>JANBXA010000007.1:70230000-70547500 GCA_030556225.1 Cricetiscus sungorus
TCTCTGGAACTACATGCAAAGTTATCTTGCTAACTTTTCCACTAGTACAGTCACCTTCAGAATTTATCCCAGGATCCTCTGCAAATATCATGGATATTTTGTCCCTTATATAAAATAATGACTATTTGCATAAAAACCTGATCATATCCTCCCTTATATTTTAACCATCTCTAGCCTGCTTACAATACATAATATAATGTAAATAGATGTTATACTATATTGTTTAGAGGATAATGACCAAGGAAAAAGTCAGCCATGTTGGTAGGGAAGCAGGTTTTTTATTTTAAACAGGGTTTCATTATATAGCTCTGGCTGGCCTTGAACTCACAAAGATCTGTCTGCCTCTGGCTGAAATTAAAGGCATGCACTACCTCTTGCAGCTCAGTTTTGTTTTTTAAAATATTTATATTATTTTATTTTTAAATAATTACTTAATTTTAGTTGTGTGTGTGTGCACATGTGCACGTGCACACACGAGGCCAGAAAAAGTTGCCAAATCCCCTGAGTTATTAGCCAGTTGTTAGCTGGCCAAGATGGGTGCTGAGAACCTAACTTGAGCCTTCTGGAGAGCAAGTGCTCTTAAGAGCTGAGCCATTTTTCCTATAAACAGTTTTATTTTTCTTAAAGATATTTTCATCTTACTGTTGGGTGAATCTGTGGATAAGAACCCATAGATAACAAAGGCCACTTAGGAGAATTACGTTTGAGCTATTACATGTATAGTGGTGTCTAGCTGCAAAAGCAGTTTTCTCAATCAACCCAAAACCCTGGCAAAACTGAGAAGTTAGAGGTATTGTAACTTCTACCATGAGAGGTGTGAGTAGGGATAGAAACAGAACAGTTTAAAGCAATGGTTCTCATCATGTGAGTCATGACCCCTTTGGGGGTTGAATGACCCTTACATGGAGGTTGCATATCAGATACTTATATTACAGTTCATCACAGTAGCAGAATTACAGTTATGAAGTAGCAATGAAATAATCTTATGGTCACCATGGCATGAGAAACTGTATTAAAGGGCTGCAGCATTAGGAAGGCTGGTAATCACCAGTTTAAAGCCTGCATATGACCCCCACTTGACCCAAATAGTTGGAAGGAATACTAAAAGTTTATTCTTTTGTAAGAGCAATTTAAAATACTATGACTGGTTAATAGTTTGGCTTCTAGATGTGTATAACAGCTGTAAAATAGTATTGGGTACCACATTAAGGAAGAACTGAAGGTCATGAACTTAAAGATTCAGAGGGCAAAGCCTAGCACAATGGAGGGGGCAAAAATCTACCTCAAGATATTACATCCTTGGGGGAGGGGACTAAAAAAGAAAACAGGTAAAAGATATCACATCACTATGGAATATCATAAATGACATGAATCCTAAAAGATTCCAAAGAGAAAAATATGACCCAAATACAAAAGATTGGGAGCCAGAATGATAAAGATTCTTGAACAGTAAAAACAAAAAAAGCATGCTAAAAGACAATGGAATCTTCAAAAATCTAACAGTGGGGGCTGGAGAGATGGTTCAGTGGTTACGAGCACAGGTTATTTCCCAACACCCACATGGAAACTCACAACCTCCCATCACTCCAGTTCCAGGGGTACCTTAATCCAAGATTCTGATGTCTTCTTCTGGCCTGTATTGGCACAAACACATGCAAACAAAACCACCCATATACATAAAATAAAAACAATTATTTTTAAAAATCTAAAAGTAAATCATTTCATACTTATTTATGCTATTAATCAACTCTCAAGGAGTTATTTACCACACAACCATAAGAAGCTACCTAAAGATATTCAAACAAAGAGAGGGAGACAAAAGACAAAAAACATAAGGTCCAAGAAATAAAGGCTCCAGTAGAGGGGGTTCTAGAGAGCTGGTTCAGTGGTTAAGAGCATTTGGCTGCTCTTTCAGAGGACCTGGATTGATTCGTGTGTGGCTCACAACTTTCTGTAACTCAAGGCCAAGAGGATCTAATGTCAGCTTTTGGCCTCAGCTGGAACAAGGCATGCATACAGGCAAAACACTCATAGACATAAAATAAATATAAAAAAATTTAAAAGGATCCAGTAGAGAAAGACAGCAAAGGAAATTCTGCCAGCAGATGAGCAGCAGCCAGACTAATATGAAATGAGAAAATGGGAAGAATGTCTTTAAGAGGAAAAAATAAAATGAATCAAGCATGGTGTTACATGCTTGTAATCACAACACTTGAGATGAGACAGGAAGATCAAGTGTTCAGGGCCAACCTTAGCTACATAGTAAGTACAGGATAAGCCTATATGAGACTCTGCCTCAAAAATAAAAATGAATACATACTGTGCCAGAGTCCAACCAGATATCTCACCCCCAAAGAACCTTTTTTTTTTTTTTTTTTTTTTTTGCAACAGAGAGCATTACAGAAAACCACAGCCCATCAAAATGCAAAGAGCAAGTGATCATGTGATGCTAAGAACCACAGGAGCAGGAAATTTGCTGTAAGACTGCAACTTCTAGAAGTATCAGGGAAGCTACAAACATGAAATCTCAACATGGCTGCCTCAACAAGACCTGAACAAGGACAACACCAACAGACATGTTAACATGGAAGGGGGAAATCTCACAGTGGGGTTAAAAATATATATATGGTTATTCTATAGTATAGGAAATAGTGACACCACAAGAAAGGCCAGCTTACAGAGGTTTAAGTGGAGTGTTATTTTTCTAAAGCAACAAGAGATTTGAAGTTGGATACTGTGTTCATTAACTCAGCAGATTAACAATTTCATTTCTCTTGCACATGCCCACATGGCCATAAACAAGGTACCCTAGATCCAGGCATTATGTTCACATTCAGAAGAGGATGGGAACATGTTAATGCCATCCATCCCTTTTGTCACGAAAACAAATGTTTTTCTACAAGTTCCTTAGCAGGCTTTTTTTTTTCTTTCTTCTGTATCTTATTGATGAAATTCAACAGCCATCCTCACTGCAGGAAACCTTGGAACAGAATTGAGCTTTTCTAATCTCTATAGAGAGTCAAGTAGAAAAGGACCAAAAGTGGAAAACCAATTAAGTAACTAAAGCATCTACTAGAACGTGCAAAACTAAATAGTATTTATATGTATATACAAAACACACACACGGTAATTTTTCAAGATTTATTTAATTTTTAAGTACCTGTAATTGTGTATGCGTACATCTGTGCATGTGCCTATGTATGTGTCTGTTTCTTGACTGCAACACAAAGGACGCAGGGCCACAAGTTCTTATTACCATGCCTTACCTGCCATAAATGACTGTACCCTCAGTCCATGAGCTAAAATAAATCATTATTTCCTAAAGTTCCTTTAGTCAGGTATTTTGTCACAGTAACAAGAAAAATAACCAATACACCTGCTTAACATCTTTTCCCTCATAGCTGTCCTACTTGGTACATTAAATTTTTATTTTATTATTTACAATTATGTGTCAGGGCAGGGAGTGTATGCATATGAGTGAACAGAAGACAGCATTGGGTCCCCTGGATCTGGAGTTACAGGTGGTTGTAACCACCCAATGTAGGTACTGCTAAACAAATTCAGGTCTACTGGAAGAGCAGTGTGTGTTCATAAACCCTGAGCCATCTCCCCAACCTATACTTGGAGCTATCATCTGCAGATACTTAGATTATTATACAAACGTATATTGATTTAACTACTTAATTACTAAATTGTAATATATATTTGTAATCAGAAATTCTGCAATAAGCTCAACATTTTTATTCTTGAACATCTCTTCCAACTAGCTTCTAAAGCCGTCTTTCTGTTTATCCTTTGCCTTATCTACTGTTCCATTTTAAAATGTCACTGTTCTTCAGGGCTCTATATTTGGCCTTTTTCTCACTCTGCATATTTGCCTTGGACAATTTTATCTATTTTCATTGCATAAATTGCTACCTTTATAAGGACTCTGTCTCAAGCACAGCTCTTACTCTTGAGTTTCACGCTCATAGTGCCAACTGTGTCCCTCTACTTGGACATTCCACAGGCACTTCAGACTGAACTTGTCCTACCCATATTTCCCATAAATGTTTTTTTTCTTCTCTATCCCTATGTTGGTGAATGAAATTCTGCCTCCTCATATATTACTCTGTAATTTCTACTGCTAAATCTCAATATCTGTAAACCTAAAACATTACCTTTATGGGCTCTTCCCCTTACAATGGTTCTGTTTCCAGCTGGATCAAACAAAAATTGTCAATTTAACATCCAAGATCTACTAACTACCACTCATCTCCCTTCCCAATCTCAACTATTTAATTATCTCTGCATGAGGGCTTTCTAATTTTAGCAAATTACCCCTTGTTAAATATTACTTTGGGCAAATCACTAATCTCACTAAGTCTTGCTTTGCTTTCTTCTCTTTCTTTCCTTTTTAAAGATTTGTTTATTTTTATTCTATATGCATTGGTGTTTTACCTGCATGTATGTCTGTGTGAGGGTGTCTGATTACCTGGAACTTGAGATACAGACAGTTGTGAGCTGCCATGTGGGTGCTGGGAATTGAACCTGGGTCCTCTGGAAGAGCAACCAGTGCCTTTAACTGCTGAGCCATCTCTTCAGACCCAAATTTCTCTTTCTTTAACAGTAATAAATGAGATTTGAGCTCCACATTTGGTCAGTTACTTCTTCCTGCCAATCTTAGCAAATGGTACAGCCATCTACTTGTTTTGGTTATGTTTAATTAATATTTGAGATGAGTCTCACTATGTTGCCCAGTCTAGTCTTAGGTAGCTTGGAACTATAGGCAGTATACCCAACTCATACACATTCTTTTTTTTCTACTTTATTTTATATGTATGGGTGCTGTTCCTGCATGAATATCTTTGCTCTCAGAAAGGTCAAAAGAGGGGATGAGTTAGATCCCATGGAAATGGAGCTACTGAAGGTTATGAAGTACCATGTAGGTGCTGGGAATTGAACCTCAGTTAGCCACAAATTTTCTTAAGTGCCGAGCCATCTCTCCGGCATCACACACATTCTTGATTTTTTTCCTATTCTTCCCTTCCAAGTGCTGTTGCTCCTTCCTCTAAACCACACCCTTTTCTCATCTTTACTATCTCCAATCTAACCAAGCTACTATCTTTTCTGTCTATAATGCCACAGCCTCCTAACTTGTCTTCTGATTTTTATGCTTCAGTTCATTCTCTGCATAGTGACCACAGTAAGTTTTTTTTTAATGTATGCCAGAGACTGGGATGTAGTTTAGTGGTAGGGTCCTTATCTCACATGTACAAGGTTCTGGTTCAATCCTCAACATGGCAAAAAACAGATCTAGCCTTCTATTGTTTGTCTGTTACTATCTTATCTCCTATCACCACACTCCCTGCTCATCTTGCTCAAACCACACTGGCCCCCTCTCAGTTCTCTAATTCTAATCTTGATTCTATTACAACTGCTGTATCTTTTGCCCAGAATGTTCTTTCCTGACATATTTTATTCCCTCCAATATCTTCATACAAGTAATTCTTTTAAAATAGCATTTTATTTATTGGCAATTGCATGCATATGTACACTGTCTCTTGACCATATCCACCCCCCAACTTCTACTACTCTCTCCATCCTACCACAATCCCCTTCCAAAGGCTGGTATTATACTGGCATTTAACTCCTATTTTAAGGTCACAAAGTTCTCTAATGCTTGACCTGTGGCATTATAGCTATCTAATCTATAGGGCACCAGGCTGGGCAGCTCTAATGGACAGAGATTTGTTCTCCTCAGATATTTAATGGTCAGTTTCTTGCCCTGTGTTCTACTATCCCTCCCTTGGCCTTAATTCTAGTTAGTTTGGTTAACATTTTGGGCTATATATGCAGACTCAGACATAGGTAAGAAACACAGCATATCGTCGCATGATATAACTGCTTTAAAGAGTAAAGTCTTTAGTACAACAAGAACTTTTATTAACCTGGTAATCAAAACAAGAAAAATTACAATAGTCAAAAGTCCAAGAATAAGACTGCTTTTGTCTAGCTAGCTCTGTCAGGATTTTTGTTTTGTTTGGTTTGGTTTTTCCAGACAGGGTTTCTCTTTTAGCCCTGGCTGTCCTTGAACTTGCTCTGTAGACCAGGCTATCCTTGAACTTGCTCTGTAGACCAGGCTGGCCTAGAACTTTCTCTGTAGACCAGGCTGGCCTTGAACTCACAAAGATCTGCCTGCCCATGCCTCCCAAGTGCTGGGATTAAAGGCATGCACTACCAATGCCTGGCTCTATCAGCGTTTTTAAGTTAATTATAGTAAGTATCATAAATCTGGTTTTAATTCTTTATTTAATACAAAATCCCAAGAGATTACTTTACAGGTGCCATCTGCCAAACCAAAAATGTTAATATCAAACTGTAAACATTACAGAAACAGTGTAATACAAGGTAGATACTTCAGAAAAGTCAGCAGCATAATTAAAACATGGAATACTTGTATGATGAAAAATAATCCAGAGTGTTAACATTGCTCAAGCTCAAGTCAATAAAAACTGAATCTGTACCCTCCCCTCCCATGCCCTC
This sequence comes from Cricetiscus sungorus, assembly GCA_030556225.1. Classification (NCBI taxonomy): domain Eukaryota; kingdom Metazoa; phylum Chordata; class Mammalia; order Rodentia; family Cricetidae; genus Cricetiscus; species Cricetiscus sungorus. The sequence continues at coordinate 70,236,526 of JANBXA010000007.1, forward strand.
TTTTTGTCCCCTTTCTATTGGGGTTGTTTGACAAACTACCTCAAGCAAAAACTACAGTTAATTTTACCCTCCAAATTTCACACCATGGGAGAAATTGGAGTCAGCATGATCTATCTTGTCTGTAAATGAGTTGATAAGAATGTGTTTCTAAAATCCTTTCTGAGATTGTACTCAGGCTACAATATCAGTTCCAAGGATGCTGTTTCACCCCGGCACTGGCAACTCTCCCAGCCCTCCTTCAATCAGCCTTGGTTTCTGTGATGTGTTTTGGTTCCTCCCTTCAATAACTTGCACATTAAAGGTGTGAGAACAGTAGGAGAGAGCAAGTAACTGTGAAAATGGGGTACAGAAAGTGTGAAGCATGGTTCAGGGTTTCACAGTCAACTGCTGTGTTCAACTGCTGCACGTCATGCTCATGGCTACACCCTGAAAGCTGCCTATTTGTAGCCTTCAGCTATGCTCTATGCTGTCCACTCCTTGTGGCTCAGCTGTGACAAAGGGAGTCTGAACAGAATTACCCTTACATAGTTTGAAGTCATACAAGGAATCTTAGGAAGAAGGATGCTGTGATTCTCATCAGGGAACTCCTTAGCCACCGAGGGAAACCAAACATCTACACCTTAAATCCAGCATTTTAAACACCCACATTTTAATTCTTTTTATACTTCCCACCTTATTGAACAGAATTACTTTGGTCTGAAGGAGAGAAGATTCAGACCGAGTTTGCCAAATGAACCATGAATGCTTTAAAGTGAAAGAAGGCAAAAGACAAACAAACAAACAAAAAAGAATTATTATCTCTTTGATAGGAATACATGTTAATTACTCATTAGATCAACTATACCCAGGCTCAAGCTGGAAAACAGCTTTTAAAGAACAGAGTAAGTATCTCTTTCCCTTCACAAGAGTATCTAATGGAAAGAGGGGAAAATCTTTGATACTGATGAATCATTAGAACTATTTAAAAAAAAAAAGTCTTCATTGCCACACTGGGGCAAGAAATAGCAATTCCAGTGATCCAGGGCCAACAACCACTTTCAAAATTAAGTATCTCAGAAGCTCAATATATAAGAATACTAGAAAGATTATCTAGAGCATTTATTTCTGCAAAAGACAATGTTTCACAATTTCTCTGCAAGAAAACAAAGCTACGAGCAGTGATGCATGCCTACATAATCTCAGCAACCATGAGGCTGAGGCAGGAGAATCCTGAATTGGAGGCTAACTCGGCTGTGTACTGAGGACCAAGCCAGCCTAGGTTATATATAGCAAAACCCTGATGTCTCAAAAAAAAAAAAAAAAAAAAAATCAAAGTACCAGCAAACTCCAGATGATTGTGAGAAAGGGATAAGAATTAAATATGGGTCATATCCCTCAGCCATTCACCCTTATTCAATAGATGGAGGACAATATGGTTTTGGATTCTGGGCCCACATCCTGGACTTTTATTTAATACCAAGAATAATCCTGCCAGAAATAAAAAAGATTGCATCAACCCCAGCTCCAACTATATACATGCATTATTAGCTGGTCTGTGAGATGGAGCAATCAGAGCATCATCCCACCACTCACGCTTTAGAGGGAGGACTAAAGAAGAGGGCAAGATGAAGTGATGACATGTTTAGGTTCTGGAAATATTCAAGCTCAACCCCCTTCCCCCTTACCTGCCCCACCTTCACTCAGGGTAGAAAATCAAAGGTAAATTTAGGCCAAAAATAAACTAAAAAGATTTGAGGCGGCAGGGACAGAGGCGCAGTAGAAACAACCAAAGTCATCTAGATTCAGCAACTGTCGCGAAATCTCGCTTTCCACTGTTTTCTCAATCACCCACTACGAATCACCTCTGTCTGGGACACGGGACTGGCCACGCAGCCTGCGAGGAGGCAGCAGGAGCTGAGACTTGGCTGCGAGGTTCCAGCCCCAGGAGCCAAATTCGAGATCCGAATAAAGGAAATCTGGGGGCAATAGGACAGGGCAGGGTCTCTTTCCTTCCTTGCACGGGGGAGAAGGCCAGGCTCCCGGGAGAGGACTGCGACGAGAGCAAACGGGCGGGCGAGCGAGGAAAGCTGCCCCCATCCCGGGATGAGAGATAGGGAGGGTCTTTGCCTAGCGCCCACCAGGGAGCGGACAGCGACAGGCCTGGCCGGTGACTCAGTGAAAGCGGCAGCGAGGGCTCAGGCGATAGCGGCGGCCGGAGGGAGGCCAGAGGCAGGCGTGGCCGGGGGTGGGGAGCTCACCGTGTCCTTGGAGGAGCCCAGCTTTTTGAGGCCGTCCAGGGGCAGCAGGTCGGCAGAGTCCTTGTGGATGAACTGCACCGCCTGCTTCATCCGGCGCTGCTGCCGCAGGGACGCCGCTTCCCGCATGTCGTTCTCCTTGCGGCCGCCCTCGGTGAGGAGTCCTGAGTAAAACATCGTGAGGCGCCGGCGGCCCGGCGGCCGGGTCTCCCCGCCCCGAGCACCCTCAGCCTCGAGCTCCTTGAAAGCTCTGCGGGAGCCTGGCTTCCGCGCCTTTTATACCCGAGCATGACGTCACGGGGAGCGGCCAGTGCGCGAGGGAGAGGGCGTGGCCGGAAAGCGCCCCGCCCTCTGGTGCACCGTCCTTGGGTGGGTGGGGGGTGGCGGGGAAGGCGTGGTGTCTAGCGTCAATCATCTACTTCCACTCCATCATCCACCCTGAGGAAAAGCCAGCCAGGAGCAGCCCGCGGTGGACCTATTGACCCCGGGGCGCTGAGGGTCCCGCGGGGCCGCTTGGCACAATTGTGCCCTCTCCTGCGTGGGTTGCCCTGCATGCCCTGCATGCGATGGGCAGTAGGGCCCTGTACTCTAGCAGCCTCTCCCATCCCAGCCGCCGCCCTCAGACTCTCAGCTCACCTGACCATGCCGAGGCTGATCCAGGAATCACTGACAACTGAGCCATGCTCAGCTTCTCAGAGTCGTGCCTTTGTGCTCCGAAGTTGGGAGAGCTCCGGATTCCTCCAACTTCAGGTCGGTCCCCACCCACAGGGCCACGTGACGAGGAGGGGGTCAGGAGGACGGGCTGGATGGAGCCTTCTGAGGACCCTCCGCCCCCTGGCAACCTCTGTTCCAGAGCCTAGCACCAGAGGTGTGCAGTCAAGTCTAGTCTGAAACCTCCATCTGCTGGGGAGTACACCTGCTTTTATGAACACCAAAACGCACCTGTTTTTCTCTGCAAGCGCTAGATTTTACATTTGGGGATGGAAGTGGAATGCATCCTTGTGGGAAAATTGAAAGCTGTTTTTCTTTGAGACTCATTCATACTTTCTAGCCATTCTAAAAGGAGTGTTTTGTTCCATCTGGGTTGGAGTTGACATATGACTTAATACAAATCACATATCTACGTTTGGGAATCACATCCCTCTTCACCTCACAGAAAGCAGGCATGAACCAGAAAACTCTGCACCCTGAGAATGCTTTAAATCACAATAATGATACCGCCTGAGCTCTGTGGTTACGAGCTAGGTACTAGAACGAACATTTACAAGGCAGCGTCTTAGTGAAGAACAGCAGCTATGAGATAGCATCACTATTCTCTTTATACAGGCAAATGCCCAAACCACCCAATCTACCTCCAGAATGTCCCTGACTCCTTCCTTTCCATTGCTCATGGTGCTGTCAAAGTATTCCTCAAGTACCATCACCCACAGTCCTGTTGAGAGCACCCCAAAAGTCATCTGCTCTTGGCAGAAAGAGTCACACACCCTCTTTTGTGGTTGCATTTTGCACTTCAGCCCCATGATTTTCTTCCAGTGCTGTGGAGAAGTCTCTCTCCCTGTTACCAAGTGACTTGCCTTTAGAGTGCCTTCTGAGTGGGATGTCCCCTCTCATGTGATCTGCCCCCCCTTCTGTGATCTGTGCTTCTCCTAGACCTTAGCTCAATTTTTGCTTATTTCAGGGGATCTCTCCTGATTGCTTAGCATCAAACCCAAAGTGCCCAGAAGGCTATCAATGAATACTAGTATAGGCATGGCAAAACATTAAGGTTGTGTTCAAAGAAAACAAGAAACAGAGCTGTGGGATCTAACCTGTGCTGGCCTTCCCAGACCTGGAATGGCTAGCCTTGACCTTATGAAGATGCTTACTTCCCTTTGCCCTCCCCTCAACACCTGCCCTAGATTTTGGAGCACACAGACTGCTTGCAGGAAAACAAATCTAAAAAGCTGCTCACCTAGCTTCCAGGAAGCCCCAGGACAGGGGGCTTTTCCATATGCAGAGAGCAGGAGGGACTGCTCATCTCCCAGCCCTCTGGCTCCCTTCTGGCACCCTGGTTCCTTTGTCCTGTTGTTTGTGTCCCTGCTTGATTGCTCCTCCAGTGGGTCAGCTAGGGAACTGTGAAAGACAGCTGTGCCTTGTCTCTCCAGGACAAATGCCTCTGAGCTTGGCAGGGTGTCAGATCAGCCCAGCATAGAGGGTCCATGCAGTTTGGATTGGGAGATCTCTCCTCAGGAGAGAAACCAGGCAGGTAGATGCTCTGGAGACAGAGTTGGGATTCTTGAGGTAGCTCAGCTCAGTCTTGCAGCCTTTTATTGCTGGGGATGTAGTGACAGAAGAAAGGGGCTCTTGTCATAGTTAGACTCCCCCTGGGAACACCAGGAAGCAGATTCCGTCTGGTTAAACTGGAATTTAGCCATATCAAGTGTTGCTGAAAAATCAAAGGGCCCTGGCTGGAGCTGGGAACCTTTGTGTGAATTCAGAGCTCACTGTTGTAGTGGAGTTTGTGTTCTGCAACTGGATCTGTGGTACCCAGTAGTCCCTTTACCTCTTAAAAACCCTCCTTGCCAGACTGAGAACATCACTGTTCTCCTGCATGGTTGATGTGATGAGGCTTGCTTCCTCCATGTCAACACACGCTGTTTCTGCAGACTACATGTTGACAAGACTCACCTCTGGGTGGTGTATTCAGTTCCCCCAAATGACTGAGCAAGACATTTTCCTACTTCTGAGTCTGTTTCCATGTGTACAAAAGTGATTTAGTGACATTGCATATTCAATTTTGCATTATAAACACTGAGGACTGCACCAATAGGAAAGGTTGATATTATTTCTTCATTTAGCCAATGCCCTCTGCATCTCTAGACCATGGATAACACATGGAGTATGATATACTGAGTTTAAAGCATTGTTCTGTCACGAATGAGCTATGTGACTCCTGACTATGCGAATTTGGTTTCTTCAATTTATTGGTAACCTGTCGTGTGTTTGAGCCCACCAAGAAATTGGTTCTGGAAGTACTCCTTCCAGATGATCTGCCCACCCCCACTCTGCCACAGAGTGGGGGAGAACAGCCCACGAGTGAAAACACTGTGTCCTTGAGAACTGCTGGAGGGTAAGTGATTTCCTGAAGATGCTCCCATTGTTTATTGAGAGGTATGGAAGAGCCAACGGTGGGAAAGAGAAGCCAGAAGTTCATTGACAAAGCTCGGTGGGAACTCCAGCCAACTGCCTCAAACACCCACAGTCAGTTTCTGCTAGATGTTGTGAGCCCTCAGTTTGCTGTTTTTGTTACTTTGCTTGGAAACCCCATCCAAATGGACACATCCTGGACTCTATCAGCATCTCCAACTGACTGCTTCAACAGACGTCCATTTCTGCTATATGTTTTGAGTGCACAATTTGGTGATGTTTTTCTGCCTGTCTGCTATTTGTTCTTTTAGTTTGACTTGCTCTAAACTTAATAAACTCTCTCATTGAAACTAGATCATTCTCTGGATTCTATGGAATAGTGCCTAGAAAATGGTGCTGGTGTCATCTCTACCTGTCAAGGCTGCTGTGAGGATTATGTGAAATTATCCAAATAACACATTGGCTTTTGAGAGCCCAGCAGAAGGGAGCTATTATTATTAATTGGGGCAACCTCAAGAAAACCCATAGGCTGCTATGATGTGAGGGGACTGACGAATGCTCCTTATAAAACTCCAGGCACACAAATCAGACCTGAAAAATCAGGTCTGAGACCTCCTGAGGCAGGGACTGGCCAGCTCCCTTCTTCTCCCAGTGTTTCCAGATTCTGGACTTCCCTTTTGTGCAGGATAGTTTAAGTCAACTTGTCACAAGCTAGAGTCGCTGGAAAGGAGGGAAGCTCAGTTGAGAAAATGCCGCCACAATGCGGCTCTAAGGTATTTTCTAATTGATAGGAGAGGGCACAGCCCACTGTGGGTGGTGCCACCCCTGGACTTGTGGTCCTGGGTACCATAAAAAAGCAGGCTGAGCAAGCCACGAGGAACACGCCAGTGGGCAGCACTCCTCCATGGCCTCTGCATCAGCTTCTGCCTTCAGGTTCCAGCCCTGCTTGAGCTCCTGTCCTGACTTCCTTCAGAGATGGAATATGATATAGAAGTGTAAACTGAATAAACCCTGCCCTCCTCAACTTGCTTTTGGTCATGGTGTTTCATCATAGCAATAGTAACCCCAACGAAGGCACCATGTTAGGTAGCTCCCCTCTAACGTTGGCTGTTGCAGAGGATCTGTACTTTAAACTCACAGCAAATAGGCCAGGACTGTTTCAGTTAAGATGTTTTCGTATTCTTTCTCCTTGAAAGATTTATTTTTATTTTATGTGAATAGATGTTGTGTTTGCATGTATATCTATGTACCACATGCATGAAGTGGCTGAGGAGGCCAGAAAATGGTGACTGATCTTCTGGGAACTGGAATTCCAGAAGAGTATGACCTGTCATATGGGTACCAGGAATTGGACTCAGCTCCTCTAGAACAGCCAGTGCTCTTAACTACTCATCTCTCCAGCCCCCCTTTTATGCTATTCTTTTTGAGGGGGTTGAGACAGGAGTTCTCTGTGTAACAGTCCTAGCTGTCCTGGAACTCACTTTGTAAACCAGGCTGGCCTCGAACTCACTGAGATCCACCTGCTTCTGCCTCCTAAGTGCTGGGATTAAAGGTGTGCGCCACCACCACCCAGCCTTATATTATTCTTATGGTGGAAAAAAATTGCAGTTTTCAGAAACAAAAACTCAGATTTGTTTTTTGTTCTTTTCACTTAAAGATGCAAGGGCCTCAGGCATGGCTGGATCTGGGGGCTACATGGTATCATCCACTTCAGCCCCGTTTTCTCCTGAGCTGTTGTGTGACCATGCAAGTGGCTCCTGTCTTAGTTGTAAGCAGTTCCTGGCTGACAATCTCTTCTTCCAGAAAGCCTCTTTGACTCTTCAGATGACAAAGAGACCTTTGAGAATGAAATACAAGATGAGAGCTAAGGCTGGGAAGCCAGGAAGCACCTTTCCCACTCTCTGGAGCATTCTTACCTCACCAGACCCATCCTTAGAGCTAGGAACACAGCAGTCCTTCCTCCTGGTGTCCTTACTACTCTCATGACTCCCTGTGGCAGGCGGAGTCCTATGTAGGTACCAGGTGTGTGCCAGGATGTCTGGCTGGCTACACAGCACCAAAATCTTGGCTCTAGCCTTAGAGATCTTTTCTGCTTTGGTAGGTTAAAGCAGAAATAAGTCTCCCCTCCCTCCCCCGCCAGCCTCAGAGACATTCTGAGCACCACTACACACTCAAAACACAGAGCTGATAGCAGCCCTGGGGCTGCCTTCCAAAGTCAGCTGAGCCTTTTTGGATCTGTTCCTGTCAGCAATGATTTGGTTTCATTTCCCGGGATAGGGGCAGATTTTGACCTTACATCAGATGACAGCAAGAGGAGAGAGACAGAGACAAGGCTTGGCCTTAAGTTGAGTTCTGTGCCCTGCTTGTTGTGGACCTCTGGCCATGCTGCAGAAGATTTTAGGTCTCAATTCACCCATTCGTAGAGGTCTCTGTAGTTTTGTAGAGCACTGAGGCCTGGCCAAGAATGGACCCTCAATAAACATAAACCCCATTCTTTTTCCTCCCAATCTTCAACATACAGAACCCAGACACAAAATGAGTGACCCTCCTGAGGCAGGGGAAGCAGTGCAAGGAGGAAGAAGACCCATGAAAACCATAGACCTCTCAGAGTCTAGTGAATCCTAGGCATGACCTGCCTGCTCATGGGTGGATAGCCAGAGTGTGAATCTTACCCAGTAATCATACCCACCTCAAAAGCACCTCAGGGTCCATCTCCCGCCTTTCAGTATGCTGTCAGGGAAAGATGGTGGCAGGCACAGGGCCTGGGGGCAAAGAGAAGAAAGATGAAGTACTGTGTGAATCACAAGTAGACTACTGGAAATGTAGATGTGCACAGAGAGACACAGAGAGAGAGAGAGAGAGAGAGAGAGAGAGAGAGAGAGAGAGAGAGAGAGAGAGAGAGAGAGAGAACATTCTGTATTGCCCAGAAAGGAGGAAAAAATCATTCCTAACTAATCCTTTTCCCACCTCTTATCTAGGGTCTGCTCCCAGAGCCTTGAGCTTGCTAAGCAAGTAAGTGCTCTACTGCATTTCTAGACCTGTTCCTGGCTACTCAAAAATAAGTTTATGAACAATTCCAAATTTTCAAGTCACAAACATAAAATGCTACCAAGAATACCTGATGCCCTTTCCCCAGGTTACCTGCTGCTAAAATTTTATCACATGCACCTTTTTTTTTTTTTCTAGAAACATTTACAGGCAAATTACATAAAACACAACCTTTTACCACTAATTCCACATTGTGCATTTACCAAAAATACAAGTATGGTGGCACACACCTGTAATCAGCCTCCTACTTGGGAGGCTAAAACAGGAGGATTGAGGGTTAGAAGTCAACACTGCTGTGGTGATGCATGCCTTTGATTCCAGCACCTAGGAGTCAGAGGCAGGCAGATCTCTGTGAGTTCAAGGCCAGCATGGTCTACAGAGTCAGTTCCAGGGCAGGGAGAGAGAGAGAGACAGAGACAGAGACAGAGACAGAGACAGAGACACAGAGAGAGACAGAGACAGAGAGAAAATCAGAGAGAGACAGAGATAGAGACAGAGAGAGAGAAAATCAGAGACAGACAGAGAGAGAGAATTGTTAGGGGGCAACCTGGGCTACATAGAAAGCTCAAGATTAGTGAAGCTGCATCTCTAAAACTAGAAGTGAGAAAGGAGGGGCTTTTTTTATCTTATGTAACCACACTACAGACACAAACTTCATAAATTTGCATTGATATATTTTTGTCTAAATTATTCATTCATGTTCCAGTTTTGTCGGTTGAAGTTGTAAATTTCTTTATGACATTTTCCTCCAGTACAGGGGCAGCCACCCAGGATCACGTTTCTTCAGCCTCTTTAATCCGGATGTTTCCACAGCTTTCTGTGTCCTTCATGCCTCTGACACAAAGAACACAATCCCCCGTGTCCATGCTGTAACTAAATTCCCAGAGGCAGCCATTTAAGGGAGAAGGCTTATTTTGGCTCATGGTTTATGAGGGCACGGTCCACCTTTGCAGGGAAAGCAATGGCTGAGTTTGCAGTGGCAGGAGCATGCAGCAGGCCTCCTCACATCCTGGAAGCCCAGGAAGCAGGGAGATGAACACTGGTACTCAGCTCACTTTCTCATGTCTTTCTTTATATTCAGTCCAGGACCCCAGTCTATGGAGTAGTGCCACTCATATCCTCACAGATGTGCATAGAGGTGTGTCCAATACATTAACAGACCTGTATCACCATCACCCAACCCCAAAGAAACAACATATCCATTATTGATCATCCCACATTTTCATCCAAATTACCTGCCCTACATAACCTGTAATCTACTTCCTGTCTTCATGGGTTTACCTATTCTGGATATTTCATATACCTGGAACCACACAATAATTGGTCCTTTGTGACTAGCCTCTTTTAATTAGTATAATGTTTCCATAGTTCATCCATTTTGTAACATACCAGTGGGGGTTTTTTGTAGCCAAATTATAATCAATTGTGTAGACATATCTCATTTTTATTTTGCTATACATCACTGATGAGCATTTGAGTTATTTCTACATTTTGTGTATAGTCTCTCTTTGTGTGTCTTTCTGCCTCTGCCCCCCCAGTGTGTGTGTGTGTGTGTGTGTGTGTGTGTGTGTGTGTGTGTGACAGAGAGAGAGAGAGCAAAAAAAAGAGAGACAGAGAGAGAGAGAGAGAGAGAGAGAGAGAGAGAGAGAGAGAGAAAGGGAGAGGGAAAGGGAGAGGGAGAGGGAGAGGAGAGAGAGAGAGAGAGAGAGAGAGAGAGAGAGAGAGAGAGAGAGAGAGAGAGAGAGAGAGTACACATGTGCACACACCTGGTAGACATGTGTGGAGGCCAGAAAGTGATGCTGGGTGTCTTCCTCTCTTGCTTTCTCAGTGAACCTGGAATGCTGGCTGTCCAGCAAGCCCCAAGAATCCTCCTGTCTCTCCCTCCCAGCTATGGGATTATAGGCACATTCTCCCAGCTCCCATGCCTAGCTTTTTGTATGGGGGCTTGGGATCCACACTCAGTTCCCATCTTGCTGACCTAAGTCAGCAAGTTAAGTAAGTTGCATAAGGCCACATAGCTGATGAGTCTAACTGGACTAGCAACCCAGGAACATCAGAGGACATGCTGGGAGTTGAGGGTGAACATGATGAAAGTTAAGCCTTGGAGAAAGAATGTGACCAGCAGACAGGACAGATTCTTGGAAAAGCACACTAAGCACACTGGGAGGGCTGCTGCTGGGTAAGTGGTGACTTCAGTCACCCTAGTTCCTCATAGGAAGTCCTCACTGAAGTCTTCTTACTCTCATAACCACATGTGACACCGCTGCTCAAAGCTGCTTTCCTCAAGCTAAGTCACCTGGAACCACTGTTCTGATTGGCTCTCTGCCACCATCAGCATCTTACTACACTGTTCAGGCATCACACATACCACCTGCATCAGCACTTGTGCCTGTGATGGATTGGTTATCACCTATGAGGCCATGGAGACAGCAGGCATGGCCAGGGTCACCAAAGCGCTTCTTGTTTCCAACATGCTCTTCTGTTGTGTGGGGTATGTCACACATGACTGCCCCTCCTGAGGCATTAGTCCCAGTTTCTGCTCAGTAACTATTCAATTTTTCAACCTCCAGCCAGGTTACAAGGCAAAGTCAGCATCAAAGCTCAGATTTGAGGTATGTTTGTATTTCTGCTTCAGGAATTTTGTAGGGAGTATTAGACTTTTAATAGCTGGGACCAACTTCCCAAGGAAGGCAACTGTGTTAGTCAGAGTTCTTTAGAGGAACAGAACTTATAAATGAAGGTGTGTGTGTGTGTGTGTGTGTGTGTGTAGAGACAGACAGAGACAGAGAGACAGACAGACAGACAGATGGGATTTATAAGAATGGCTTACAGGCTGTGGTTCAACAATGGCCATCTACCAATAGAGGGTCCAAGAATCCAGTAGTTGTTTAGCTGTTTCTGCTGGCCTTCAGTACACTATGGGATACTGAAGAAGTAGACTTGAATGTCAGAATGGACTTGTCGCCAAGAACAAGGGCAAGCAGCAGAGAGAAAGCTTCCTTCTTCATGTCCTTACATAGGCTGCCAGCCAAAGGAGTGGCCCAGGTTAAAGGCAGATCTTCCCACCTCAAAAGATCTGGATTAAAGCTGGATCTTCACACTTCAAATGATTTCATTAAGAAAAAGTCCCTCACAGATGTGTCCAGCTGCTTGGGTGTCAAGGTGTTCTGTGTTTTGGATGTGTTGGCTTAAGGAAGAGGTCACTCTACGATGAAATTTTAAGGCCTGTATGACAGCAGGAAGGTCCAGCTCTGATGAACTGAACTGAACTTCAAACAGCTGTACAAAGGCATATTTATTGATTGTTACACAGAGGTGTTTTTTGGGTAAAGTATTTTCCCATAGCAAGATAGTATCTAATCTATATCTCTCCCTACAGGAAAGCATCATATGCCATCATGGCTTTACCCCTTTATTGTGTATTGTTTGCAAGAGCCTCAGGTGTGCAAGTGGTGTCTTGTGACAAAAGTCATTCAAAGGCTGCAATGCCTCTTCAGAAAAACAAGTCTATAAATACAGGGGAAAATCACTGTTTTCCACAAAGATTCTTTCCTGTTTACCACAATGATTCTTCAAGGCCATGTACTTCTAGAAAACAACTACTCATTCGAATGTCTATCCCAGGTACAGTGTGTGGTGGTATTTTGTTTATTATCTAACAAATAAAGCTTGCCTGAAAATCAGAGTGCAAAGGTACACAAACTAGTTAGCTATAGGGGCCAGGCAGTGGAAGCACACATCTTTAAAAATGTTAGCTTGGGAGACAAGCTAACAGATCTCTGTTAATTCAAGGCTACCGGAGCTGCATGAAACTGATTCAGTCTAAAAGAGAAACAGAGCTCACACAAAGGTGTCCTCAGTACTTGGAATCCCACACCTTTAACCCCAGAGGAATATAAGGCAGGAGGAGACAGGGTCTCAGTGCAATCTGAGGTTTAGTGGAGGCAGAGGCAGTCTGGATATGCGTTCTGAGGACAGGATTGCCTCTTGGATCTGAGCATTGGTAGAAGTGAGAACGCTCTAGTAGCTGGCTGCTTTGCTTCTCTGATCTTCAGCTTTAACCCCATTATCTGCCCCTGGGATTTTATTAATACCAACTAGAATGCGTGTTATAACAGTGACTCTTCTAAATTCCTACAATACTGGGTTTTAGTTAATTCCAGATGTGGTCAAGTTGACAGCCAAGAACAACCATCACAGCAGCTTGAAGGAGGGAGGATCATTTTGCTCCTGGCTTTCAGAGGATTCCACACATAGTTACTTGGTTTTGTGTCTCTGGACCCACGGTGAGGCAGAATATCATGGTGATGGGAGTGTGTGCAGCAGCAGGAGGCTGTTCACTGGGGGACAAACAGGAATCAACAAGCAAGGAAAGGATTGGAGAAATCTTCAAGGGCACAGTCCTTGGAGGACCCACCTCCTAAAATAGTGCCACCAGCTGGAAACCAAACACTCTACCCCTGAACCTAGGACAATGTTTAAAAAAAAAAAAAAAAAAAAGAGTAACAATGGTGTGGGGGGGTGGAAGTGGGAGTGGCAGTATTGAAATCACATAAATCAATGACTAATTATTAGGCCAGGCAGAGTGAGATTCTAAACCAGTACTCTCTGTGATCTATATCAATTCAGCATGTGGTCAATTATTTATCAAAGATCAGCCCTGACCTTCAGAGCCCAATTGCTAGCATTTTATTTTGAATTTCAAGCATATAAGTTCCCAGGCAAATAACACAGGTCAATTCTGCTTTCCAACCACTAGATGGCACCAGTCCCAGGATTTGACTGTTCACTGAGTGCTATGGTTAGCCTGGCATGTCACCACAATGCTAAGTTCTTGCAGGGTGATTAAAGGAGCTTGCCAGGGCAGTGCAGCCAGGCCTACTTTGAGGAGCCAGTGCCCTTGATGGGCCTGGGCTCACGACTCCAATGATTAATTCATCCTAATGAAAATAGCCACTGCAAACTCATCGTCCATCTCCAACACTTACACACCTGCCTTCATGTTTGTTTAGTTTTTGCCTTTCTCCACTGGACTCTCAATTCACCAAAGACAGAGATTTATTCTCTTCACTGCTGTACTCCTAGCTCCTACAATACCTAGTACTCAGTGGGCTCTCAGTAAATATACATTGCATATATTATTGAATAAGCAAACATGCAACACAGAAGTATTAGTAGCTAAGGACTGTAGTTGCATTTCACTGGGAATTGAAAACCATTGTTGTCATTGTGGTAGGTGGGCTTAATTTGTATTGTTTAATTCAACTAGAACAGCTTGCCTGTAAATTAAAGCAGCTTTATTTTCTAAATCTATTTTGCTCCTGCTGTGCTGTTTGGGGAGATTCTTGATAGACCCTGTGTCTTTTACTATTTTCAGAGCCTTGGCTGCTCTGATGGTTGCTATGTGCCCAGGCAGACCTCAAAAGGACAACCACACTGCTGCCTTCCTAAGTGCTGGGATTACATGTGTGAGCTACCATATCCAGCTCAATTGTGACTTTGTGGCTATATTCTCTGCCTTTAAACATTGGCATAGCCCTGCTGGGCCACCAGTCAGTCTCCTGCAGGCTGATATGAATACCTAAAGGAAGAAGATGGGATACTAGAAACTCACATACCCCTAGAATAGGAGACAAAGAGGGCTAGTGGTGGCCTCTAATTTCCTATGGATGAGTCCCTCTGGCCTTTTCCAGGATCTGCTTTGGGGACAGCTCATGGATGGCCTGTTAGGTAGTCATGGGTAAGAAGGATCTCTCTATTTCATGAGGGGCCATTTGCCTGTCAAATGCTCCTGAGAAGTGTTGCAGACATGGGTAAAGCTCTCAAGATCCATCTCAGTCCAGAGCAGGAAACAGGTGCACACAATCCTACACCATGGCATCTCTTCTGGGTTGATGAGACTGCAGCTGGGCCTGGAGGGAGATCCCTGGGTGCACAGGCTGACCAGCTGAGGCAATCTGCAGCAGGTCACAGACCTGGTCCATCTCCCTGAGAAGTTCTACCCAAGGGCAAGTGAATCCTTACTTCTTGCATTCAGCCTTTGCCTTTCTCAAGTTCCCACATGCCATGTAAGAATCATCTGCAAATTTTAATCCAGCAAACGCCTATAGGCATTGCACTTAACAGTGCAGAGGATGGATGACTCAGAGGAAGCAATTTCCCCCTGGGAAGGTAATCATCTGTTGGTGTGAAAAGGCAGGCTCTCATTAGCATTGGAAATGGAGGAGAATGTTGCTGGATCCACAGATGCAGCACTACAGTATGTGGCTACATAACAATATCCACAGCTGGAAGGTGGGGCACACAGGCTCCCATGCCTACTCAGAACTCAGAACTCCCATGCCTACTCAGAACACCCACAGAACCAGCTCTAATGGCAGGAAGGTGGACACTCAGCTTTGGAGCCCTATCCACCTCCCACCCAGTTCTGTGGTGCCTGATCTGTGGCACCAGCTTCCTACATGCTGTTTCTGTGCCTGCTTCCTTAAAACCATCTCCACATAGAAGTCCAGGATATCTTTTAAAAACATAAGCCTGGTGGGCTCAGGAGGTATCCCAGAGGATAAAGTTCTTGCTGTGTGCACATGAGGACCTGAGTTCCATCCCCAGAACCCTCATAAGAAGTTAAGCTAGGTGTAGTGGCATGTGCTTGTAATCCCATTGCCTGGCAGGCAGGCAGAGGTAGATCCCTAGGCTTGCGGCCACCCTAGTATTTTTGGTGAGCTTCAGGCTGGTGAGAGCCCTGGTCATAACAAACAAGGTGGACAGCACCTAAAAATGACATCAGATTACCCTCTGATCTCCACATATACACGTGTGTGTGAAACTGTGTGCATGAAGGCACAGGCATGCACAATACACACACACACACACACACACACACACACACACACTCACATATTCAAATATAAGCCACCCCATTTCTCTGCTTATGCCCATCACAGACTTTGAAACATATTTGGAAATAAACCCAAGTCTCTCCTGATTCCAGAGCTGATGGAATCTGGTTCACTTGTGGTTATCTGGCCTGGTCAGATGCCACTTGCCTTCTGACTAGACTTCCATGCACACAGGCATGTACCTGTCTACACCTCTACCCTTGGAGTGCCTCTCGCTGGAACACTCTTCCCCCTAGTTTCCCCATATAGGCTCTACAGTCCCAAAACCTAAAGTAGCCACAGAGCCACTGTTACATCCGTTTTAATTTATGACATAGCACATACCACTAGCCAATTCAAGTTCCTTGTTTCTTTCTTCTAAAACACAAGCTCCATGAGGGCTCAGACCCTATCTACCTTATTACTGAGGTCTTTGGTTAATCTCTAGGGCCTAAAATAGTACCTGGCACAGATTGGATATGCAATGTGGGTCGACTTAGCAGGTAGCCAACTGCTGGGCTAGCCAGGCAGCTCCCCACCAGGGCCACGGAATCTTTCAGGGTGCTGATATGTCTAGAGTAGAAACTTGAAGACCCCAGAGGCTCACGCTTGCACCAGAAGCATTGCTCTGGTGTGTGGTCTGCTCCTGGATCATACTTCAAATCCATGCAGTCTCCTGCCAACCCCCAATTATGCCCACCCCCAGCCTTCTGGAAAAGCAATACAATATACTCTCTCATGAACACAAAGTTACTAGGCTCAGCCCTCCTGTCCTCATTATCAGCTGGGTCACTAATCTGAATTTCTACTTTATCAAATTCATTTTAATGATTTAAAAAAAAAGACTTATTTTATAGCCAGGTATAGTGATGCACACTTTCACTCCCAGAACTCAGGAAGCAGGAACAGGTGAGTGAGTTCAAGGCCAACCAAACCTACATAGCCATTTCCAGGCTACCCAGCTACCCAGGGATACATAATGAAACACTTTCTCAAAAAAAAAAAAAATCAGAGGTTGGAGGGTTGGCAAACAGTTAAATTCAATGATTGCTCTTCCACAGGACCAGGGTTTGATTCCCAGCATTTGTAACTCCAGTCCCAATGAACCCAACACCCTCTTCTGGTTTCTTTGGGTCAGGTATGCATGTGGTGCACAGATATACATGTAAACAAAACACTCATACACATAAAATTTTAAACATTAAAACCTGATTTATTATTTTTAAATTGCATAGGTTATGTGTTTGGGTATATGTGCACCACACACATGCAGTGCCCACAGAGACCAGAAGAGGGTGACAGATTACCTGGAAATGGAGTTATGGGCAGTTGTAAATTGCCTAGAGTGGGTGCTAGGCACTGAACCTGGGATATCTACAATAGCTCAAGTGCTCTTAACTGATGAGCCATCTCTCTGGCCCCTTAATGCTTTTTTTTTTTTAACTGAATATGTTTAAAACTTTTTTGAGAAAACATTTCTTATAATTGAGACTGGCCTCAAACTCCCTGTGTAGCTGAGAGTGCCTCCTGCTTGTACTTGCTGAGTACTGGGATTGCAGGTTCCACTATGCCTAGCAAGATGTACAAATTCTTGAAGAGAAATTTCATCCAAATAAAAATTACAAGTTCGTTGGGGCCTTTAAATGTCAATGCCTCTGGAAATGGTGACACATACCTTCAATCCCAGCACTTAGGAGGTAAAGGCATGTGCAGTTCTGTGAGTTTGAGGCCAGCATGGTCTACATATAGATCCTAGGTTAGCCAGGGCTACATAGTAAGACACTGTATAGTGAGATACTATATGGTGAGACACTGTCTCAAAAAAGAAAAAAAATTATTTTAAAGATGTTATTAATAGATTAAAAAACACTGAGGAGGGAAAGCAAGTCTAATAATAATGAAATATTCTGTTTTCTCTTAAAATGCTTATTAAACATTTTCAATACTTTGGTATACAGAATTATGTGCTATAACTGCCACAGAAAGAACAAAACCCTATGGCTATTTGTAATCACTCCATCCATTAGGGAGTGGGAAGCTTGATTGACAAGATTCTTTTGTGTGTGTGTGGGGGGGGGGGAGAAGTTGTGTTGAGGGCCAAGCCCAGAGCCTTGCACATCTTTGGCAAGCGCTCTACCACTGAGCTACATCTCTAGCCTGTAGTATCTTTTCTTCACCTACTGTAATGCGATTTTTGCCTACTGGGAGGAGGGGATCACTATGCAGTCCCACTACGCAGAGCAAAGTGACTCAATTGAGGCCTGTGAGCAGGTGTGTGCCCCACCATAAGAGAATGACTGTGCCCCACATGATACCACTTCATCTCAGACTGTTTCTCTCTGGGAGACTGAAAAGGAAAGGCACTTGTGCCAGTCACTCCTGGCACCGGGGGCAGCCTGGCAGCACTGGCCTTGGACTGGTGAAGTCTCCCTTCCATGATGTCACCCATCAAGATCACATCCAAGAATTCTCCAAGCCTTAGCACAGTGCTCAGTGTGACTGAAGGCACGGGGGAAGCTGCTGCTACCAGCCCTCTGCATTTGCTGTGTGTGCACACTATTGACGTCCCAAGAGGGGCTACACTTGCCTTTTTATTTCTAATTCATTTTAGTCTTTTCCACTGCTCAGAATGCACACTTTTAGGATTAAACTGGCATCACAGAGACTGAGAGGATCAGAACCCTTCATGACTCAGATGGTCTGGGTGGCTCCTGGAGTGCTTGCTTCCCTCCTGCTTGCCTGTTTGGCGTGGTCACCTCTGCATGAGTACAGACGCTCCCTGGGAGAGGACAGGCCTGGAGGAAGTGGAGCTGCAGCCGGAGTGGCCCTTCCATGGCCTCTTTTCCACTACAGACCATTGGAGGGGTGAGAACCCAAAGGGAGGCCAGTACAGCCAGCCCTTGACGCACCCAGGACACATGCCCGCACACTGAGAAGCTCATGCTACTCAAAGCCGTATGTAGTTCACATCTGAAGCTGGGAAAGAAAACCCAAGTTCAGTTTACCAAGGTATCTGTATTGAGTCACTGAGAGTGGGCACGGTGACAATCCAATGGCATGCCGGGCTGCAGCCCACAGAGCCCACAGTGGGACACTGTCCTGAGTGGCACATGAGAAGAGTCATTTGTAAGGCCTCAGAAACCTTGACACTTTGGAACGCAGCAATCGGATGAAAGATCTTGGAAACATCTCTCGGGACTCCTGGGCTGTGTACTTGAAATAGTTCTGGGGGTGTGCCAGGACATCAAACAGAGCCTTGATCAGTTTCTTATCCTGAAGAGAACAGAATTTTTGTTACCAGGCCAAAATGCTCAAACTTCTGGCATTTTGCCAATGGAATGGCAATGACTCACTATTGACGGGAGGTTCACTAGCTAGAAAACACTTTGTGAAAATTGTTTCCACTGATTTTTATCTTCTTTCCAGTTTTAATTTTTCTTAATTGTCAGTAATAAATATGCATTGCTTTATGAAAGAAAATTTGACATTCGAAAACTTTTTTCTAAACCTTATGAGATAAAACATAGAAATATGGAAAACAGCTTAGGTTTAGTGATAGGGTGAGTATTTGCTATTAATTACTTACAGGTATTTAAAATGTGGTGGGCTTTGAGGTTATAAACTAGGAGCCAAAGGTCTTTCACTACTCAAGTGGAACAGAAAAACACTCGATGCCCCTGACTAGGATCTGTAAACAAGCACCCTCCACACCTGCCCCTCCACAAAGGCCCAATGTAAATAGAACCATTGCACTCATGAATTCCACCAGCTGTGTTTGCCGGCATAAGACCAGTACAAGATCAAGCCACTACCCAGGATGGGTGGGTGAAGAGCTCACAGAGTCCCACCCGTAACTGAGGAGCCACTGGCAGGTGATGCCTGCGGAAGGAGAAAGACTCAGTTTTCAGAGGTACGGTCTTTGACAGGTTGCCCATATTCGGGTGGCTGGTCCTACAACTATGCACATACACTGACTGTATGTACCACAATTGGACTCAGTGGGTTACTTAAAAAAACAGAGAACATGAAATTGGGAAGGGAATACCTTGAGCAGGGTTTGGCAGTAGTTAGGAGGATAGATAATATCAAACTATATTGTATGTGTGTGATGTGTGTGTGTGTGTGTGTGTGTGTGTGTATGTGTACATATATATAATACATTGTGTGTATAAAATATAGTATATATATAAAATTCTCAAATATATATTATATACACATACATAAAACATTATAATACACACACACACATATATATATGCATATATATATATGACACTAACCATAGACACTTGACATTTAACAAAATTAAATTATGGGAAGTGATGGAACTGACCTTGGTCTGCATGGGCTCAGTGTCTGGAAGGCAGGGCTGTATGTGGGAGCTTATGGCTTCCTTCCTGTCTACTGAGGCAGGTACTCACCTTCAGTATTTCCTGGTGGTTCTCAGATGCATAGAGTCTGCCATCTCGAACTATATCTTCAATGAGTTCCTGGTAGTCTTCTGTTCAAATAAAGCACAAATTTTGCTTCTCAGCATTAATTATTTCCAAACCCACACTTCTGTCTTCTATAAACCCTGAGAAGTCCCTCTTCAGTGGCTGCTCTCAGAGGACTTTCCATTCTGACAATGAGAAGATATCCAGCACCTCCATTCAAATGACTTCTGCCCTGTCTCCTTCCCCTTCCTTCAGAAAAGCCTTCTGTGCCCTCCAGTTAAGAGCCATCCTCAAGCCAGGTGGTGATGGCTTTAGTCCCAGCACTCAGGAGGCAGAGGCAGGTGGATCTCTGTGAGTTTGAGACCAGCCTGGTCTACAAGAGCTAGTTCTAGGACAGCCTCCAAAGCCAGAGAAACCCTATCTCAAAAGACAAACATTCTCTACCTCCCACACCAGATGCATCTTCCCTCCCCAAATCAAGGATGCTTTTGCTAGTGATTCTGCACTTTCCCTACACAAAAATATTTCTACTAATTCCCATTAGCACGAAAACTGACCTTAAGGATGCCTTGTTTAATGTCATCTTTCCTGCCAGTTTCCATCTCATGTCTCTCTTCCCTTCTGTTCCCAGAGCAGAGTCAACTCTCACAGTCTACAACTGGACTTTTCTTCTTCTGAACTCACTGTGCTCAGTCTTGTCCCAGCATTACTGAGGTCAGTGATGAGCTTCGCGTTGTGTGTCCCAATGTCAAATGTTGGTCCTCACTTTTCTTCATGCATTAGTAGCACTGACCTGGCTGGTCACCCTCTTCCTTCACCCACTTCCTCTCTCATCTTCTAGAACACTCTACACTTTGGGTTTCCCACTATTTCACTGGATGTTCCTTGGGGAGTTTTGTTCTCCTCCTGTCTCTGACCATTTTCTGTAGAAAGCCTTAGGGCTCTGAGCTTAGTGATCTACTCCTACATATGCTCCCTCCACTGTGAGGCTTCTCATTCCTCCCTAACACCTGCCAATCCACACTATCTCCCTGTCCTTGCACTGTATAAGGTGACCGAGCTCATCACCAGGGAGACTCTTCACTCTGTAGTTGGAATGGGGCTAGGGATGGAGAACTTGACTATCTGAGAAAGAAGAACCTTCTTGCTTTCCCATTAATCATTTCTTTGGTCCTGGAATACACATTAAATGCAACGCACACAGTGCTCCTTCTCCAAATGTAATCTTGCCCCACTTTGAAGTCTAGCCTGCTTCCCATCGTTGTAACTCAAACAAGCATATGCAGAGCACGGTTCTCTCCAATGCCAAGACACATCAAAACTTGCCTTTTTGTGTGCAAACCATGTGCTGAGAAGCCACATGACCTATAAGAGCATCCATGGAAACGCCCCCAAGAAGTTTCTTCTATCCAAAAATGGTGATGGAACACCATCACTGCACAATTAGTATGTGATAGACACACGGTATCATTGCTATAACACAGAGACGTTCATAGGTAAGAACTCAGGCTCTGAAGTCCCTAGACCTGGGTCCATCCCAGTCCTGCAGCTTTGCCATGGTCATGATCTTGGGTCAATTATTTAAATCTCTCATCCAGTGGCCTCATCTGTAACATCAAAAAGTGATGGGGTCTGATGCATGGAGTGACCATGGAATGTGCCCCATAAAAGGCACTGTGGTGCATACCTGGTGCTCAGGAATGCCCAGTGGCTGTCACCATGACTCTCATTTGCCTTCTGCAGAATGTATTCATCTGCAGTTGTCATCTGCATCCTACCCATCCCTGCCAGCTTCTGCTAGGATCTCAAGTGCCACCAACCCAGCTTATACAGTGCCAGGAGGTTGAGCATGGGCTTCATATGTGTTATACAAACCATCTATCAACTGAGCCACATTTCCAGCTCTTGTTTTCATATTTTTCAATTAAAAAGGGGACTTTTGTGGGACTGGACTAGAGAGGTGGCTTAGCAGTTAAGAGCACTGACTGTTCTTCCAGAGGAATTGGGTTCATCCATATGGTAACTCACAACTGTCTGGAACTCCAGTTCCAGGAGATCTGAGACCCTCACATCAATGTACATAAAATAAAATTAAATAAAAAAAAATTAAAGGGACATTTAGGGGGCTGGAGATATGGCTTGGTGGTTAAGAGCACTGGCTGCTTTTTCAAAGGACCCAGGTTCAAATCCTAGCACCTACATGGCAGCTCACAGCTGTCTATAACTGCAGTTCCAGATGATCCAGCACCTTCATACAGACATGCATGCAGGCAAAACACCAATGTACATAAAATACAATTAATTATTTTTTAAAAGGGTAACATTTACTATTTATCAAAGGAAGAATTAAATGTGATGTATGAAAATGTCTCAGTGCCTTGATAACATTTGCCCAAGCCCTAAAGTTTGCTTGGTTTCCTCCCTGACTTCAGACTGGAGAGCTCGTCAGACATCTGCTTCCAGGCAGTGTCTCAACGGAATCCCAGAAGTCCCTTACCCTGGGCATTACACATTATTGCAGCAACTGCAGGGCAGAATGAGAGTCTAGTCTTTGTCACGTGTTAGAAATAAACTATGTAGCCGGGTAGTGGTGGTGCATGCCTTTAGTCCCAGTACTCGGGAGGTAGAGGCAGGGGGCTCTCCGTGAATTGGAGGACAGCCTGGTCTACAGAGCTAGTTCCAGGACAGTCAGAGCTGTTACACAGAGCAACCCTGTCTTAGAAAGAAAGAATGAAAGAAGACAGGAAGGAAGGAAGGAAGGAAGGAAGGAAGGAAGGAAGGAAGGAAGGAAACAAAGAAGGAAGGACGGAAAAATAAACTATGTAAAGTGAGTTAAGAAAGTCAAGGATGTGGTCTCTTTGCCTAGAAATCTTTAATGGCTCCCTATAAAATTAAACCTACCCTCCTGAGCTTGTCACTCAAGGCTACCCACTGCTAGCCCTACCCTCATTTGTCCTCCTGGGTTCCCTACCCACTGGCCAAATCAGACTCAGTTGTGCCAGCCAGGTGCTCTATCCTTCACCCTCTTCCTGCATGTTTTCCCTCTCTATAATTTACATATTCTTTCAAACCTCTTGAAACTGATTTTTCCCTCCAAGCCTATTCAGAATAATTGCTGCTTTCTCCCTCTCTGCACTCACTTGCAGAGCTTTGTATGTGCCCCGTGAAAGCACCTATGACAAAATACACACTTTGGTGTCCTGGTCACAATAAATATTTGTTGACCAAGTCTCAGAGTCCAAGCAGGCCTGCAGATATCAGATGATCCAGAAACATCATGTAACTTGCCCAATGTCACAGAGTCAAAAGCAGGGCAAGCACTGGAGTTAATCCTCTTCCTCCTCTCAGGAGCAGTCTAATAACGTGAAAAGGTCAATGTACTTTCGAGCAATTACTATCAGCCAGGAGCTGTCCCACGTTAAACTTCTAATATTCATTCAAATGATTTTCTTCATCACTGGTTAAGAAAACACGGCTTGCGGGCATGGTGGTGCACGCCTTTAATCCCAGCATTTGGGAAGCAGAGGCTGGTGGGTGGATCTTTGTGGACTGTTCTACAGAGTGAGTTCCAGGACAGCCGGGGCCACGCAGAGAAACCCTGTCTTGGAGAGAGAAGTGGGGTGGGGGGGGCGGGCTGGCTTGTTAGAAGCCCAGGGCTTACTGGGAATGAAGAAAACAAGACTGAGAGGGTAAGTAACCTACAGTCCTGGAACAGACACCGCCTGTCTGACTCCAGCAGCCACATTCCCACACCTGACTCTACTCACGTTCCCTGTATTTTCTAAGCCGTTCTCTTTCATTCCTCCAGGAAGTATGCCCAAATGTCTATTTAAAATGTGGCCCCAGTGAGTCAGCCATGTCCTTTTGCCTCACTCTGCCTGGCTGGCTGAGTGGGTGTGCTTGTTAGCATCTGCCAGCTAGCTCAGAAGCCAATTCCTTCAGTTCAGAACAGAGCCACACCACCCCAGAAGCCCGAGGTTCACACTCTCGCTTACCATCATATGTCACATAGGGGACCTGGAATCCTCGGGCACTGTTCCCTTCATTGGACTTGAACTGAATCCACAGCCTCTTTGACCTGGAGGTGAAGGCGATGGGGCGTTCGTAGGTCTGGCAGGTTTCATATGTGGTCACAGAATTTGATGAAGCTGCCAAGGGAAGTTGGAGGGTGTAGAGTTCAAGAGGTGTCCTGGAGCCAGCAGTCAGGAAAGCTTTGAAAACTCTTAACCCACACAGTAAGTTAAGCTTAAGAACTCTTGGGCTGGGGAAACAGCTTCCTTGGTAAAGTGCTTCCCTTGCAAACATGAGGACCTGAGTTTGATATCCAGAATCCATGTTTTTAAAGCCAGATAGAGTAGTCATGGGATAGCTAGACAAGTAGATTTGCTGCCCAGACAGTCTAGCCTACTTGATAAGTACCAGGCCAATGAGAGAACGTGTCTCCCAAAGCAAGATGGATGGCATCTGAGGAATAACTACTGAGGTTGTCTTCAAGCCTCCACAAGTACCTACATGAGCATATATGCATGCTTCCCCCCCCACACACACACACATGCACACAGACAGAGGCATGAACACACATGTGCAAGTACACACACACATACACACAGCTTTCAGGCTTATCCCAATGGTAGAAAGCTGGGAATCTTCCCACCTGCCCTCAGCAGACAAACAGCCACAGTCCAGGCTATCCTTTCCATGGCAGGAGTACAGAGATAGCCCCAGACTCCAGACCCAGTTGCTGATACCCAGCAAAAGTCAACCCCACTTATTATCACTTTCTGGGAGTATACTAAGCAGTTTATGGGCTTGACCTCATTGATTCTTTTGTAAACCAAAGAGGTTGGTCAGTTACCACTGCTGTTACAACAAACTTGTGGCCCAGGACCGTAGCCAATGTGTGGTAAGAATGGGATCCAAACCCTCATCTGACTTCAGGCATTTTAAACCACTAATAATGCTCACCACACTCTTGAACTTGCAGCATCGGTATAAGACTGAGCTTATTAACATCCTATTATGGAGAGGGGAAGAGCTCATGATTGCACCACCTCCCAGTGCCACCACTCCATGATCTGTACATGTAATGGTCACATGGGAGAGCGACATTTTCCTTAGTAGCATAGTCATTGGGAAGGTGCCCATGTTCCTATAAATAACATCTTACCCATGCTCCTAGGTAAAAAAAACAAAGCAAAACAAAAAATCCTACAACAACAAACAAACAACTTCTTCCCCAAAGACAATCACAGAAGAGAGAAGAGAGACTAATTGGCAAGAGGAAGGGGATTAATTAGAAGGAAACACAAGAGAGTAATGGAGGGAAAATATAATCAAAATATATCATATACATGTATGAAAATGTCATAATGAAGTCCATTATTTTATAAAAGTAGTATATACCAGTAAATTAAAAAAAAAAAGGAAAAGAAAACACATGGCTCCTTCCAAGCACTCTACAACTTGAACTCTTAGTCCTAATAGCCCTACAAGGCAGCCACTGCCATTTCTCCAACATGCCTCCCTCCCCAAGGCTACAATGAGAAGTGTAGAATGTCCACCAGAGATCACAGACCTAGTAGGAGGTGGATCTTGGATTTAGTCCACTCTTAGCTCTGTCATCAAGCTGCATTGATGGTAGCATCCCTTTATAGACACCAGAGGCTGACTCCGGATGACAGGAGGGGCCTTCCTTCCTTCCTGGCTGGACCATGCCTTTGGCCTAGGGCTGCTACCTCGAGTAAACAATGTCAAGTCAGCCCCACTTGGCTATAAACTCATGTCCCATCGCTGATCTACTATGAAGTAAAGAATCCACTAGACATTTAAAGCTGGGGGTGAGGGAGCAGGGCATCAGGTTTCCCAGGCTGCCTTGGGAGGGGAGGGAAGCCCAGGGAGAGACGCACAGGTTTTCCGCATCACCAGGTAGTCACCACAGTCATCTTCTATGGGCAGGAAGATCTCAGGAACCACAATCAGGATACGACGTTTAGGGGGTGGGTTGATGGTCCAGGTGCACTCCGAGTTGGCGGGGTAGTTCCCAGGGTAGTTTGGGGATTCAATATACCCTGTGAAATCCCCCAGCTCTCCTCCACACTTTCTGTCTGGAAAGGAAGCGCCATGAGTTAGGAGGGCAAAACACTGTCATTGCTATTGTAGACACCCAAGGGTAGCCGAGAACCACAGGCTCCCTGTAGTCTCTGTGGTCTCTGTGGGGGCCAAGTGCATTGCCTTTGTGGGAGCCAAGCAGCATGGACTCCCCAGAGCAGCCCACCATGCTAGCCTGAAGACACCAAAGTCAACACATTTCATCTTTGCTATTTTATTTACCATCCTGTGTATTAGGGGAACATAACACTGACCTCAGAACACAGCTCATAGCTCAGTAGAGAGTGTTTGACCAAGAGCTTTGATGAAGGTAAAAGCTGTTGTTCCCCTCTTCCCCCACTCTGTTTTACTTTTCAGTGGGGAAGGAAGTTTCAGGTAACTATTGGATGCACTCAGACATGCCGTGTCTACGTCTGGCATCAAAGGAAAAGAGCTCGTGGGTACATGCTCACTACCTCAGCTCTACTGTTAGGCACTAAGCCCCCACATATCGCCCAAAAATCTGGAGCTTAGATACAAGCATAGTCGGAAGTTCCTAGGGGGACTTACTGTTTAATACTGTCGGGTATACCTGTACAAGAGAAATCAGGGGTGGTTTTTCTCCTCTAACTATAACTTGGAATTAGCCATAGTAAATAATAACAACAACAACAATAATAATAATAACTACTAGGCTTTTTTTCTGAGAGGAAAAAGAGAAGAGAGAGTCATGGAATTCAGGGTTGCTTGAGGAACTGTGACTTGGGGCTCCTGATGGACAGGCAAGGCCCAGGAAGTGGGAAGACTAGTAAGAGTCGTCTTGTATGGTATGCGAAAGAATTCCCTAACACTGTAAGTCTTTCCAAAGTCTAGTCTACCAACAGATGAGGCTCTCGTGGACAGTAATGAGACTGCTGTCAAAGCATGTATTCAAGACTAATGGCTACGGCTGCAACTACATTGAGACAGAGAGGACATTTGGGGCTAACACTGTAGCTCAATGGTAAAATTCTTGCCTCACATGCACGAGGCCCTAGTTTCAATCCCCACTACCAAAATCAAAACAAAACACAACAAACAAATAGAAATCAACCAAGCAGAGGAAGGTAGATAAGCTTTTAGCCATAAAACTCCACTGATTCGATGCCCCTGTCAACCCCAAGCTTCTCCAGTTTGAGGAGGCTTCTTCACTAGCCTGGATGGTGGTCACTATTAGGTGAGCTCTACTTTTGGTCTTTACTGTAGAATTTCATATATCAGGTAATGTAGGAAATGCCCACATTAGCAAGTCCTTAAATTGTTCAGTTCCCCATTGTTGAAACTACAGACTGCACTCTAGCAAGGCCCGGAGGTCTCCTGTTCCTGGCCTGCCAGCTCTTCTGAGCTCAGGTTCAGAAGTCTACTCCCAGAAGGTTTTTCACTTGCCTAAGCCTTGGCTTCCCTGAGGGCTGTCTGGAACATGAAGCTCTCTCCTATCTGCCCCATCCTCCTTCCATGCCTTCTAAAGACCTTTCCCCCAGCGACCAATCATTTGCTTCTTCTGCAGCCCTACAGCCTGGCTCCTGGCAGCTTGGCCAGGCTGACATAGCAGGATGCTGGGAACAGGGCAGGCCTCAGACAACGCATGCTGAGCTAGGCTGAACTAAAACTGTCCTCCAAGGAAAAGTACAGCTGTGAGTATAGAGAGGTAGCTGGAGTGGTGCTCAGGGATACAGGGTACACTGTTTTAAGCACTTGATTTAATCCCTTGCCTCACACATATAAAAAGGGGGAGTACTTGTGGGTCATATCTATAGCTCCCATTCTAACAGCCAAGACACTGCAGGCTCCCTTTCCCATAGCACTGGTTCACTTAGCTATGCATGGGGCTAACCTCATGCACACTATCCTGAATGAGCCTGGAACCCCACCACCTCCTCACACCCCTACCCAAGTCTCATCCAGCCTGTGAAACACCTTAGAGAAAAGCCTACTTTTACACTGTGTTATGTTGGTAGAGCCATCAAAGTCAGTGGTTGTATTGCCCGGGCAGGAAGCACAGTTATTTTTTCCAAATTCAGGCTGGTATGTCCCCAGTGGACAACGAATACATCGGTGTGTGGTGGTGTTGTAGAAATGCCCAGGCGAACATTGAACTGTGAAGAAAAAGAGTATTTTTAATCAAATGTTTCAAGGTTTATGAAGTAAATTATTATGTCTAAATGAAATACTGCTTTCCTGGCAAGCTGGGATTAATTAACACAATTCCCTCAATAGCCAGACTGAGAGGGATTCATAATATTCAAAATGCACTCGAATGCACGTGGCCAGGCAGCAGTGGTCACCTCTTAAATCTTTGGGGTGGGAACAAGGGCACAGACTGAGGCTGACTTGGGCTTCCCTTGGGAGAGGCAGGGGATGGGAGCCTGGAGGAGGCTGGTAGGACTGAGTGGCGGTGCTGGGGGAGCAGCTAGGCTAGGACACTGAGGTAGAGGAGGACTAGAGGGGTGGAGCTCAGGAGGTCTGCTTGTAAAACCTGCTCATTGCTGCCCACTCATTAGACTTGTATGAGCAGCCTAGGTGTCTGGGGAGACCTAAAGCCCTACCACAGGGGCCGCTCGGTCTGGGTTACATCTTCACTGGACCTTGCAGAACTCAGAAGTGGAATTCCAGAAAGGGGCAAGCAAGTACTCACCTCTGGTTTCACAATCCTGGAAGGAAGTGGATCCCAGATGTTTCGTGGGAAGACCCCCTCCACATGGGAAGCACGATGTGCGGCCCACATCAGGCTGAAAGGTGCCCAGGGCACAGAGCTGACAAGGGGCAAATCCATCTGCTGAATATTCACCCGGTTGACACAGGCCTGCAGGGAGTAATGGCCCTGGGTGAGTGAGGCTCCCCAGGGAGGCCATTCCCCACCTCTCTGCAGAAGTGATGGCCTTTGTGAGGCCTGATACCCCATGTTGACTTCAGCTCATCATCAATGAGAAACACCTAGCCAGTCTCACCAGGATCCTTAGGAGGAGATGGGCAAGTGCCTGAGGTTTGCACAGAGCCCCACAGAGCCCAGAACAAAGATGGGCACCAAGAGACCGTGCTATTTGCTTCTAGTATGAGAAAGGCCTAATATGTGTGGAGCCTTGCCTTGGCCTGCACCCTACCCAGGGATCCCATAATGGAGTAGGAGTGGGGTGAGTATAGAGGGGTGGGCATGAAACAACCTCTGCTATGGAGTTAATCTGGTGATTACACACAGAGGCCCAACCTCACTTAGAAACTGCATGAACTGACTTAGAGTCTCCCATTTCACCATTTACTCATCTCAATGCACTGAGGTACGTCCTGGCCTACCACAGTCTACCAAACCCAACTAACTCACTCCACACAGAGAGAGGGGTGATACTGGCTTTAAGCACGGTTCCTTTTTCCCTCTCAAGATCAGGAAAGGAGGCAGACATTAATGCAAGACTCCCAGAAGCTCTGTTCTGGGAAGCAGCTCGATATTAGCAACTTGCTCTATAGAGTCTCTTGTGCAACCCTACCCAAATCCCATCTGTTGCTGATTTGTGGGATTTTGGGGTTATTTTGGGATTTGATATACTGTATTTGTATATATATATTTATTTATTTATTTGGGTTTTTTTCTCAGTCTTTTATTAATTAATTTTGTATCTGCACATATCCAATGTATTCTAATTACTCTTTTCCATGGGGTTTCTCTCCATCCCACCCCTGCTAATGCTCCCTTATCACTACCTGTCCCTTTTCTAGATTCAAGTGTTTTAATATTGTTTTTGTAACCCATTACATTTAACCAGGGCCCTTTAGACCAAGCAATGGCTGAGGTCTCCAGTGTACATATTTACAAAGTGAAGTATAACATTTATATTGCTCTGCCAATATCTTCCCCATCTTTTAGTCTTTATTTTTAAGACAGGGTTTCATGTAGCCCAGGCTGACCTCAAACTCACTACATAGTCAAAGTTAAGCTTGAATCCTTGATCTTCCTGCCTCTACCTCCCAAGTACTGGGGTTACAAGTGTTCACTACCATGCCCCATTAACGCAGCACTGGAGCTGTGTCCCCATCTTCATGCATTTGCTCATGTGGGCATCAGCCCAGTGTGCCAGGTGCTGACCCAAGCACTAGCAAACTAATAATGAACCCAGCATGGTCTCTGCTTGTGGGAAGACCAAGGTCTAGTGTGCACTGTCCAGAGTCTTTGAGGTGCCACCTGGCCTTAGTCTAAACAATGATACTGGGGGGCTGAAGGAGTAAGAAGGGACAGACAGAATCCTTACCTCCACATTCAGAGATATTCCAGGCTTCTGAGATTTTTAGGTCCCCAAGATTTTCTGGTCTTGGGCATGGTTCACAAGTGACTTGTCCTTCCTCATTTTGGAAGGTTCCATTTGGACATAAAATGCAGCGTTCTTGTGATCCATCATAATACGTCCCAGCTCTGCAACTGACTAGCCAAAGGGAGGACAATCTGGTCAGTGTGAGAGAGAGGCTGAGGGAGCATGATGTGAGTGCTAGAGATGAAGATGGACCACACACCCCAAGCAAATCCCTAAAAGATAGAGTGTGCATTGTCTCTGGGTTCCCCTCTCCTATCACCACCCTCTCACCCCCGATCTAATAGGTCTGTATCTCCCTAGACCAGCTGTCCAGGACCATAGGAACCTTATTTTGTAGCAGAAGCACTTGATGAAATGTTGGGTTGGTTTTTCTGGTTGTTTGTTTGTTTAATGTCTGGGTTGTCCTAGTTTACAGGCCTGGACCTGTGTCTCACTGAACAGGGTACCAGGATGGACACATGACTTTCCACATAAGGCTCCATCTTGGAGTTATTTACCCAGTCCCCCATCCTTGTCAAGATTCCATTTGAAGAGGCCTCAAATCATCCCATATCAATTGGGATTTTCTAACTGATCAAAGGGCTGCTTTGTGGTCAAGAAGGCCCTGTCTCTTTCTCCCCACAGTGAGAGGTCTGCCTCACATAAACAACTTCATCTTGTCAGTCACAGCTTCCATACAGTAAAACCTAGGGAAAGAATTTACCCCACATACCTTTCAAATTTTCTTATTCCCCTGGTAAACAAGTGAAACCCTGTCTGGACAGATGCCTGGGAACAGGGCTGTGAATGCATGTGTGCTGGATGGGAACAGGGCTGTGCATGCATGTGTGCTGCCTGGGAACAGAGCTGTGCCTGTATGTGTGCTGGGTGGGACCTCAATCACATGTCCCAGTTGCTTCTCTCTTCCCCTTGAGTGGCCTGCTTGTGTTGCTACCCTCAAACAATGGAGGAAATTGCCCCCAGAACACTTCACCATCACAGTAGAGCTTTTGTGTACTGTCAGTGACCATTAAAATCCTATTCTCAAATCCTGCACAGCTGTTTCTCCTCCCCTTAAAGAAGGAGGAAAAAAAATACAAGAAAGCCTTTCTGATGCAAAAGGGTAGAAACCAGCAGGGACCAGGATTAATGGTGACAAAGAGGCCTAAAGGCTTGCCCTCTTTTCAGCTCCCTGGCCTTTGAGTATTTCAGGCCATAGGCAAACACTATGGTCTCTCTGCTGCTAAGAGGGTGAACCTAATAAAAGCAGCCACTCTCCAGCATCTCACATCGTCTTAAGGATTGAGTCTGACTTCTGAAGGACAGCCACAAGCAGCCATGCAGAGTCCCAAGGTATCCTGGGGCAGCTGCTTTGTCCCAGCTCAGGGGCAAGTCCCAAGCATCCCAAGGTGGTGTGGTGGCCTCCGGATCCTGGCCAGAGCCTCCTTTAAAGGACTACCCCAGGATAACGGCACAGCAGCTCCTAGGACTGAAGAATTGATTCTTCATTGTCCTTGAAGGATTTTGGGGTCCAGTCAGTGTTGCTGTCTGAAAACACCCTCATGGGTTGAGGCCCAGAAAAAAGCCCAGCTGGGGAACCTCCCTTGCTGGGGACCCAAGTGTGTGTTATGCTCTTGTCATGCCTAGCTAAGTGGAGGTAAAATTTCACTTCCTTCAAAGTGACTTTTTGGCCCTCAATTTAAATCCCCGCACCTACCAGAATGCTGTGCTTTTAGCCCGCTTTGAAAATTGTCAACTATCCTTAGGATTTCATTCTTTCTTGTTAATTTTTTTAAAATTTTATTTATTTTGTGTGTGTTTGGCTGGAGGGGGAGGGTGTGGGGGTGAGGGGGTGAGGTGATACAGGCCATAAGACTGATCTCAAGTCATCAGGTTTGGTGGCAGGTGTCTTTATCCACTAAGTCATCTTGCCAACCCTGTCCTTCGGTGGTGCTCATGCAGAATCATTAGCATCTTCATTTAACAACAATACCAAACAAGAACTGTGTGCCTAGTATTATTCTAGGAGCTGGAGATGCAGCAGGGGAGGGGACAGATATGGCCTTGCCCTAATAGAGCCCTTGTTCTCATGGAGAGTATGCACAACAAATAGGCAAAAGGACACACAGTAGAGTGCCCAGCAGTGGCATGGTGATACAGTGTACTGGGACCCTGTGTCTGCGATTTGTGTCTGGGACCCGTGTCTGCATGTATTTGGTAAGGTGGCTAGGAAAGAGCACTCTGGGCAGAGACTAGAATGAAGGAGGGAACCGCTCTTGCCTCGAGACTATCTAGTATGGAAGACTCATGTCACAGGAACAGGAGGAAAGGGGCAAGGTGAGTAGAGATGTATGTTAAGAGGTTAAAAGAGGAGAATTACAGGTTTGAGGACAGTCTGTGCTACACAGTGAGACCTATCTCAAACAGATAACCCCAACACTGGGGAGGCTGAGTCAGGAAGATCACTGAGTTCAAAGCCAGCCTAGGCTATATAGTGAAACACTGAAGACCAAGCAAACAGCCAAACAAAACCCAAACAATTCAGAACAACAAGGCAGGTTGTGTGGGGTCTTGAAGGCCGTAATAAACAAAGAAGGCTTATAGTATGTAGAGGTCCTGAACAGGCAGGCCTTGTGACAGAATCTGTCTCTAAGCCATCTTTTGGCTGCTGTGTGAGAACAGATTGAGGGCAGCAAGAACACTCAGAGCCTGTGAGGACAGACAGGGGACAGGAGAGTGGTTTGGAACCCAGCCTGCAGTGACTAGGGAGGAGGGGACACCAACTGGGCTCAGAGGCCTACCTGCAGACAGGGCTGACAGGATTTACCAGTGGAGGGGTGAGGGGTACAGCAGGGGAGATGCCAGGAAGACTCCAGCTTCCAGCTTTAGCCACTGCTGTGTAAACAGAAGGGCCAATTACTGAGGGGAGGAAAGACAGGTTTGGTTGGGAAGGAGTAGGAAACAGTGAGTCTGGTATCCAAGTGTTGGTCCTCAGGGGCACTAGCAGGCTCTCTGAGGCACACACTGCACTTTGAGGGATTACTAGATGACTCAGAGGTGTAAGAAACACATCCTCTGATCTCTACATATTCACTTCTCCCCATTAAATAAAAAAAACAGGCCTCCACTGGTTACATATGTGGTGTAGTCTGGTCCCTCCATCAATTCACCTGCCCAAGAGCCACGAGACAGCTGTGGGATGACCTTGCATGTCTTTAGGAAAAGAGAGTTGTGGGCATTCCACAACTCTGGGTATGTAGAGGGACTGACAGATTCATTTCTTGCCATACACTTTGAGGAATTATGGTCAAATAGGCTTAATTGATTATAATATATAGTATCAGACAAAGTGATTAACCACCATAAAAATCACAGAAAGCAGCTGTGGATGACGCCTTTGAGGCCATCTGCACGAGCACTAGGGCAAGACAGGAACATGCCAGGGTAGCCGCGTCTTCTACCGCTATCTCTAGCTCTTGATCAAAGCCATATCACCAGACAAACCGTCATGAATCAATCAGATCTGACAGAACATCACACAAAGCACTAATAGCAAATGAAAAGTCTGCTTTAGAAATGGATTCACAGCAGTACAACAGACAGTTGGAAAGGTTGTACTGAAGAGGAAAGTCAGTTCAAATTATGTTTGGTTAATCTTTGTCTTATCCTATCTTTTGTCATTTATTGTTTATATTAGCTAGTGGTACCAGAAAACAGTCACAAATTCAAATATATACTAAAGGTGCCCCTGACCTGTTGTCACTGAAAACTCCCCAGCCAGGCTGTCTGCCTATTATCATCCCAGGAAGATTTTTCTCAAATATACATAGGACTCAGACCTCCTTCCAACTTTGCTTAGGCATCCCTCTTTGGGGACCAGTTCTCCATCTGACCCTACACCGGCACAATTGTGCACAACTCACATGGCATTTTATTGACCCAGAGCTCCTCACTACCCACCACAGAGTTTAGCTTTCTTTCTGAGTTCAGTATGAAGGGATGAGACCTGGAGCTGGTTACTCAGGCTATACTGGCTGGCTGTGACCTCTGGTGACCCTCCTGGTTCAGCCTCCCCAGCACAGTGGTTTCAGGCACACCACCCACCTGATGCAGGGGATATAAACACAGCAAGCACTTCACTAAATCATGTCTCAGCCTGGGGATTGCCTCTCTTTCCTGACATCTTGTTAAGATTGATCACAGATGGTGTAAAGGTTACTTGAAGAACAGGCTGTCCCCAAATGCCAAATTCATAAATTCAAAAATTCATTACTATGCACAAATGACAATAAGATCAGAGGTAAATCTTTTCTTTGGTGTAACTTGTGACTTTAAATTTTATTTTACAATTTTTAAATTGTTTTATGTAAGTGTGTGTGCATGCACACGGCACAGCGTGGGTGGAAGACAGAGGACAACTTGTGGGAATTTGTTCTCTCCTTCCACCATGTGGAACCTAGGGATTGAACTCAGATCACCATGTGTATCGGCAAATATCTTTACCCATTGTGGTGGTTTAAATGCATAAACCCCCAAGAACTCATGTGTTTGAATGTTTGGCCATAGGAAGTGCCACTATTAGAATCTGTGGCCTCGATGGAGGAAGTGTGTCACTGTGGAGGCTGGCTTTGAGGTCTCATATGCTCAAGCTTCCCCTAGTGAAAGAACCACTTCACTTCCTGTAGCCCGTAGATCAACATGTAGCTCCTTCAGCACCATGTCCCTGCATGCGGCCACGAAGATAATGAACTAAACCTCTGAAACCGTAAGCCAGCCCCAATGAATTGTTTTCTTTTATAAAAGTTGCCATGATCATAGTGTCTCTTTACAGCTACAGAAATTCTAACTAAGACACCCATAGAACTATCTTGTCAGCCATAAGTTTTATTTTATTTTATTTTTTATTGTTTTGTTTCAAGTTAGGGTCTCACTACATTGCCCTGGCTGTTCTGGAACTAGCTATGTAAACCAGGCTGGCCTCAACTCACAGAGAGCAGCTTGCCTCTGTCTCCTGAGTAGTGGGATTAAAGCTGTGCAGCACCATGCCTAACTAATTTTTTTTAAAGTGATTAAATTGTCTAATTTAATGTAACTAGACAAAAACTATAAATGCTCTTAGAAAAAGAAATACAATCTATATAAGAAAGTGCATTTGTGTGTTCTTACTGATCGAAAAAGTTGATGATGTTGATGATGATGATGATGATGATGATGATGATTATTGCTTATTGGGTTTACAAAGACTAAAAGGACCAATGATAAATGCCTCATGTAAGTGAGGAGTGGGCATTAAACATGCCCATGCAGTGCTGAAGGCAGTATGCACTGGCACATTTGGGAGGGTGAGCTGGCAATATCTACCAATGCTTACATATGCACGGTCTTGACTTGGAAGTTACACTTCCATAAATCTAGGCTCCAAGAATATTGGTGTTTGCACAAAGAAGGCTATCCACAGTAGCTCTGTTTGTAAAAGGAAAACTAAGAATCGTGTCAACATCTATTCATGGATTAGAGCTGACAGATACTACTATCTTAGGTACAGGCTGGGAGTGGAGAGTGTGTGAGGCCCCCCTGGGTTGAGCTCCAGAACCATGGGTAGGAAAACATGCTGACTTCTGTCCTGGAAGTCATCCTCCCAACCCCCAGCTTCCAGCCCTCACCATCCTCTGTTCCCTTCTAATACCTATAGGGGGTTTTGTCTTACTCCTTATTCTTTTGCCTAGAACACTTTTCTTCCAAGCTTCCCCAAGTTTTCTTTCTCTTCCCTGTGTGTCTGCACCAGCTTACTTTACAGCAGGCCTTCTCTGACCACATCTACATCACAGGGACACTCCCTCCCTGCTCCTCACCTTGCCTGGGGTCTTTCTGTTTCACTTCCCAGCTGACCTGTTCTCCACATCCTTGTCATCATTTGACATATACTCTGTCCTTGCTTATGAACTTCAAGAGGGCTGAGGTTTTTGCTAGTCTATCTCCTTCAGAGGGTTCTCAGAATCTACAATGGTACCTGATACGCCGTAGGAGCTTAGTAAATATTTAGTGATGAATAAAATAACATCTTACTTTTTTTAAATTTTGTTTTGTTTTGTTTGAAACAGGGTTTCTCTGTATTGTTTTGGAGTCTGTCCTGGAACTTATGCTGTAGACCAGGCAGGCCTTGAACTCACAGAGATCCACCTGCCTCTGCCTCCCGAGTGCTGGGATTAAAGGCATGTGCTACCAACACCGGGCTACATTTTATTTTTATGTATGCATAAAAGTATATAAAAGCAGCAAATTTTAACAATGTTGGAAAGCAGCATTGGGGAGATGTGGAAAGAATGTTCACCACTATAGATTTCTGTACCATTTGAAGTATATAAGCATAATGGTTTCCGTTCTCCTTTAAGGTCATTAAAACAAAACACCTTCTTGGGCCTCTACTTGGATATGGCTTGAAGTTTAATATTCATTAAGTATTATTAAACTAAGATCTTTAGAGGAGGGCTTTTTTGGAGAGAAATTATTAGAATGATATAAATTCATGAGAAGGGGACCCATTTGACTGAGTACTAGTAGCTTAATAAGAATGAGGAGAATAATGTCAGCTCCTCAGGAGGATCTGTTACATCCATAAGTTCAAGGAGCCAGGACCACACAGCAAGATGCAAACAAAACAAAACAGGGAAAAAGAAGGAGGAGGAGGAGGAGGAGGAGGAGGAGGAGGAGGAGGAGGAGGAGGAGGAGGAGGAGGAGGAGGAGGAGGAAGAGGAGGAAGAGGAGGAGGAGGAGGAGGAGGAGGAAGAGGAGGAAGAGGAGGAGGAGGAGGAAGAGGAGGAGGAGGAGGAGGAGGAGGAGGAGGAGGAGGAGGAGGAGGAGGAGGAGGAGGAGACGGAGAAAAATCAAGAACCACCTCATCTCATCACCTGCCATCTGAGGCCCTGGGCCCCTTAAGACTCTGACTGAAAAAAGGCCCTTTTACATTTGGTACGCAGAATCGTAAGCTGAAATAAACCTTTTTCTTTGTAAAGATACCCAATCTCCAGTGTTTCATTACAGTAACAAGAACAATATTAAACAGAAGCTGAAAATATTTTCTAAAAAGAACCAAGGATGTTCCTAGGCTTGTCTCCATTGTACATGCCTACTAGAGTTTAAAACCATGAATTAGCTGGCAACTTTTCCCAGACATCAGACTCAGGTCTCTGGTCTTGGCTATAAGTGCCTTTACCTGCTGAGCCATCTCACAGCCTTCTAAGTCCTCTCTAATTAGTATATCAGACCCTCCTTTGTACCCACACCCTCCCTCCCTGACCATCCCTGGGCTGTGTTCTTCCCACAGGAAGGTCTTTAACATTGTTGCCTGACTTGGTCCCATGTTGGGTACAGGGTTCCTTTTTAGGTTAAAGGAAGCTTTTGAGAAAACACACTATCTCTTTAAAAAAGCAAACCCATGCCAGGCAGTGGTGGTGCATACCTTTAATCCCAGTATTCAGGAGGCAGAGGCAGGTAGATCTCTGTGAGTTCAAGGCCAGCCTGGACTAGAGAGTGAGTTTCAGGACAGCCAGGGGTACACAGAGAAACTATGTCTCAAAAAATGAAAGAGAAAGACAGAGAGAGAGCAAAGGAGGGAGGGAGGGAGGGAGGGAGGGAGGGAGGGAGGGAGGGAGGAAGGAAGGAAGGAAGGAAGGAAGGAAGGAAGGAAGGAAGGAAGGAAGGGAAGGGAGGGAACCAAACCAAATGATAGACATGTCAGGGACACATTCGAATCCCATAACAACTTAACTCTATTGGTGTCCCCCACGGGCTTATGGAGGCCTAAGGTAATAAGGCCCACTCTTCTTGGGCCTTGCTCCCCTGAAGCAGACCCAGTTGTAGCACATGGTCTCTGAGGGCCCACGGGCCTTGACACTAGTCTTCCTGAATTCTTGACTGTCCACAAAAATCTCCTTGATGAACCAACAGTCCTTGCCCCAGCAGGCCTGGGAAGGGAGGGGCTGCAGTTCAATTCCCAGAGGCCAGAAAGAGGACCTGCCTGGCTGCTTGCCTGAGAATTCATTCTACTCACCCTAGAAAGCAGGGCCACAACAGCCAGCTCTTGTCACTAATTTGGTATGGAGACTGGAACTCTGAGGAGTCCAAGTGAGAAACCAGCCAGCTGGGTTTACTGCCCTCTTTTCTTTTTAAGAAAACCAGCTGGAATAAGAGTCAAGACAATCTGGGAACTGGCCCCTTGTGGGCAGTTACTTTCAGTGTTCTCTAAGCCCTGGCCAAGCAGCAGATTGGGGCTATGGCTCTCACTGAAAGTTCTCCAGCACAAAGCTAGCTTCAGCCATGCCCATGCAGAAACACACGCATCCTACCCCTTTACCTACTCTCTATTGCTCGGGCCCAAGAGTCTCCTGACACTTCAGAACATACCCCTGCTTCTTCTTCTTCTTGGGGGATCTGGTTACTGAACTCCACCTTACACAGGTGTGAAAACAAGCTTTGAAATTAGACTACAAACTCAATCCTTTAAAAAAAAAAAAGCTATTATGCTTATTAGTTGGGGGCATGTACAGGGTATGTTTGGAGTGTGTATGTGCATGTGTGCTTGCACATGCATGTGCATACATGTGGAGGTCAGAAGACAACCTGGAGTGTTATTCCTCAGATAACATCCAGACTTTCCTTTTGAGACAGGGTCTCTCACTAGGACCTGGTGCTCTCCAATTAGTCAAGGTTGGTCAGACAGCAGTGATTATTATTATTTTTTTTTTTTTGTCTCTGCCTCTCTGGCACTGGGATTACAAGTATACACCATCAAGCCTGGCTTTTTATGTGAGTGTCAGGGGTCAAATTCAGGCCCTTGTGCTTGCATGGTAAGTGCTTTGCTGGCCCAAGGTATCTCCCACCAATGAAATTTTCAGCAAGACAACATAGACCCTAGCATTCATGTAGTTGCCTATAGGAGATGCAGTTCCCTGCT
Organism: Cricetiscus sungorus; assembly: GCA_030556225.1. Lineage (NCBI taxonomy): Eukaryota > Metazoa > Chordata > Mammalia > Rodentia > Cricetidae > Cricetiscus > Cricetiscus sungorus. Next base: position 70,275,607 of record JANBXA010000007.1, read on the forward strand.
GGGTAAGATTATGGCTAGATCAAAGGAGCTGGGACAAGGTTGCCTTCCCAACAGATAAGAACCAAATCAGTCACATTTATAAAGGGAAACCCCAATTTCCCTCTGTGAGGATTCTCAGGAAGGTTCTTTTGTAACTGCACAGAACAAATATCACATCTGACCACCCCAGAGTCTCTTGCTGGATTTAGAACCCATATTTGCTCTGAAACACACACACACACACACACACACACACACACACACACACACACACACAGACCAAAAACACACCATGGAACTGACACTTCTTGGAGCTTAGACCTGAAGCCCAGGGGTCTCCAAGACTTCTAGCTCCAAGATGGCCTCTAGCTTTGCCTTTGCACAAAACTGGACAGAAATGAGTTCATTCACCGCCACCAGGGGCCAAGCCCTGATGTTCTCTGGAATGAGCCCAGAGAGGGAAGGATGGCCCAGGTCTCTACTGGCTCCCTTGTTCAATGTCTAGCACTCCAGGCAGATCTGTCAGTCATTACACCTTGGGCTACTCACCACACTGGTTTTCTTCTTGGCCCTGACCCACTCCACAGGTCTCCTCCCGCTGTTTGGATGCTCTGGGGGACTTTTTAGCCATACTGACGTCCATGCCCGAAAGCTGCAAGTGGAACTGCTCCCTGTGGGCAGCCTTCTTGAGTGTGCGGATGGCTTTCCGTAGCCTCTTCTCGGTCCGCTTTACCATGCAGCTCAGATTGCAGGAAGCTGTGGAAATGGAGTATAGGGCAGGGGTGGGAGGGGAGGGACAGCAGTATGGGAACAAGTCTGCAGGCTGCAGTGAGGATGTCCAGGCTAGACCTACCAACATCCCAAGTCCCTGGAGCTGGGGACCTAACAGGCTGGGCAGCATTCAATTCAAACAGATTTGTAGGACCCAAACAGTAGCTTTGGGTTTTGTGAAGTGGAGAGGGAAAAATAAAACTCTCCATCAGGTTCTAAACCAATTTAATGTAATTTGTGAGGGTTAAATCAAACAGGAGATACTTGAGGGCCTACATTAGTTTCTGCCTCCCCCTACCCCCAGAAATGATGGAACATAAAAGGCAAAGAGAGAAGGACTGAGTCCCGAGAAGCCTGGCACTGCACATGGCTTTCAGACCAACCTGTCACCTCTTTTTTGTAAGTTTCCCGTTCAAACTCAACAGTGATAAACATTTCCTTGGGGGCTCCGGGGACTTGCTTGCCAGAGTTGCATGTAAGGTTTGCATACTGGAAGCTCTCTTTTACTGAGCTGTGCCTCTCTGTATGAAGAAACAAAAAATGATCGGAAGCCAAGTCCTGGCAGACCACTAAGTCGAGCATTCGCTAGGGCTCAGTAAACATTTCATTACAACTCTCTAGGGACGGTGATTCACTCCACATGCTGAAAGCCTTTGCCAGCCCCTAGCCTGGAGCCCTGGGACATTTTCGTTACTATGTAACTTTATAGTCCAGTTCTTGAACATTCTTTTCATGGGTATAGGCTGGGTGTCTCCCATTGGCCAGCCACATATGTGAAAAACAAGAACCAGGGGCCTGGGGTTGTTTTGTATTTTTTGATGACAGCTAGCTAAGGTGGTGGGTGTTCTCACAGTGGTTTTTCTCAAAGCTGCCTTGAATGGCCTGATGCTGAAACTTCAAACAGGGAAAGAAAGGAAACCAACCCCTGCTTCCTGTTCAGCTGACCTTGGTACAATTCCATCCCAAAGGGAGAGACAGAATGTACATCAATGGTGATGTCTCATTCCAAACAACCACAAACAGTAAATGGCACAAATATTCAACAGACCCAAACAGTATCTTGAAACTATGTGAACTGGAATGTGGAAGGGTTGCTCTAAGACAGGCTTTGCTGGTGGGTGGTAGTGGCCCATGTCATTAATCCCAACACTCAGGAGACAGAGGCAGCTGGATCTCTAGAGTTCAAGGCCAGCCTGGTCAACAGAGTGAGTTATAGGACAGCCAGGCCTACACAGAGAAACCCTGCCTAGAAAAGCAAAACAAACAAAAGCAGATAAGCTTTGCATGTCCCTGTTCTTGATTTTCATGTATCCCTTCTGCCAAGGGCTTCTGATAAATCTGTTGATTCAATAGACAAAACTGAATCAAACCAAACTACAAAGCAGGACTACAAATCTACAAAATCTAATTGAATCTCTTTTAAAAACCGTCTGTATTGAACTAAAAGTTATCTGTGCTATAGACCATCAGGGCCAGAGGAAAAGACAAATTCATTTTCTACCTATACTTTCCCCCAAACATTAATTTTATAGTTTTAAAAGGAACTTTTATTTTTATTTATGTATGTGTGTATTTCACATATGTGCAAGTGCCAAAGAGGCCAGAAGAGAGCTTTCAATGCCCTAGTTACAGGCAGTTGTGAGATGACCAACAAACATGGGTGCTGGGAACAGGATCTGGGTCCTCCAGAAGAGAAGCCAGTGAGTGTTCTGAATCAGAGACATCTCTTCAGTCCTATTTTATGGTCTTAAAGAGCTAACCTCAACATTTATGGATTAAATTTGAATTTCTTTTCCTTTCTATTTTCGGTGTGTGTGTGTGTGTGTGTGTGTGTGTGTGTGTGTGTGTGTGTGTGTTTCCAAGGCAGAGTTTATCTGTATAGCCCTGGCTGTCCTGGATTTGCCTGCCTCTGTTTCCCAATTAAAGATGTGCACCACCACTGTCTTGCTTCCCATATCTATATTAAAACTTTTACATTATTTATTTATGTTGTGGTTACATTTATGTATGGTTACACATGTATCACAATTCACATGTGGTGGCATGTGGAGATCATAGGTCAACTTGCAGGAGTCAATTCTCTCCTTCTACAGTATGTGTGGATACTGGAGATCAAACTACGACTATGAGGCTTGGCAGCAGGCTCCTTTACCTGCTGAGTGTTCTCACTGGCCCTAACACTATTTTTATCTATTTATTTTGTCTTTATACAAATTTTATTGTGTGGTCCAAGCTGACCTAGAATTCACTATGTATCAGAGGTAACTTTGAACTCACAACAATTCCTGCCTCAGCCTCCAAAGTGTGGGGATTACAGGTATGACTCACCACGTTTAGCTCCTCTTACTATGAACATCATACTTTAACACTGGTACAATCTACTAAATTAGCTCCAGACAAAATCTGTTCTTTTAAATAATACTTTCCTAGGCTGGAGAGATGGCTCAGAGGTTGAGTTCATACTGTTCCTGCAAAGGCCCAGGGTTTGAGTCTCAGCACCCACATTGGGTGATTTACAACTTCTATAACTCTAGCTGCAGAGAGAGCTGACTCCTCTGGGTTCAATAGACATCACACTCATGAACCCATACAAGCATACATATCCACACACATGTATACATAATTAAAACTTAAAATGTCTTTAAAAGTAAATAATATGGAGGCTGGAAAGATGACTCAGAGGTTAAGACCATTAGAGGACCTGGGTTTGATTCCCAGCACCCACAGAGTGGCTCAGAACTGCTTGTACTTCCAAGAGATCAGACACTGTCTCTGGCCTCCATGGGCACCAGGCACATATGTGATATAATTTTATTTTAAAAAATAGAAAATACTTCCCTAATTCAAAAGTACAAGAAATTGATTCAGCCCTAAACAAGACATTCATATCACCCCTGTTAAGGCCCAAGGAACAGCTCAGAAGAGGGATAGAATGAATGGAAGGCAGGGAGAAATACTTTCTTCTGGCCATGACACAGCCAATGCTATTATGCTCTCCCAGCAGCTGCAGCTGCCTGCAATGGGCCTGCCAACAATCAATCACAGATCTCAGAGGCACTCATGGGGCCCTATCCCTCCTCACCAAACCAAGTACTGACAGATTCTGAGGGAGAAACAGCCATTACCTTCAGCTGTGTACCTACTGATACGCCTAACAGCTTCAAGTGGTTAACTCCAAACCCATGGGCAAACAAATGGCCCTGGTTAAACTCAGTTGGTCAGAAAACAAAACAAAACGGCATGAACACGGGAAATCGACTCATAGGGAAGGGGAGGGGATAAGGATGTGAGGAAGGTAAGATGGTGGAGGGGTGTCAGTCATCAGGGTGCACTATATACATCAATGAAATTTTAAAAGACATTTAATAAAAGTTAGAAAAGTGTAAGTATGAAAAGAGAATATGAAAAATACAGAAGAAAAAAATCAAAATCACCCATCATTCTCCTACCCAGATATAATGACTAGTAATGACATAGTCATTAGCTTTTTTCTTCAACATTATTTATGTACTAGTCATTAGCTTTTTTCTTCAACATTATTTATGTACAATTTTGATTGGTTAGACATGTAGAATTCTACTGTCCCCCTTTCTCTCTTTTTTGTTTGTTTTTGTTTTGGGAGTCAGGGTCCCTCTATGTAGCCTTGGCTGTCCTGAAACTCGCTCTATAGACCAGGCTTGTCTCAAACTCAGAGATCTGCCTATCTCTCCCTCCTGACCCTGAGTGCTGGGGCTAAAGGTGTGTGCCACCACACCCGACTACTGCTTCAGCCATATAACAAGACAACTTCCTGTGTCATTAACATTCTTTGAATATATATGACTAATGGGTGTACATGTTCCATCAATGGAGGCCCCAAATGCATGACTGTTCACCAGTAGGCAGTTAAAGTGGCTAGCATGAGCTTTAGGTTCATCTGTTTCAGGAGAGACTTGAGGGGGAAAACCTTCCTAATCTATGCCTTGATTATCTTAAGCTCCAGAAGTATTTTCTGGGGTTCCGATGGAAAGGAAAGCTAGGGAAGAAAGCAGCGCAGTCAATTTGCTTGTTTCAGTAGGCATAGTCATCCTTGGGTGACATTTGTTTTACTACCACCCCGGGGCCACAGTTTCCAAACACCAAGGCAGCAAGGACACTGGATATTCTATCTTTGTTCACCAATGGTATCATTTCCAAGTCAACCCCTCTTTTCATAGCTTATTCTTCAACCTAACCAAGATTAGAAACTTTAACCCAATGCAGTCACAAGTGGCTGATTCATCTCAAGCCCCATTGACTTGTATGAACTCTAGTGTTTCCCCAGAGACCTCACAAAGGCCCTCCTGAAGTATAACCCCAGAACTGCACAGGGGTTAGGGCAGGCTCTACTTCTAGAGAGGCAAGTCCCTGCAGATTCTGAATGGCTCAGTGCCATCTGACAAGTGTTTGTATCAGCTGGACAGCCATCTCCAACTCAGCTGGTCACAGGTCCCTCACCCAACATGGCTCCCTGCACCAGCCATCCAATTCCATACCTGGTAGTGCTGGTCGCAGGCCCTCGGGAGACAGCTTGGCCTTTTGCAAACTACACTTGCCTTCATTTAGCTTAAAGGTTACACTTGTCCTGATGGTGATGACATCTTCAGAGAGAAATAAGTAAAAGAAATTACCTTCATAGGCAAAGGAAGAGAACATCAGTGGGTGGTAGTAAGCCTCCACTAGGCTGGGTCTCACCACACACTGTAGCCGATGAACCCCTCTAACCCTTGAGATGACCCATTAAATATTTGGATCATGAAGTGTCCACTACCATACACAGGTTCATCTGGAGCCTCCTCAGAGTTAACCTTATCTCAAGGGAGAGATGGATCCAATGTTCAAATGTAACAGAGAAAGGACCCCAAAGAGTCTCCTCAGCCAGGTGAAAGATGATGTCATTTTTGTGTCTTCCTGAGAAGGAAGGCAAGTATTCTACTACTCAAATCTTAATAAGATTATTGAGGGAAGCCTCTTGTATGCGTGGCTTCCCAAAGAAATCAGGGCTGAGGAAGCTGCCAGTTCAGATGTAGCTACCACTTCTGGGTTCTGGGATGGAATGAATGCAGAATTCTGTTCTCCAAAAATTGCTCTTAACTATATGATGGGCTGGAACCCATCATATAGTTGAAAGCTTTCTGATCTGTGAAAACTTCAGCACCTTCCTTAATCTTCCCTGAGTCAGGTTCCTTGTGTGTTAAATACACAAAGCTAAGTACCCATGTTACCAGGATATCGTAAAGGATTAAATGAGATAATGGCAAAAATAAGTGTTTAGCTGGTTGCCTGGTACATAGTAAGGACTGTTAGCTATTTGCTTGCCGATGTTTAGAGCATTCCAGATAACCAAGGAATTACCACTGGGGGATGTGGTGCCAGCCCATGTTGTCTCCTCGAGCTTAGTTCTAACATCCATCAGAAAGGGCAGCAAAAAAAACAGCACTTAAGACTCTGAATTCAAATAGCTTGAGTTCAAATCTTGGCTCCTCTATTTCTTATGAGTCACTTTGAGTAAATCTTCCACCCTTCTGGGTCTTAATTTCTTTGGTTAATGAGGATAATAGTAAAATTGATGCAGCCAAGTGTGCATATAACCCTATATTCCCAACACTTAGGCAGCTGAGGCAGGACTGTCATGAATTCAAGGTCATCCTGAACTACATAATACATTCCAGGCTAGCCTGGATTACAAAGTGAGAACTGCCTCCAATATTTAATGCATAGAGTTTCAAATGTATTAAATAGCCTATTTAGTGGAATATAGTATATAATAGATGGAGCATTTTAACTTCTAAACTACCATCTTGCTTGGAATTTCAAATTTTGAGCATCTTTATAATATAAACATTAAGATATAATGTGGTTCTCAATTTGGACAGTTTTGTAACAAAATGGCAAACATGTCCTTATCTGGGGAAACAAAGACTCCAGAAAACATTGGACTTTTATCCTTAGTACTGTGACAAACTAAAATAGGTTCAGGTCTTTCTTGAGACAGAATCTCACTTCCCCTGCTCTTTCAGTGCACCTCCATCAATGCCATGTGTACTGGGTATGGCCCCTGCTGGACCTTTAAAGTGCTCTGGGATAGAGAATTTGGGATCCATGAAACTGTTTTCTTCAGTGCTCTGTGGACCTCTTGTCAATATGGTGACCCGCCCAGGCGGAACAGGACCTCCAAGTGCACAGGGGACACTCAGTAAATATGGTTTCCACAGGTGAAATCACAATCAAACACCATAGCTGTGGCCAAGTACACCCTGCAATGTGCTCAGAGCACCCAGAAAAGAGAAAAGCAAACAAAGCCACCCCCACAAGCAGCACCCCATGAAAGAAGCCCACTGAACGCACTGAGCCCTTGCAAGAACACAGTTTGGTAATTACCCCCAAAATCAGAGTCATTTGATTTTTGCTGTCTGCTTCTGAGAGAAGAGGAAGAGCCGCAGGTGACAGAGTAGGCCTCTTGCAGTCCTGACAGATAGAATGTGGAATTGTCAAGATGACAGAGCCATCCTGGTAGCAGGTAAAGTCACCCCCACCCGACTTCATGTAAGCCATTAGAAAAATACCCAGGACACGGGCTCTCAAAGCAAGGGCCTTTGGTGGCCAAGAAGCATCTGGTCCAGAACCAGAAAGCCCCATAGGCCCTGCCATGAGAACCTTCCCAGGGATTTACGCCACTCACCTGAAGAGAGGTGAATGCCTGAGTGACATCTTAGGAAGCACCTGTCTCCTCCACCACTCTTACCACAGTGCAGGGACACACTGGGTGTCATGCTAGTGGGCAGGAAGCCCGTCACTTCTAGACAGGACAAAACACAGATACTTAAGGTAAAAGAAGCACGTATTCAAGTGTGATGAGAAGCACACTTATGTGATGAGCGCACCAACGGCCCTGCCCCGAGAAAAGGCAGCTGAGCTGACCTCCCTCCACAGCCTGGCCTGGCTGACTCAAGGAGGCACTTGTCTGCTGTTTGTTCATGCAAAGAAGCAACCATGAAACAGAAGGAAACGCCAATCCATGCAGAAGCATAGCACTAAATGTCAAGGAGCCTGCAAAGTATCTCCTGTTTTTTTGGACTTGTTAAAGACCAGCTGCTACTGGAAGACTCCATGGGAAGTGGACTTTGGGCCCAGTGGGGCGTGGGAGCATACAGAGTCTCAAGCCTCTGGACTCGGGGTGAGCCTGTAACCACATGTGAACTATGGAAAGAAGGAGCATCTCACCTACACAGTCTTTTTTATTCCAGTGGAGCTTGTACCCTGGATGACACTGGCACTCATAGCCACCCACTGTGTTGATACAAACTTGCTGGCAGCCTCCATTGTTGACACTGCACTCATTGGTATCTGTGGAATAAAAACTGTCTCCTGTCACAACAGTACATAGGGGCTGATTACCTCTCCACTGAGGAAGAAGCTGTAGATGAGTCACGTGGTTGACAGTCGTCTTCAGGGACATGCACTTGACACCTGCTGACTGCACTCTATATTCCCCACTGGCATGAGCCTTGGTTGGGAGGTTCCATCCATTGACAGGAACACTCAGAAGGGAACACACCACTTTCAGATGCCCAGACTCCGACCCTGCATGGCCTTTAGACTTGAAACTCTACCACCCTCTGGGATACCCACCAAGGGAACAGACAGAGTTAAGACTCCCTACTTGGCCCACAGTTGAGAGAGAAGAAAAGTTGTGTACACCTATTCATCCCCAATAACTTGGGACTGAACCCAAGCTGGAAGATAGCTCCCAACTAGGTTGACATCTGTTTAAGGGGTATCTCACTGGAGTCTCATGATAGATGGGATAAAAATAGGGGGAGGTATGCTTTTTAGAATGCCAAGAATGTGTGGAAAGAGAGAAGGGAGACTCTATCATCTACAGTAAAGCACCATTATTTGTTCTTCTTAAACACAGGCCATGAAGATTAGCAGCAAGTATTCCAGCCCATGGTCCCTAATCCCATGGATACTTAGAATCACCACAGTGACCCAAGAGAAGTTGTTCTTAGGTCTAGATCTATTCTCTATGACAGCTGATTGCTGGGAAAGTAGTAAGAGTCAGTTAGCACAAAAATCTGATTTATATATAGCACAGTCTACTTGACTATAAGGGTATGAGACATGAGCATATACTGTTAAATGGGCACAGAATGAAGAGATAGAGTCAATGTCACCTTCTCGATCCAAGCCCTAACAGTAGGGTTTGAGCAAGGCTTTGCAGCCAGTGCTCAGGCAAAGCAGAACCACAGTTTGCTAGATACCCTGCCAAGCCTCTCTGAAGACAGCAACATTATCTTCTGCTGGAAAGAATGGGATATTGTCTCAGTTCCTGCAAGATTCCCATTCTCCAAACATGAGCACAAGTGAATTCATTGATGAGTCCATGGATGACAGAGCTTATTCCTCTGTGCCTCATTCCATACTCCATACCTCATTACCTGATGTTATAATGGGGTAAATATTAGCTTATTCCTTTTAACAGGTTCTCTTCTTGTTGCCACTGCCCAAGAATGTACTCTTTGTCCCAGTATAGGAAGATAAGCCTCAATGGTGGCCCTGCTCCTAGGCTCCCCACAGGGGGGCAGTCCACTTACCTCCACAGTGGGTGAAGCCATAGAGTGTGTACCCTCTGTTGCAGGCACAAACAAATGTGCCAGGATGATTGATGCAGCTGTGGTCACAGGTCCTTTCCAAAGAGCATTCATCCACATCTGTAATTACCAAAGAGAGCAGGGAGTTGATGCCTACTCTGCTGTGTGAGTAGAGGTATTTGTAGCAATCACAAGTTGCTGATTAACTTCAAAATCACACAGGTAAGGAAAACAGATCAGCCCATCACTTTGCTCATTTGTGTCAAAGAACATGTTGAGGAGCCCATCCTAACTACAGTGATTCCCAGGTCCATTGGTTGTAAATTCTTCTTTAAAAAGATTTATTTTTATGTGCATTGGTGTTTTGCCTGCATATATGTCTATGTGACGGTGTCAGGTCCTCTGGAACTGGAGTTGTAGACAGTTGTGAGCTGCCATGTGGGTGCTGGGAACCAAACTGGGTTCTCTAGAAGAGCAGCCATTGCTCTTAACCCCAGAGTCATCTCTCCAGCCCCTTGGCTGTAAATTTTATTGCAAACTATACTTGCTTTGAAGACCTCTCTCACCCACACTTATTTGCAGGGCTGAGAAATTTAAGTTATATAAGTTGATGTTTGTTTGTTTGTTTTGTTTTTGTCAACTTGACACAAGCTGGAGTCACCTGAGAAGAAGAACTCTCAATTGGGAAAATGCCTCTATAAAACTGGCTAATAGACAAGACTGTGGGGCATTTTCTTGATTAAAAGCTAACATAGGAGGGTTCAGCCCACTGTGGGTAGTGTCATCCCTTGGCAGGCAAATTGGTGTGATGTAAGAAAGCTAGCTGAGGGGCTGGAAAGATGACCTAGTGTCTAAGAGCACTGGCTACTCTTCCAGAGGACCCTGATTCAATTCCCAGCATGTACATGGCAACTCACAACTGTCTATAACTCCTCCAGTTCTAGGGGAATCTGGCATTCTCACATACAAGCAGGCAAAACACAAATACACATCAAATTAAAGTTAAAAAAAAGAAAAAAGGAAAAGAAAGTTGTGTAAGCCATGGAAAGCAAGCCAGGAAGTAGTGTCTCTCCATGGCCTCTGCTTCAGGTCTTGCCTTGCTTGAGTTCCTGTCCTGACTTCCTTCAGTGATAGGCTGTAGTATGACATGTAAGCCAAATAAACCCTTTCATCCTCAGTTGCTTTTGATTACAGTGTTTTGTCACAGCAATACAAATCAAATTAACACACAAATGAAGGTAAATGAGATACCTAAAAATAGGGTCATAAGCTAGTTTATAAATAATAATGCTAGATATTCATTATCATTTTTCTATTTTTGTTTGTAAATGCTTTGGTTAGGGACAATTCTGGTTTCTATCTCTCTCATCTTTGTAGAAGCACTCTTCTGGCCCCAACAGGCTAGTTGATCCTGTTTCTTAATGCCCTCTGTATTAGAAGACTTCATTAGCACTGAAACCTCAGTGATCTTCTATGAAAGACGCTGAAATTGGATTGGTTAAGGCATAGATCAGACCTACTTGGAAAATCTCTTGGTTGTGTTACTCCTCTATGTTTGCTGGTTTCTTTTTAATCTTTTGGCTCTTTGCTCTTTGGGGAGTGCGCCACCCAGCCCCCAAATAAATACACATGAAGAATTTTTCCTACTAATAAATGCCCCAGCCTTAGCTTGGCTTGTTTTTAGTCACTTTTTAAAAAATTACTCCATCTCCCTTTTGCCTCTGGGCTTTTACCTTTCTCTATTCTATATACCTTTTTCTCCTTCTTACTCTGTGGCTTGCTGTGTGGCTATGTGGCTGTGTAGCTGTGTGACTGGACCCTGGCATCCTCCTTTTCTTTTCTCACTCCTCCCTCTCTTCTTGAGCCTAGATTTCTCCTGTGTATTCTCTATGCCTGGCAGTCTTACCTGTCCCTCGCTCCTGCCTTGCTATTGCTGAATAGCTCTTTTTAAGGCCAATCAGGTGTTTTAGGCAGGCAAAGTAACACAGCTTCACAGAGTTAAACAAATGCAACATAAAAGAATGCAACACATCTTTGCATTATTAAACAAGTGTTCCTCAGCATAAAAAAAATGTAACACATCTTAAAATAATATTCTATAACACCTCTATGTTACTCTTTCCAGTGCTCTCTATGTCCCTGGCTCAGAGGGGATATATTCCTAACAGCAAGCAGGGCTATGCAAACCCACCTCTGGAAGCTATATCTGTGGACCTGATCCTGTTTTATTTTGGGGTTTTAGTTTTATTTTATTTTGTTCTTTTCTATCTCACTCCCAGAACTCTTGGGATGGCTTTAATTGCTGCCTCCAAATAGATAAACCTGAGTCACACTTAGTGGATAACAACCACACCATTGGACTGGACCACTTTTTCTACACCAAACATGCCATGAAAAGCTATAGCAATAAAAGGCAAACATGTTAGCTTGATGTATGTGGTAGTGTGTGCCCGTACTTGGAAGGCTCTGGGAGGCCAAGGCAGTAGGATCACCGTGAGTTCAAGAACAGCCTAGCTTAAGCATTTTCCAGGCCAACGAGGACCAGATTCAACTCAAAATAATAGCAATAAACAGGGGGCAGAGGTCCATGGATCAAAAAAAAGAAAACAAAAAATATAGACGGGCAAATTCTTGCAAAGCTTTTCTTCCCTGATTTTCCCAGAAATCCTGACAGTTTCTTCAGCAAATTCACTCTATGCAAATATTTGTTCTACCAAGAGCAATGGATGGAAAAAGAGAAAAAGTCAGTTTCTTCCCTCATACTTGATGCCATTCCGTGAGATCTGTTACAAACTTAAGCCAGTGCTGACAAAGTGCCCTCGTTCAGTAGCTGACTTTGGCTGCTCACTGTGGACGTTTGCTTTGCCAAAAATAATGAGATCACTTTTCTAATTCCTTTTTAATGTGTTTACACAGCTTAAACATATTTCTTGCCCTATACATTATGAAACATTGTATGGAACAGCAAATTTGCTTTCCAAGTCAAACTGAAGCAAACCACAAAATAATTACCTGGAATTATCTCACTGAATTTAAAGGAGAATGTATTTGAACTGCCTGGCAAATCATGTATTAAGAACAAAGGGAAGAAAAGCCTAGTTTACTCTGCAAAGTGTCTTTTTTTAAAGCTGTTACATCTTTTGTCTTGTGTGTACATTTGTGTTCATGTGTGTGCGCACATGTGTATGAAGGCCAGAGGTCAGCATCAGAGGCCTTCTCAGTTGCTTCCCACCTTATTTTTTTGAGACAGGGTTTCTCACTGAACCTGAAACTTGCTGATTCTGCCAAACTGGCTGGCCATTGAGCTCTAGGTATTTTCTGTTGATGCCTCCCAGGACTGGATTTATAGGCACACATTGCCACACTCAGCTTTGTAGGTAGGTATTGGAAACCCAAGCACAGGTCTTCAGGCTTACTCAGCAAGCACTTAGCCCACTGAGTCGTCTCCCTGGCTCCCAGTGTTATATTTTATATTCTGATTTTTATACAGTATGGGGCTTTGTTTTGTTCTTTGGTTTGAGGTTTTTGTGGTTCTGTTTGTTTGTTTGTCTGTTTGTTTGTCTGTTTGTTTGTTTGTCTGTTTTGCCAAGCTGCTCTCAGACTTGATGTGTAAACAAGGACAGCTTTGAAGCTTTGGTCCTCCTGCTGCTACCTCCCTAGTGAGACAGGTGACAGGTGTGCAACACCATGTGGTTTATACAGTGCTGGAGGTCCAACCTAGGTCTTTGTGCATGCTAGGCTAACATCTACCAACTGAGTTATACCTGAGCCCCTGACCCAAAATGTCTAATAAAATAAGTAAGACAGTCCTTATTTCCAGAAATGGAACAAGATAAACGACAGTGTATCTTTCCTGAATCTTTGTTCTTATATACTGATAAGGCATGAAAGCTGTTTAATCTAAAAACAGAAATGATGTTTGTCCTAAATCAGTTGTAAGCGTCGACAACTGCTGCTCACCTTATGTGGGAAGGATACCGTTGAACAGGAGGCTATAGGGGCTAAACAGATGGATGAGTATTAAGAGCATGTACCACTCTTACATAAGACTGAATGGAGTTTAGCTTCCAGCACACACCCCAGTTGACTCATAACTACTGGTAACTCCAGCTCTGAGAGGATTGGATGCCTCAGGCCTCTGTGGATACCTTACATGTACTTGCCCATACACAGACACACACATACACATATTTAAAAATAAGTCTAAGTAAAAGAAAGAAAAGGAAAGGGGTCAGGCCTAATAATCTTCCTATGAACCAAGCAGTATTTCTTCCATTCTCTCCTTCCACCCAACTCAAAGAGTAGTCATCTACTGTAAGGACTAGAAGAGACCAGATGGTTCTGGATGAGTTGACCTCAACTTTTTGCTAGAAAGAAATATCCAAATCTACAGATTTTTGCCACCAACTTTTGTTAAATATTCAATTACAGTAAAATAAATTCTAGAAAAATGATCTCTAATCTCAAGATCCAATCATAACTCTGCTTGCATCATATGTTCTACTCCCTTTCTTTCGGTGCGCTCTGCTCTAGTCAAACCTGACAGGCTTTCTAAGATATTCTCTGATGTTACCAACTTAGTTTCCAAACCATGTGTGAGCCACACCATGTTTCCATTCATCCTAAGATGAAGAGAGTGACATCCAGGTTGGAGACTGGAGTCCATGACTCCATCAGGGGCAGGGTGAGCCAGCTTCTACCACACCAGGATTCATAAACACCTTCCCTATCCCACCTCAGCCACTGTCTCAGCACATACCTTGGCAAGACTTCTCATCTGTTAATAATTTAAATCCTTTTTTGCAGCTGCAGTCAAAACTGCCCACGGTGTTTTTGCAGAAATGATTGCAACCTCCATTCCGGGTCTGGCACTCATCGATATCTGTAACAGGCAAGCACTAGGGAACCAGAGAGCAACAGCTGCCTGGCTTCCCCCCAGCCCCCAAACTGCTGATCTGTGTGTCCCTTATCCTCAGAAAGGAAACAGACCCACAAGAGCACTTAAGAATGCTCACTGATGGTTTCAATCGTACAAGCTTTTTTCCTGTCTGGCTGACAGACATGTCCCTCTTCCAGCGAACAATTCTGACTTCCCATGCCACTGAAAGCACTAAGGAAAGAAACCCTGGAAAGGAGTGGTGATGTCATGTTTTATTTTATTCTCATCCTCTAATGCTCTCCAAAGATTAGACAACCCCCATTAGTACACTTTCTAGTCTAGCTTAATGACTAAAGCCATAAGGGACAAGAGCTTTTGTTTTAGCAAATTACACAATGGCCAGATGGTCTCAACGTTTTTTAATGATTGCTGATATTTAATCTCATCTTTCCCCGGTTTCATCTCATAACCAGTTTATCTCTCTTTTTAGCATGCTAAAGAACTAACAAACCCTTTGTACTCTTGCCCATGAAAGACCAGCAAGTCATTAGGGTCTGTCTTCATTAATAAAAGGTAGTGATACAGTTATTCGTTAAACACTCTGGATAATAATCTTGGCCCTTATTTACACAGTAATCTCGGGACTATTATTTATGATAGGTTGATATTATCTGCTGCCAATGTATGCTCCATGAACTGACTTTTGCTAATAAGGCCACTTGTCTGAAATGGATTATCTGATGCTTGCAGAGGCTGACCTTCTCAACAGTTAGTGTAATTAAGCCACTTCTAATTAAGCTTACTCAATTATAACCGTCCACTAGCCCAGGGAAGAAAAGCTCCCATCAATATGAATCATAAGCAAATCTGGAAACACTCAAATGGTGTAAAAGGGCAAAGCTGCCTCCATACCACACATTGGCAGTTCAGGGCTCCCTCCACCCAGGCCCTGAGCCCCACAACCCCCAGCTCCAGGACAAGTGAAGGCTACCTTTGCATGTCTTCCCATCCAACTGGAGAGTGAATCCAATGGGACAACTGCAGTGAACACCTGTTGATGTGTCCTTACAGGTTCGATCACAGCCTCCATTGTTGACAGCACATGTTTCTGACGAGAGGTTGGAAGGGCAGTTAGCGTCCTAAAGGAGTGCTGATACAGATATTACTGTGTGAGAACCCTGAAAGCACAGAGGGTGCTCATGGTCACACCCCAAGCCTCTGCCACCTGCAGGTAAGACAGAGAGACAGAGAGCTGCTGCATCTCCTGCCCTTCAACAAAGGCTGCTCCAAAAACTGGTGACCAAAGGCATAAAGATACCCCACAACCTTTGGAAACCTTCTCCACCCCCTAGAGGTTCCTGGTGACCCATAGCCAACAGCCTGCTAAGACTGACCACTTGACCTGGCAGGCTAGATTGAGTGCAGAGCAGAACAAGAGAGGATAGTTTCTTTTTTCATCCGAGCGGTGGGCCTAACCCCCATCCCCACCATTCCTTTGCTACACATTAATGACTTTGTCCTTGCAAATGCCAACTTATTCACAAGTCTCTTTGAAAAGGCCTGCTGTAACTACTGAAAATGAACTCCAGAAGTTCTTCATGGTCATTCTCAGTGACGGGCAAGTACTAGTCAATATTCACTCAATGTTAGCACCCAGAAGTCCAGAAACTTCCATAGCTACCTCATCTGAAAGGCTGGGGGGGGGCAGGGGAACAAGCTTAGTACTAATTAAACACAATAGCTATATGTTGTTTATCGGTGCTTCCTCTCAAAGCTGCACCACACTGAGATAAGTGTCTAAATGTGTAGTTTCTCAGGGACAAAGCAAATGGAAGAGAAGACAAAAAAAAAAAAAAAAAAAAAGTGTCAACTGTTAGGAAGTGGCACATCAGTGTAATGGAACATTAATCCCTCGGTGTTTGCAGAGGGGCAGCTGACAAGGGCAAAGCCATATGAATCCCCAGAATCCAGGGAGGTCAGGAGTTAGAGACTGCAAGCTCTTCTAGAAGCAGAGGTGAGATGGAGTTTTAAAACATACTGAAAAACAGTACCCCTATACCTATCCCTATCCCCCACACACCAATGCCTGACTCCTACCACCAAGCTCTTATTTTCAGATAATCAGGTGACTAGCAGGCCCCAGCTACGGTGCAGTTTATACTCTCGGAAATCAGACCAATGCATCAGGGATCATAGAGGAGGAAAAGGAAAACACAGTTGATGAGATGAAAGTCTGTGCCCAGATGGACTGTTAGACCCACACCCCCAGACTCAGCCAGGGATGCTGGGGGCTCTTTCTATCACCAAGTAAGAGACACTAAGCCAGCTTGCCCAAATGGAAAGACTTCATATGTGAAGTCACACAAATACAAAGCCCAACAATTGCCTTTTCAGTTTCCCACTATTAAATACAAAACAAAAAGAATCTGTCAAGGAGTACCAAATATTTAGAATATTTAAGATTTTAGATATATACCAAATTGAACAACAACAAAAAGAAACTTAGAGAAAACAAAGATAACAGAAGAAGGGCCTGGAAAGATAGCTAGGCAGTTAAAAATAATATCCATTTTTAAAAAGATAATATGGGGAAAGGAGAGAGTAAAATATAATTTTGTCGAGGGGCAAGAGAAGCATCCATGAAATATGAGCAAATCCCTGTTACAAAGACCCAAGTAAATGCTGGGGGTGGGGGGAAAAACAGGAAAGTGGAAAGTTTAAAAAAGAATCTTACAGGAAGATCAGAAGGTGGAGAAATGAGAAATCTAGAAAGTGAAACTAAATATATATATATAGAGAGAGAAGAAAATCAGAGGATCTCTGAAGTTACTGCTATCAGCAGAGAAAGAACAAAGGGGCCTGAGTGGAGCTGGGCAGAGGCAGTTCAAAGGCCTAGTGAGCACAGAACACACTAAGCTGATATTGGTGAAATCTCAGATCACCAAGGACAAAGCAAAGACCCTGAAACACACACTGGATCAAGAGTAAGAGTGAGAAACAGAGCTGGGGATGCAGATCAGCTGGGTGAGGGTTTGCATGATGCCCTGGGCTCCATCCCCAGTGATGCATAAACTCAAAGAGGAGGCACATGTGATCCCAGCACCTGGGGTGACACATGTGATCCCAGCACCTGGGGTGACACATGTGATCCCAGCACCTGGGGTGACACATGTGATCCCAGCACCTGGGGTGGCACATGTGATCCCAGCACCTGGGGTGGCACATGTGATCCCAGCACCTGGGGTGGCACATGTGATCCCAGCACCTGGGGTGGCACATGTGATCCCAGCACCTGGGGTGGCACATGTGATCCCAGCACCTGGGGGGTGGAAGCAGAAGTTCAAGGTCATCCTTAGCTCTAGGGAGTTTGAGACCAGCCTGGGCTACATGAGATGCGAGAGGGAGAGAAGGAGGGAGGGAGGGCAGGCAGGGGTGAGTGAGATGAAAACTATGGGACACTGGTGTCAGAACTCTGATGATAGGATATTCTTTCCAACTCTGAATTCTAAAATGAGCCAAATTCTCGATGAAGGGTGAAGGGAGAATGCATAAAAAAGCATTTTGAGAGCCACAAGGTTTTTAGAAACCTTTATCTTGTTCACAATATAAAGTGCCAAAACAGGAGAGTAGCGACGGGGGTTCCTAGGCCCCTGGGAAAGGCTGCAGCTGACAGTGCTGCAGGCCAGGAGTCAGGCTTTGTATTTTGAAGCTTCAGATGAGTCTGACGTTCAGAGAAGAGAGTGGAGCTGAGGAGTGTGGCTGCTCTGAACACACTGGGAAGGGCTTTAGAAAGCCCTGCCAAAGACTCCCCAAGGAAGGGAAAGTGGGTGGTTCTTAGAAAACAGCTCTCCTATTTGAAACTAAAGAAGGCATTACATGGCAATGCATGACAGGACTTGGGTGAAATGTGTGTAGGTGCTCACAGTAATGTAAACACTTAATATTGACTTAAATTTTGATAAGCTATATTAAGGGCATGGGAGGAGTGTGTGTGTGTGTGTGTGTGTGTGAGAGAGAGAGAGAGAGAGAGAGAGAGAGAGAGAGAGAGAGAGAGAGAGAGAGAGAGAAAGAGAGGAGAGGAAACAGGTGACTCTGGCGAATTCAGTGGTCAGCCAGTCTAGTCAAATCTTGCTGAGCTCCTGGTTCAGTGAGAGAACCCTGTCTCAAAATACAAAGTGGACAGTGCTAGGAGAGGAAAACATTCACCATACACACACACACACACACACACACACACACACACACACACACACACACGTACACACACACACCTCCATTCCCGTGCTCATCAGGAAACAGTGTGCATACACACACACACACACACACACACACACACACACAGAGGTAGAAAGAAAAGAAAATATCAGAGACAGATCAGAAAGGTCCCATGCTTGATAACCAATGGTTGGTTGATACCTTACCTGACTAGTAAACCCAGGAGATCTGTCTGGCCCTGTCCCCACAGCTACTGCCTCTTCTCTCTCATCTCTAGCTTGACTGTCAGGACTGTGGGCCAAGTCTCATGTCTCCCAGCCAAGTGCCAGTCTTCTCCATTCAGTTCCTCTAGTGCTAACACTGGCTGAGTCACAGAGGGAAGGTTGGTGGGCACAAAGACAGATAAACTGCCATGCTAAAGCTGGAGGCTGCCCAGAACTCTGTCATTACAGCTGATGAGAAAGAAGAGTTGGCATCCCATGGCCACCCACTGCATCCCACAGACTGGACTCTGGGCACGCACGCGCACACACACACACACACACACACACACACACACACACACACACACACACAATGATTATTTATTTATTTATTTATTTATTTATTTATTTATGTGTAAAGGTGTGCATGTGTGGCAATCAGAAGGCAACTTGTGGGAATTCATTCTCTCCTTCCACTGTGTAGGTCCCAGGATCAAACTCAGGTCGTCAGGCTTGACAGTAAGCATCCATACCTATTGAGCCATCTTGAAGACCTAATATTATTATCTTAATTGAATTTGCTGATAACCCTAAAAGAGTGTATGTCATCCTATGCACTTTTATTTATTTATTGTTCAGTTGGGGTCTCACTATGTAGCCCTGACTAGCCTGGAACCCACTATGTAGACCATGATGGCCTCCATCTCACAAAACTGTGCCTGCCTCTGCCTCAGAAGAGCTGGGATTAAAGGCGTGTGCCACTATACCTACCTTTCATTTATTCATTTTGAGACAAGTTTTCATGCTGGCCTCTAATTTCCTATGTAAGCAAGGTGACCTTGAGCATCTTATGCTGCCTCCACCTCCTGAGTGCTGGGACTATAGTCATGTGACATCAAGTTTGGTTTATGCTGTGGTGAGGGTAAAACCCAGGGCTTTGTGCTGGATAGATGTTCTGACTGAGCTCCACTCTAGCCCTTACATCTATTTAAAGAGAGACCGACAGACAGGGAGATCTTAGAGAGGTTCACCTCGACTCATGGCTAGTTGGGCAGGGTTAGGACATTAACTTGATTATTCTAATGACTTTGCACAAGGGTCTTAGACTATGACTAATGGACAGTTTTAGGTAAAGAAAAAAAGGGAACATAACCTGGCTTCAGAGAAGCTGCTCATCCTAATCCAGTTGGCCTTGGGACACCGTAGGCTCTAAGCTCAGGCCTGGTGCAATGAGCTAGAGAGGGGAGGGGACAATGACAGGGCCAAGGAGGAGAGGGGTTGCATACCCATGAGCAGCCGCCGCTTCACCCGTTTATCTCCGTCTGCCACTGATGTGGCATTGCTCTCTGTCCCCTCCAGCATGGTGCCCTCTTGCTCTACAAGAGAAGCAAAACCACTGAATGATCAAATTACTCATTCCCTGAGCAACCATTTGCTGCGATCTCAGACATGAAATGTGTGACCAATGGCAGACATGTGACTGTCCACTCCATAAGAACATCCATTATACGGCTTTGTGGGAAACAGCACATTAAGTGACTGAAGACCCTTATAAACACTAAGCATGGGAAAGATTTTGAAAATATAATGCACTGGATAAGAGACTCCAGGAAAGACAAGATTCAGACACTGCAGAATTCTCAGTTCAGGGCAAGAGCTCCAAAAGAGCCAGCACGGCCGCGCCACGAAAGGCAGGGTGGACTTGGACTATAAAGGTTGCTGGGCCATCACACACAGCCAGCTCTGGACTCTGTTACCCTCCTCCTTTGAACTATATTATCCAGATGTCTAGAATATCAGCTTTCAGAACAGCCCAGTCATGGGAGGAGAAAGAGATTTACAAAGAGAGAGGAATTCCCATCCAAAAGTAGGCCACTCCTACTTAGCATGTGAAGAAGCCTTGGTCATTAGCCATACCTTGCATCTGGGCTAAGAAGAGGGTTTGGGGTAGCATTTGGCAGACTGAGGCAAACCTCCACTGGAATGAGGGAAAATTCACTCACCAAGGCAGCTCCTCCCATCAGCATGCAACCTATACCGTGGATGGCAGCTACACTCAGGGCCTTCAGCTGTATCTTCACAGGAGTGCTGACACCCACCGTTTCCATGGTTACAAGTCACTAAGGTCAAAATGAATCAATACATAAAGCTCTGAGGTTTTCACAACCAGGGCTGGGTTTGTTTCTAAAGATCTTTTTTTACTTTTAAAAACAGAGTCTCACTATGTAGCTCTAGCTGCCCTTGAACTCACAAAGTTCCACCTGCTTATACTTCTCAAGAACTGAGATTAAAGGTGTGCACCACCAAGCTTCCCTCCAAAATTGATTTTTACTCTGCAAGAATCTAAGCATCTAGTGCTCATCTGACACTTGACATAGAGAAAGTCCTTCCACCAAGATACTGTCCGTGTCTGTGTATGAAATGTCAGTGTCACAGAATAAAATCACAGGAGTACCAAAACTAGGTGTGAGCAAAGTGATACAGAAATGGAGATGGGAAGGAAACAATTCACCATGTAGGGGGAATCATGCCGAGAGAATCTAGACTGCTGCTTCCCTCTCTGTTGGAGTGTGCCTGTTACCTCTGCTGTAGCCAGGGCTTCTGGAAATGCTCTAGCACTTCATGTCTGGAACACACTGATAATATTTAATTTGCACGTCTATGTCAGGGCAGCTCTTGCCAAAGTTCACCTGGTTTCATTACAAGGGAATGATAGGAAATGGCAACTCTTTGCACAGAGTGAATGCAACATCAACCAAAAATTATGAAGACTGTGTGTGAAAGCATTGATGGTGAGCCAAAAAAAAAAAAAAAAAAAACCCTCAAATAAGCCAACTATAAAACTACATGGTTGCACCAGGGCAGGTGGTGCATGCCTTTAATCCCAGAACTTGGGGAGTGGAGGCAGATCGATCTTCTATGAGTTCCAGACCAGCTGCACAGTGAAAGCCTGTCAAAAAACAAGTACCACTCCCCACCCCCATGCAAAAAGCTATCTATCAGGCAGTTGACAGATTACCTGTGGCAAGGAAATAAGAGAAGGAATACAGTTTTCACTCTATGCGCTATGAGTGTTTACATTTTTACATATGTAATTTTTTAATTAAAAAACTTATTATATATTTCTGCTATAAGCACACATATATTAAAGTTGGGCATGCAAATGAATGATGACTAAATAGGAATACGGAAAAAAAGAATTAGCCATGTTGTGTGATCCTGGGTCATGTTCCCCACTCATATCCTTTTTTTGTTTGTTTGGGGTTTTTGTTTGTTTGTTTCTTTGTTTGTTTGTTGTTTGGGTAGTTTGTTTTGTTTTGGTCTTTTGTGATAGGGTCTCAGGTAGCCTAGGCTGCATCTAAGGATGACCTTAAACTCCTGATCATCCTGTCTCTACCTCCTAAGTGCTGGGATCACAGAAATGTGGCTTTTTAAAAAGTCCTTCAAATGATATAACAAACAATATTTAAGCAATGAAATCTTAAAAACATTTAATTAAAAAAGAAAAAAAGAGCTGGGTGGTGGTGGCACACACTTTTAATCCCAGTACTTGGGAGGCAGAGACAGGCAAATTTCTGTGAGTTTGAGGCCAGCCTGGTCTACAGATTGAGTTCTAGAACAGTCAGGGCTAACACACACACACACACACACACACACACACACACACACACAAGTCCTGTCTCAAAAAAAGAAAAAGAAAAACCAAACAAAAAAAGGGGATTATTGGTCTGGAGAACACACAAAGGGCAAAGTCTCCTGTTACTGAGTCTGGTGGCCTGAGTCCAGTCCCCAAGGCCCCAGATGGATGGAAAGAATGACTCCTACAAGTTGCTCTTGTGTCCCAGTTGTGGCTATGCCTAATGGTTGTTTTCTGACCTCAGGGTAGGCTGTCCCCAACTCAGGTGAGTGACAGTTCATACTTACAGATGCAGTCTCTCTGGTTCTTAGCCAGTTCAAAGCCAGGCCTACATTCACAGGCAATGCTGCCTCTTGGGGCCTCTTTACAGATGTGACTACAGCCATGATCCTTGTTCATGCAGCTCAGGCCCTCTGTAAAATAACAGCATGTAGCAGGTGACACTAGAAAGAGAGATGCAAGGATGGACAGTAGGGAAGGTTTGCCCTCCCCGATCTCTACTGTAGTTCAGACTTACCTAGAACTCATTATGCTCCTGCCTCTGCTCCCCAGGTATTGGGTGTATAGGCATGTACCTACATGACCCTAGCCACACTTTTTTAAAGACTATGTCTGGCTGGTGAGATGGCTCAGTGGGTAAAGGACACGTACCACCAAGCCTGACCAACTGAGTTTTATTCCTGAAACCTATTTGGAAGGAGAGAACCAATTCCAAACAAGTTGTCCTTTGACCTTCACACGGATGCAATGGCCTGTGGGTATACACAGGAGTGCACACACGCACACAAACACATACTTACATACAACAAATAAAAAGAATATGCATTAAAGTCAGGCTGGGACAATTCACAGAGATATGAAAGATTTCTTTTGTCACCTAAGAGATAGAATGCCTCAAATTTTCCTAAAGCAGAGAAACTGAGGCTAGAGAGATGGTTCACCAGTTGAGAGCACTGGCTGCTCTTCCAGAGAACCTGGGTTCAATTCCCAGCTTCCACATGATGACTCACAGCCATCTGTAATTCCAGTTCCAGAAGATCCAGCATCATCTTCTGGCAGGCCTCTGTGGGCACCAGGCATGCACGTGGTCACAGACATACATTCAGGCAAAACACTCATACACATAAAATAATTTTAAGAATAAAGAAAAGAAACCTTCCCAATAAAATGGCACCTTCATCCCAGAAAGCAGGACTCAAATTTTTATGTCTGCCATATGTTTACATTCCTCATTGGGAGTAAGCATATAGACAGCTGTCTAGAGGCCTGTCTTAAGGAACCCTGAGTTATTCTCTTGGCCCCTCCCTCGGAGCATTATGCCTCTCACAGACAGCATCATACAACAACACATCAAGGAGCATTAGAGGAGAAAGGGGAAGATTTCATGTTCTATAAGAGTCCATCAGGCCCAATGCATACTAATGGTAGAAAAGAGGAACTGGGTGAGATCTTTAGTCGTTTAATGAGCACCCAAATCAGTAGTTCTCAACCTTCCTAATGCTGCACCCTTTAATACAGTGTCATGTTGTGGTGGGCCCCAGCCACAAAATTATTTTCATTGCTACTTCATAACTGTAATTTTGCTACTGTTATGAATCATAATGTAAATACTTTTGGAGACAGATGTTTCTCAAAGGTGTTACGACCCATGGGTTGAGAACCATTGATCTAAATGACGGTGCAACAGCAGCAACCTGTGTGGGTTATCGGCGCCTGCCTCATTAGGACACCAGTTCACCAGACCCTTGCTGCCTGGGTATCAAACCCAAGCGTATGCTCAAGATGTCTTCTTAGTCAGGATTGCATTAGTAAGGATGTGTGCACATGTTGTTTCTTGGCATTTGTGTAACACAACTCTGAAACATCCCTGAAAGAGAGGTTTTGGTTCTCAACGGTTAGAGAGCCCATGAGAGTCTCTAATTCTAGAATTAGGACTGTTTTAAACTTGAGTTCTGGAAGGCTTTGTTCAGCTTCACTGGGACCGAACACTATTCTGTATTCTGCCCCTAAAACCATAGCCAGTAGACTCGATGAAGTGAGTGAGTCTTCTCTCTCCCTGTGTGTCTGGGGAACAGTCACTTCCAAAGGCATTTCTATTTCAAAAGACAGTGCAGCAGCTAAGCATCCTCTACTCTCTTGGGCCTGTCCAAAGACCACCTTGTTTTTCATCTGACAGTTCTGAGCTCTATGCCCCCACACACAATCTGCTTCATGCTGCTGGGATTCAGCAGCTCCTGCCAAGGGCTGTTGTCAAGTAGCACAGAAAGAGGTTTGCACTGGGTTGCTGCAAAGCTCTCTCCCCTCTGGCTGGTCCTTTATAAAGATGTCATTCACACCCCAGTACTGAAATGGCACAGGAGGTGAGAGCTGCCCATGGAGGGAGTGTCCTTCCCTCCCCCTAAAGACCCAGCAAGTCCTTTCTTTGTCTTTGGGTCAGTGGAGCATTTGAAATAACTGAGGCAGAGTGACACTTGCAAGTAATTGTTAACGGTGCTGCAAAATATACTGGTAGGAACCCATACAAAGTCTATCCCCAAACAATTTCTCTTCATCTTCCCGATATTTTACTCTGTTTATGTGCCTAAGATATTTGCAAAGTGATCTTTGCTGTCCCAGAGCAGTTCATTTATACAAGAAATATTTCTTAAGAAAGACCAGAAGCCATCAGGATACACAGAGAAGCTGCCCCAGTGTCCCCTTGTACCACACTGGACCTGAAGTCACCAGGAGGTGATAAGGACTGAGCCAATTCTAAAAGTACAGGTGGCTTTTCAAGAGGTGACCCCCAAAACCCTTCCTAGCACCCCAACTCAAAATATGACCATGGCTAGAGGAAGCAGATCGATCTAGGTCAAACCAGGAAGCCCAGCCAGGGCCCTAACTCCCCTAGAACCTGGCCTGGTTGTCATGTCTAAAGCTAAGGATTCACCAAAAGGGAAGATACTCAGAAACCCTGGAGAGATGCCAAATTTTTACTCCTTGGCCAGGCTTCTTCACTACAGGATATTTCCAGAAACTTAAAATAGAATAAGGAGCCAGCCTGGACTACAGTGAGCTCCAGGACAACCAGGGCTGTTACCCTGTCATGAAAAACCAAAAGACAATAATAATTATTATTACAAAAATAAGGATATTCTTTGAGAACATGATGAAAAATAATCCATAGAATGAGAAATCTGGACTGCTGGAAGCAACACAGTGTTCCTTCTGGCCCCATGTCTCCCAGCAGCCAGGCCACAGCGTCAGTACACTGTCCAGAGCCCTCAGAGCAGACAAGACAAAAGAGAACTGCTCATTCTGAGAGCCTGAGCACCCCCGAATAGGAACAAAGACGGGCTGAGGGTGATGTTTCTCTCCAGCCTACCCTCCATTACATGGGTGAAAACACACATTCTCTTTATCACAGCTTTGGGCTTTCTAAAGACTTTTAACAAAAATCCAGTAGCTTGAGTTTCCATCAAAACCAGCTACGAGTTCCACTTATTGAAAAATACTTAGTAAATAATTATTTGTTTAAAAAAAAGAGAGCAGTAGCAATAGAAATATTAGCCTGTGACATTAGTTTTCTTTTACCCACTTTCCACCGTGGATTAAAGTCTGTGAATACAGTCTCCAAGATGATACTGTACACGGAAGGAGGAAGTCCTAAGGAACGATTGTTCAGAAGTTGTTGGCTGAAAAATTAAATTCAAGGATGGGAGGGCATCGCCATTGCTGTAACCTGCTGGCTCACACTGGCAGGGATTTGCTCAGTAGTCAGGCTGGAACACAACAGAAAATAAGAGCACTTCCAGACCACAAAGGCAATTCTTGGATTTGGGTTTTAGTTCCAGACATCAACGTTCATGTTAACTACTCATCAGGGGATCCAAGAATGTCTGAATTGTGGAAGAATTCTAAAACAGCTCACAGAGAGAACTGCCCTGGTATTTACCTCTGCTCTGAGAAACCTGGATCTCAAATCAGTCTAGGGGCTTGTAGGAGGGGAGAGGAGGCTGAGCCAGGGATCAGGAGCACAGTTAGTAGGAGACCAGAAGCCCTGCAAGCTGCTGTGGGTGGGTGAAGTCTATCCTGGTGGTGTGAAGGCAATAGCTTTACCAGCAGGTCACTGCCTCCCTCTCCAGCCACCAGAAGAGAAAGTCAGAGCGAGTTCCCTGGAAGCAATTTTGAGCAACTGAAAGGAGAGGTACTCTGAGATTCCTGCCACACTCTGCCTGCCTCATTAAATGATTCCCATCTCCAGCTCTGACTTCCTGTGAAACTTCATTCAATGCCATCAGGATCCAGAGACTCCAGCAGGAAGAAAGAACCCATCACTACCCTTCAAGGGCATCTGACTCTCCCCACATAAACACTGAGAATGAAGAGACTGCCTGCCCCCTACGACTGCTCCAACAAGCATTCTAGTCAAGTGTGACCCAATGCACCATTCTTGAAAAATGGAGCAATCATCTTCCATGAAGAAATCGTGATAAGTCCACTAAAGCCATGATAAACAATAAATTTATAAGTTTGTAATTAAAGAATGGAATTAAAGAATTAAAGAATGGAAGAATGTAATTAAAGAATGGAGAGACTTCACTCTTACCATGTCAGAATCCAGCCTGGTGATGGTGGCACATACCTTTAATCCCAGCACTCAGGAGACAGAGACAGGTGGATCTCTGTGAATTCAAGGCCAGCCTGGTTTACAAAGCAAGTTCTAGGACAGTCGGAGCTGTTACACAGAGATACTGTCTTGAAGAACCAAAAAAAAAAAAAAAAAAAAAAAAAAGGGGGGAAAGGAAAGAAAAGAAAGAAAGAAAAAGAAAAGGTGGCAACCATATGCTAAATGAATTGTCTAATATTTGGGCTCCTAAATCTAAAAGCAGGCAGATGCAACACCAGAAAAACACACCCATTAAGAGGTACCTATTTGCCTTAAAAGTAACTGATTAGCACACTTGTCCTTGATGCTTCTCCCTCCCAAGACTCTGTCAAAATCATAGGAATTTAAAAATAGTGATAATAAAAGACATAGACTCAGAGCAAAGAGTACAAGAGGGAGGCCATCAGAGATGGTAATGGCTGAATGGGTGAGAGAAAGGGAACATAGAAACCCTCTAGTCCAGAGAGAGAGCCTTACCCCTCTTTCACCCCACCCCCACCGCGCCCTAGAAACATAGAATGCAAGAAATGCAAAACTCAGAAAAGGGGCAGATGTGGCTTGAGGCTGCAGGGGGAGGATCCAGCTCCCACTCCTGCCCTCACCCCCGGAGCAGAGCAAGGGGCAGGCTTGCACTGGTACTGTGGTTTTCAGCATCCTTTTGAAAAACTTGGCAAATGATACACTTTATTTCTCCGGAACCATGTACTGATGTTTGAAATGTACTCTATTTAGAGATTAGGATCAGAGGGTGTGAATGTTTGCAAGGACCTCAGAGATCCCACAGACTGCCTCATTGCTAAGTGGTGATGATGAAGGTAACAGAGCTGGCCATGTCTCTCTAGCAGCACATTCTGGACTTGTCCCCAGCTTCCAAAACTTTCTAGCACCCTGCTTCCCTGATAAAGTCATTGTGGGGGGTGGGGACTCTAAGACTCTGCCTACCACCCTCAGCCAGACTGAAGTACCTTCTGAGCGGTGAATGCAAGTGTGCTGATTGTCACTCAAGAAGAAACCTTCCTTGCAGCGGCACTCATAGCTCCCCATGACGTTGACACAGGTGTGCTGGCAGCCACCATTGTTCTCCATGCATTCGTCCACATCTGGAGAGAGAGATTGATCAAGATTCCCTTTCATGACTGTTTCAAAAGCCCTACCCAGCCAGGGGCTCAAGGATTCCTGCTAACAGACCCCCCCCCTTGTCCCTGTTTCACAGAAATTCTCAGAGAGAGAGCCAAAGGAGCCTGTGGTTGACTCCCCAGCTCTCACAAGTCCATGGGTCTGGGGCTCACCTAGACAAGCCCCTGAGACAAACACAAAATAATCAGTTCATAAAAGCCATGGAAAACCTTCACTTTCTGAAGCACAGTGCTAGATGGGCAAGATAATGCTTAGCTTCCTGAGAATGCCTACAGGAGTAAGAAAGACAATGTACAATTGATTGAACCGAACATAAGATGAAGGGTGGGTAGGACAGGAGAAAGAAGGTACGTTGCATGTGATTGTGTACTACCAACATGGCCTTTATGGGAAAAGCTGATAAGGTATGGGCCCTTAGGATTCCTTCCGTTATAAACCTGGAGAAGAGAGATCCAGGCTGAAGGGCCAGAGCCTTCCTCTTGCACGGAGGCTGCGAAGCTTTGAGTATGTTGGATAGCAGTGAGTCATTCTGTTTGGCTGGAGCCTGTGAGACGTGGAGGGAAGTCACAGGAGATACATTCAGGAAGATAGAGGATTAAGGTCACAATGCTTCCAGGTCTTAAATATCAGGCTAGGAAACTCCTGTTTTATTTGGGAGACAGTTGGGAAGCACTGAGTGGGGTGACACAGTCAGGCCCCCTTTGGGAAATAAAAGGCAGCTGGAAGGGTAGAGGGAGAAATGGAAAGCCTGGGGTCTGGCACATGTGTGCAGCCAAGACAGTGCAAGCCAGTGCTGTAGGAAGAAGCAGAACAGAGCAGCTGTCCTTGGGGTAAGCTGGAGAGGCAGGCATAGAAAACTGCTGAGGAGACAAGATGCCCCAAGGACAATGTCACTTTTTCAATGCTCCTTAGAGGACGGGAAGGAGGCTTTCTAGAAAGACTGACTGTCTCAGAAGTGGGAATGGAGACACAGTTGCTCCTGTGGTAGAGAGGTAGAGAGGTAGAGAGGGAGAGAGGGGGAGATTGTAACACACTGAAGTGCAAGGGCCCAGCGGTCAGAAGGCAGCAGAGGGATAGTGGGCAGAGAACACTGTAGTGTGGTGTGAACTCAGCTTCCAATACCATTCACTTGCAGAAGATGAGAGGCCCCACGCCAGAAATGTGGTAAAGCAGAATGATGCAACCCAGGTAGAATTCTGGACAGTGCCAGGAGCAGGGAAGATGAGGAAGAGTCGGCAGGAGTCCCGGGAACCTGGGAAGGGATTGTCTGTCAGAGCTGCAACTGCAACTCACCCCTCAGGGAACCTTCCTTCCACTACCGCCTGAGACCCTGGCACAGCTGCACTGAGCCGCTGGACTGCCTTCTCAGTCCTCTTTGTGGGTCCCCACTAAGTGCACACTCCTAGCAGATACAGATTTTTGTTATATAATATAATATAAAGTAAAATAGTACTGATTAGTAGAGCACTGGACAGGGTAATGTTCATAAGGTCAATGGATGAGCAACAAGCAACAGAGTGCAGATGACCAGAGCCAAGAAGGAAACTTTCAGAAACTTTCAGATCTCACAAAGGCTCAAGAAAAAAGCTGATTTAAAAAAAAAAAAAAACAAAATTATCTTTCTCCAGCTTCATATGCCATGTGCCTATCCTTGACTCCTGGGTGTATCTGTAACCAGAAAACTCACATTTAAATGTCTGTTATCTGGTTTCAAGCTTCAGATCTTAAGGCATGGGTCCTCCTACACTATAGAGCAATGTTCTCCTAAACTGATGGGACTGTAGCCATCCCCAGAAGCCTAACAAACTTGCCCTGTCTATGCCAAAGGGTGAAGGAAGCACATTCCAGAACAGACGCCTGTGCTGGGACACCTGGTTTAGGCATTCTGCAGCTGTGGCTCATGGTAAGCAGGAAAGGTCTATCTCCCTGACATGCCTGGGAGCTCTCCTGAGCCAGCCACCACAGTCCCATTGCATATGC
The DNA here is from genome assembly GCA_030556225.1 of Cricetiscus sungorus. Classification (NCBI taxonomy): domain Eukaryota; kingdom Metazoa; phylum Chordata; class Mammalia; order Rodentia; family Cricetidae; genus Cricetiscus; species Cricetiscus sungorus. Next base: position 70,305,668 of record JANBXA010000007.1, read on the forward strand.
CACTTACTATGTCTTCTCTCCAAACCATCAGCGATGTGTTATGAAGTTTGGTGACACACTGAGATGGAATACATAGAAGTGTGTGTTCACATGACAAGTATGTGTCAGTAGCTAGTGGATGTCTTCAGACTTTGCCTTGTATCAGCCTCACATGGCTGGCTACATGCTCCAGAGATATCCCATGTAGCTGGACTCCCATGAGGCCTGGGCAGTGGTGCCTATTAAACCTCTCAGAAGAACCGCTGCTACAAAGCCAGGCAGCCGTGATATAACAGGAAGTGAGCTCAGGTGAGCAGGCTGCTGGGAAGAATTGTGTGGTTTCCCAGTTGGAGGCTGTATTGGAACTGAGAGGTGTTTGCACTCTCCCTGGTATATTTGTAGCTAATGTGTTTGGGCATCTGACCACAGGGAAGGAATCACTCCAGAAAACACAGGAACCTGCCACTCCAGAGGAATCTGGGCTTTGAGCTCTTTCTTGCCACAAAGTATTTTGTCACAAAGTATATAGGCCCAAAGAAGTCCCTCTGTATGATGGTCCTGCTCTTCCAAATGGACTGCATTCCCTCATGTCTTTCTTCCTCCTCCTCCATCTCTTCTTGCTTCTCCTCTTCCTCTTCTTTAAGACAGGGCCGGAGAAATGGCTGCTCTTCCAGAGGACCATGGTTCACTTTCCATGGCAGTTCCACATGGCAGTTCACAACTAGAGTCTGTAACTCCAGTTCTGACACCCTCACATAGACATACATGCATGTAAAACACCAATGCACATAAAAATTTTTAAATTAAAAAAAATACATCCACCCAACTGAGCTATATCCCAACCTTCTACCTTCCCTTGAGGACTCTTTAGCCCTTGCACACATGCTCAGTGGACACTTGGGGTCTCTACAAAGTGGATGGTCCTCAGAATCCATGAAGAGACCCTGGGTGGGTGATGACACATTCTGCTGAACCATTTTTTATTGGCTAAGGCAAGACTCTAGGCCTGCAAATCTGTGGGCACGCTTGTGTTCAGAAAGCTCCACTTGGTCTTGACTGACATTGTTCAGCCTGTTGCTCTCAGTGAGCAACAAGTGACCAGATCAGCCATCAGATATCAACCCTCAAAATGGAACTTTTGCCAAACCAAAGGGAAATTTTCCTCCGAAGATGGAAAACAAACCAACAATAACAACCAAACCTTAGCATGTATGTTTTCCAAAAACTGAAGCATTGTCTGAATTTTAAACTCATTGTGATGTATTTCCACTCTCAGGGTTCTCTCTCAATGTATATTTTTGAGGTGCTACCTGCTTAGGAGGAATTTTTACTCCCCTAGCTACCCATGATGTCTGACTGACAGCTGCCTGCTTGGAAGCACATATAGCCTGTGCATTCAAATCCTGACCTCTCTCTCATGGGCACAGACAAGAAAGGCCCACACCAGGTAATACAGAAACGTCATTATCAGGGCTAAATCCTAAATAGAATGGTCTCCTCCTGCCCCCTGTCCCAGAGCCCAATCTTTCAAACACAAGTTCAGCCTGGACTTAGAGAGGAAAGGAGTTCATATGTGTGTCCACATGTGTGTATGTATGTGAGGTCAGAGCTCAATGTCAAGTGTCTTCCTCAGGTATTCTCCAACTTGTATTCTTGAGTCAAGATCTCTCACTGGACTTTGAGCTCATTAGTTGGGCTGAATCATCTAGTCAGTGAGCCCCAGGGATTCATCTGACTCTGCCTCTCTAATGCCAGCATTACAAGTGAGTACCACAGTGCCAGCTTTTACATGGGTGCTGGGGATCTGAACTCAAGTCCTCAAACTTGCATAGCAGGCACTTTACCAATTGTGCCAACTCCCTGGCACTTCTAGGGCTCTTTAAGCCAACTTCAAAGCATTTGATCAAGGGCCAGTCCCTACCACAGCATAAAGGAAGATCTGAATATCTGTCCCCCAGAGACAGAGCCTGGCTCAAGTTGCTCCTTAGCTAGCCAGCAGGTCAGCCCCAGAAAGTGTCATCAGCATAATGCCCTCATGCAAGAGGAGCTGACAGTTGTGAGCCTAGCAAAGCAAAACACCTGCCTGGTGTGTGTGCTGCTTCCCCCCAGACTATGCAATCTCAGTCCCATCCACTGGGATACACATCTATATTCTGACTAGAGTTCACATGAGGAACTAGTGGAAACACTCTGCAGTCTTTATTCAGGGGCTGAAGTGCCAAGGGGTATTTCCACCTTGTGAAACCATGAAGGCTGCTCACAGAAAGCTTTTGTTTGTCTTTCAAGAAAGAAAAAAAAAAAAGGTATGGGGATCTTCCTGGCTGTGACCCAAAACATATCTGAGGCAAGAATAAAGACTTAAAGGACAGTTGGGATTCTTTCAACACAATACCTAAGGTATAAATGACAGTAAAGTCAGTGTCAGAAAAATCAATAAACTTAATGGCAATGTCCACCCATCTTCTTGAACTAAAGCAATTTACCTACCCACTTTTCTGTCACATAGACTAATGTCTAAGGGGCCATTAGTCCCCTTTGATCCTTTGATCCCTTTTTGTCTCTCTCTCTCTCTCTCTCTCTCTCTCTCTCTCTCTCTCTCTCTCTCTCTCTCTTTTTTTCTTTTTAAGATTTATTATGTATACAGCGTTCTGCCTGTATGCATGCCAGTACACCAGAAAAAGGCATCAAATCTCATTATGGATGGTGTGAGCCACCATGTGGTTGCTGGGAGTTGAACTCAGAACCTCTGGAGGAGCAGCCAATGCTCTTAACCACTGAGCCATCTTTCTAACTCCCTTTTTGTCTTTTTTAAATATGTATTCAAAGTCTCATATAGCCCAGGCTGGCCTCAAGCTGGATATTAGCCAAGGATGATCTTGAATTATTTGTTGATTTTCCTGCTTCTATCTCCTGAGTGCTGGGATTACAGACATGCATCACCATACCTGGTTTTGCAGCACTGGAAATGGAACACAGGGCTCTGTGCATGCTGGGCAAGCACTCTGCTGACTGAAATGTATCCCAGATAAATTTTCAAAAGGAAAGAGGGTGCTAGAGGGTAGGAAAGAGGAAAGCTGCCATGGTCAAATGTTTTTCTTACCAAGACAATTATGACCGTCATGAGCCAACATGAAGCCATCAAAACAGGTGCAGCGATAGTTGCCTGGAATATTTAAACAGTCATGTACACAGCCTCCATTGAGCTCATTGTCACATTCATCCATATCTGAAAAATAAAACATAAGTGAGCCAGTGATTGCTATGTCTTTGGGAGATATATATATATATATATATATATATATATATATATATATATATATATATTTACCTGTTAACCAGCCATCCCACTTCTTAGAATCCACCCAAATAGAAAAATAGATAAGTACTAGCCATCCCACTTCTTAGAATCCACCCAAATAGAAAAATAGATAAGTACTAATCATTCACTGTTGTATTAGAAATTACAAAATACTAGAAGCAACCTAAAAGTTCATATTTAGGAAAGTGGTTTTTAATGGATGTAATATGTGCTAGCTAGCCTTATGTTAACTTGACACACAGAGTTATCTGTAAGGAGATAATCTTAATTGAGAAAAGTGCCACTATAAAATCAGATGTAGGGCATTTTCTTAATTAGTTATTGACGGAAGAGGGCCCAGCAGATTGTGGGTAGTGCCATTCCTGGGCTGGTGGTCCTAAGTTCTATAAGAAAGCAGGTTGAGCAAGCCATGAAGAGCAAGCCAGTAAGTATGGCCTCTGCAAGCCATGGCCTCTGCATCAGCTCCTGCCTCCAGGTTCCTGCCCTGTTTGAATTCCTGTCCTGAGTTTCTTCAGTGATGGACTATGATATGAAAATGTAAGCCAAATAAACCCTTTCCTCCACAAATTCCTTTTGGTCATGGTGTTTCACCACAATAGAAACCCTAAGTCATGGTACAGTCACTTGATGTAGTACTATATAGCTCTAAAAGAGAATGAAGATGGTTTCTATGAAATGATTTGAAATAATTAACAGAATATGCTGTTAAATAAAAAACAAAAATGCAAAAGAATGCCTCGAATATGCTAAATTCAAGACAATATCAGAACACACACATGCATACAAACTTTCAACATGCATAAAGTTTATTCAGGAATAAGGAGACTCAGAAGAGTTAACATTATTCAGAAATATCCAGAGGAACTTACTATATAGCTGTTCTTATTATGATAGAGCCTGAGGATACGGAGAGCACGGAACAGAAATAAGAGTACAGAAATGAGCACAGAGATTCCAGCCTGACATTAAGTGGAGAATGACAGACCTTGGAACACTCAGCCCTAAGCAGCACATCTCCATCAAATCCCTCCCCTCAGGGCTTGGGGAGCCCTGCAAAAAGAGTGTAAGAGCCAGAGGGGATAGAGGACACCAAGGAAACAAGGCCCTTTAAATAATAGGATCAATACACACATGATCTCACAGAGACTGAGACGGGTCTGCACCAGGTGAGGTCCTAGAACTGAAAGGAGACATGGACATGTTTCCCATCCCTAACCCAGAAGTAATCTCCAATTGTTAATAATTGCAAATGAAAATTTAATTTCCTCAAAGGAATCTCACTGGGGAAACAAACTATTCTTAAGAGTAGTCTGCAAGCCCAGCAGTAGGTGGCCAACAGAAAGTGAATTTAATGGCATCTTTGAAGGTTTCTTGTCTCATAATGTCATCGGGCTTTTTCCCTTTTTATAACTTTATCCACTCCCTCCCCCCCCCATCTCCTCTTCTCTACTCTCCCCTCTCCCCCCTCACCCTAAAGGTCCTTTGAGTATATATCATGGCTTCCAGTCTTGTGTTTTGATGGGATCCCTGAGTGTGTAAATGAGTGTGTCTCTCCATCTATATCTGCTTCTTGTGCCTTCTCTTGGGCTCTTTTCCTTCTGATTGTTCTGTCCTATTCTGATGTGTTTGTTTTTATTTTATTTTACTATCATCCCTTAAGAAGCCTGTTTGTTTTCTAGTGAAAGACAGAAAGGGAATAGATTCAGATTGGAGGGAAGGTGGGGAGGAATTGAGAGGAGCAGAAGAATGGGGAACTGTAATCAGAATATATTATGTGAGAAAAAGTATCCATTTTCAATAAAAGGGGAAAAAAGACAGGAGATCACAAGTTTGAAGCCAGCATGGGCTGCATGGTGAATTTGAGGACAGTCTGGGTCACATAGCAAGATTCTCTCTCAAGAACAAAGCCCAGGGTAGACCTGGACCAGAGACTAAAATTTATTCACTGATAAAAAGGGATGAAGTGTGGATACAGACTATAGCATGACGCTGCTTCAAAAGCAGCACTCTAAGAGAAATAATCCAAATACAAGGAATCTTGAATTATATGAGTTCATCTATACAAGGCATCCAAGAAGGGTACTGGAAATAGGTTGCTGGTTAGCTGTAGCTGAGACTGGAAAGGAACCAGAAGTAGATTACTGGTTAGCTGTTGCTGGTGGAGAGCTGGGAACAAAGTGTGCAAAGCAGTTCTTATTGGAAAAGTAAAATGTTTGAAAACTTTGTATGTATGGCTGCACAACTCAGACAATTTATTATAAGCCTTTGATTTATATATGTGTGTGTATCATTTATTATATATATATATATATGTATACATTATGTATCTGAAAATTGTTAATAACAAGAAAACAGGCAACTGGAGAGTGGTGACCCATGCCTTTAATCTCAGAACTCGGGAAGCAGAGGTAGGTGGATCTCTGTGAGTTCAAGGCAAATTGAGTCTACAGAGTGAGTTCCAGGACAGCCAAGCCTACACTTAAAACTCTGTCTCAAAAAAAAAGAAAGAAAGGAAGAAAGAAAGAAAGAAAGAAAGAAAGAAAGAAAGAAAGAAAGAAAGAAAGAAATTCTCAAGAAAACAAAAAATGACACAGGCAACAGTGAAAATGAGCTTCTAATGGTTGGAGCTGGAATAATTTGAAAATAAATGTTATGTTATAAAGCCAACATATAAAGGTATACATACAGTGAAACATGAAAGAATGGAAGCAAGAAGGGGCAGATATTCCTTAAAGAACCCCAGTTTAGAGAGGTATAAGGGGGCTTAGTGCAAAGTTTCAAGGAGGTGCACACCTCAGAGATAACTGCTACAGACAGGGTCCACAGTCAGATGCTATTATCAATGAACAAAGACTTGAGGGGCAAGTAGGATATTGACTCTCCCAAATATGCTCCCACTATAAAAGGGGGGTACAGTAACTTTGCAGTAGAGAAACAAGCATGTAGTGAGATATTCTCTCTGTTCCCACCTGTGGCACTGACCACGCCCATTGGGGGTGGGGACAGGGTGAATATCTCTCTACACCAGCAGACACCATTTTGTTTTGTTTTGTTTTGTTTTTCAAGACAGTGTTTCTCTGTGTAGCCCTGGCTGTCCTGGGACTCACTCTGATCAGGCTGGCCTTGAACTCAGAGATCTACCTACTTTTGCCTCCTGAGTGCTGAGATTAAAGGTGTGTCCCACCATGCCCAGCTCACCAGACACCACCAGGTGATCATGGTTAGTTAGCATCACCCAAATGGGACACAGTGACATCATGTATCAATGATGTGGGTTTACTGAAAAGGTCACTGTGATATTTCTGTGACAGCCTTTCTGAAATGCTACCAGATCACATCATGAGAAGACACAAGACATTCTCTTCTGGCTGGTCTTAAATTCAGTGTACAGCCAAGGCTGAACTCAAACTCCTATCTCAGTCACCATGCCAAGCTCTATCAATTCTTTGCCTCTTAATACAAAGCAAATGAACATAACAGTGTTCATCAGAATTGGGACTGGGGAGATGACTTAGCAGTTAAGAGCACTTGCTGCTCTTACAGAGGACCCAGGTTCAGTTCTCAGCACCCACACCAGACAGCTTACAATCACATATCACTCCAGGACCCTTTCAAGCCCCCATGGGCACTTGCATATATGTGGCTCACACACATATAAAATAATATATCTTTTTCTTCTAAAGTATTGATGTCAGGGCTGGAGATATAGCTCAGTTGGAAGAACATTGGCTTAGCATGAATGAGACTCTGAGTTCAATCTTCAATATTACATAAGCCAGGTGTAGTGTCTGATGCCTGTAATCTCAGCACTTGGGAAATGGAGGCAGGATGATCAGGAATTTGAGGGCATCATCTCCTCAGCTACACAGAAAGTTCGAGGCCAGCCTGAGCTACATGAGACCCTGTCTCAAAAGAAGTTGACATTTGAGACAAAGAAAGACTAAGAGCTGGGGAACACAAGAGTCACAGATGCTGGCTATGTGGGTCAGGACCTGGAACTGGATTCTGAAGCAGAAACAGACATCAGGGGAAATATGATGAAATTTGAATGATGCTCATAGTTTGTTTGTTTGTTTTTTAATGACAGTATGCCATTGTTAATTTGCAGGTTTGGGTGACTACACTGTACTTTTATAAGCTGATGGCATTGGGGTAAGATGAGCAAAAAGTATCCATGAGCTTTGCATGGTTTTGCAACCTTTCTGGTTTCTAAATGAAACGTTCTCTTAAAAAAAAATTAGAAAAGTAAAAGAAAAATAGGGGCTGGAGAGATGGCTCAGCAGTTAAAACATGTGCTGCCTATAACTCCAGCTCCAAAGGATCTGATGCCTCTAGTCTCCAAGAATACCTGGCCTCACATACACATACCTACATATAGACAAATGATTAAAAATATAAGTAAATAGGGGGCTGGAGAGATGGCTCAGTGGTTAAGAGCACTGGCTGCTCTTTCAGAGGTCCTGGGTTAATTCCCAGCACTCACATGGTTGCTTTTGCCTGTCTATAACTGTAGTCCTCTTCTTCTGGTGTGCAGATATACATGTAGATAAAACACACACATGCATAAAAAAAAGTAAATAAGTAAATCTTTTATAAACAGAAAGATATAGCTGGGTGTGAGGGTAGACACCTACAATCCTAGCCCTTGGAAGGTAGAGGCAGGAGGATCAGCCTTGGTTGTATGTCTGAGGCCACGCTGGGCTACTGAGTCCATGTCTAAAAAAAAAAAAAAAAAAAAAAAAATCAAAATCAAAAAAAGAACAGCAAAACCCAAGAACACCAGATACTGGCTGTTATATACTGTCCCAACACCATGAACTGGACTTCTCAGAGACTACAAGACATGGCAGGGTCATTTGAAACATCAAGACATGAATACTAGGCCATCAGATGCCACTCAAATACACAGTCCTTAAGTTTTTCTCCTGCCTGAAGACGTTAATGTGGCTTTCCAAGTGCTTAGACAAGGCTTTCTTACTCACTATGTAGATTTTATTCCTGCAGGCATTCAGATCAACTCTCACCAGGAGTTAAGTGCAAACTGTAAGGAGTTTAAAACCTCTCCGTGAGGTAGGTCTACAACATGCTCATCACAGTTGGGTGCAGAGGCAGGATGCTTCCGAGTTGAGCTCAGATACCTCTCATCAGTTTTATAGGGATGTCTTGTCCAACCAGAGAGGCAATTGCACACTGAGTGAGTATGGAAGATCAGGGACTGATGAGGGTGTCACTTTTGCCCACAGGCTAATCATGTGTTTATGGTCCCCAAGTCCCCTGCCCTCGGTGTTTCCATCCATAAAATGCACAATGGAAAAGGCCCAAAGTTCCCTGAAGAGCCCCATCTAGGCTAACATTCTGCTTCCCCTTGTGAGAGCAGTTTCCATCCAGTTGTGAGCTTGGGCTCAGACACTGAACTAATTAATCCCTGGTGGGTGGAGTGCAGACTTCAGGACCTCATGTCCCCCTCTGCACATATCTTTCCAGAGTGAATCTGCCACTCAAATGAGGCAGTGCCTGGGTATAATTATAAAGTCTAGTAGGTCCCAATCAATCAGCCCAAACCCATAGACAGAATGGAGCTTCCAGAGACAACAGAAGGCAGGACTCCAGTCCTCAGTCTCCAGGGATGCAGGACCCTCACAACTCTGAGAGTCTGGCTGTCCCAGTGAGCAAGCCCAAAAGATAGCAAAGCATGGCATTTCCTTTTCCAGAAGCTGCACAAAAGGACCTTTTGGAGCCAGACAAAACTGTGATGAATTCTGGGGAGGAACCAACATCCCAGCCCTTTGAGGGCCTGAAAATCATTTCCAAGAGCAGGTGACAGTGCTCTAGGTAAAAGTGTTCACTTAGCCAACATGAACTACAAAAACTAAGGAGATGGCAGCTTCCCTGCTGCCCACTTTCCCAGGTCCGGGAGGCACTTACCATCACACTGCCTGCCATCCCCTTTGTAGCCAGGCTTGCAAGAGCACTTGTAGGAGGTGGGTGTGTCCTGACACAGTGCATCAGCATGGCAGTCATCTAGCCCTTGGGCACACTCATCCACATCTGCAAAAGAACACAGCAAGCACCTGGTATGGTTTCCAAGCTCTCTATAGTGTCACCTCCCACGAGCCCACCCCACTGTACTCCTCCAAAGCCCATACTGCTAGGTCACCCAGGGATAAACCACACCATGTCCAGGCCCATTTTCAGACGCACTGTTCTAAGAGGAATCACCTAAGCATCCCTTATTGACCTCTGAGCTTCAGTTCAGATCTGCCTCCTTTTGAAAGTGGGCCATGATCCCCGGTGGGGTGGGGGTGTAGATGTCCCCACCACATGCTCCCATATATTTAGCTCATTCCTAGGATAGAGTATGCAGGGTTGTCACTGTCCACTCTCACCTGTCTCTCCATGGGGCACTAACAACTGAGCCAGGTCCTTGATGCTAAGTCAGCACCATGCCTGGCACATGAGTCTATAGTAGACTGCCTGCTGGAGAGGAGCAAAGAGCAGGGCTAGCTGGAAAGTTCCGGAAGACGGCCAAGACAGCTGTCTCGGAGTTTGAAATGTGGGGGTAAAAGTTTCCCTGGTCTCTGAGCAAACAGCATCCTGAGCTCTCAGGCCCTGCATTGTAGGAATGATGTCCCAGAGCCTCCAACCCCAAGCCTGCCGGCTCTCTCAACCTACCATAACCAAACATTTCCGGGCTAGACACCACTCCGGGATATGAAGATAAAAACGAAAGTTTTGAAAGAATTTTAAGTTCTGTCAGAACAGACTGTCCAGAGTCCTAATCTATGGCTGCTCCAAACCTGGAGGTTTAGGGGCATTCCCGGTCTTGACACCGTAGCTGTTCCATGCTCACGGAACTCTGCAGCTCATCCTGGAGTTGGCAGAACTTATCAGGCTCGAAGGAGAAAAGCGGACGAAAGTGCCACGAGCCCGACCCTCAGTTGCCCTATCTACACAAGGGGGAGCAGGACCCCAGACTCCAGTCCCCTCTACTGCACTCAGCCAGCGACAATCTGGTCAGCAGGCACTCTCATGAGACCCTGAAAACGACAGGTACTAGGGCGGGAGAAGTCAACAGCCTGGAGCAGGAGCCTCTGGCCTCCGGGTCGGTGGCGGGGGAGGGGGACGACGACGGGTGAGGGGGCGGGGGACCACGCTAGGGTACCCGGGAGAGCCTGCCCAGCAACCTGCCAGGTGCGCCCCCGCGGCTGCACACTCACCCTCCAGCGGCCGGTTGGCGCGGTCCGGGTCGGGAGGGACGGCGGCGGCCAGCAGCGGCGGCAGCGGCAGAAGCAGCAGCAGCAGCAGCAGCAGCAGCGCTCGGGCCACTCGAGGCCGGCCGCGGCCGGCGACCCCCATGGCAGCCGCAGCGCGCGGAGCGGCGGAGAGCCGGCGGCAGCGCAGGGAGGCGTGTGCGGGCTCCCGGCCTCCGTGCCTGCCGACACCTCCCGGCCCCGCCCGCCCCCGAGCCCCAGCCTCATTTCACACGGTCCTCGGTGCCGCCCCGCCCGCCTGGCCCCTCCCCGGCCCGGGGCGGAGGGGGCGCGGCCGCCGTGGCCCGAGCGGCTGTCAGCAGCGCCTGGCGCTCCCTGTGCCCGGGCTCCTCCGTGTAGAGCGCCCTCCAACTTGACCCGGTCCTTCCAACCTGAAACAGTCACTCTCTGAGTGTCCCACTGAGTCCCCACACAAGGGGACAATGGACCTCAGACCCAGCATCCCTCCAACAACACCTTCTTGGGGTTCCACACACCCTGCCTGGAGAATTCAGAACAAGGCTGAGTGGGGAGAGCGAGCCCAGCTGTTTTGCCCAGGCCAACACATTCAGCTGTGACTGGCTTTAGCCAGGTCTCTGATACTCTAGCCTGAGCGCTGTGAGAACCCTGTCTGTCTTGTCTGTCACTCTCTGCCTCTGTCTGTCTCTCTCCTCTCAGTATCTCTATGTCCCTCCCACCCCCACTCCCCACCCACCTCCCCACTGCACCCCACCCCACCCCTGTGCGCACAGTTGGGCTCAAAACCAATGTAGAGATTGGCTCTTAACAGCAAGAAAGTGAAAGAAAAAAGGGCCCAGAGGTTAAGGGCGGGCCATCACAGGCAGGAGAGCGCCCAGCCTTGTCCAGTGCATAGGTGGCATCTATGACCATGAGAATTTAAAAACACCAGATGTGGGGAGCTGCAAACAGAAGCCATGCCCACCACCTGTTCCTGCCAGCCAGGCCTAACCATCTTTTTCCAGGCACAGGAGGCTGCATCATCCCAGGAACAAATGCTAATGTACCCCTAGATCAGTAATTCTCAACATGTGGGTCACGACCCCTTTGGGATTCAAACGACCCTTTCACAGGGCTTGCCTAAGACCCTCAGAAAACACAGATATGTACATTACAATTCATAACAGTAGCAAAACTACAGTTATGAAGTAGCAATGAAAATAATTTTATGGTTGGGGTCACCACCACATGAGAAACTGTATTAAAGGGCTGCAGCATTAGGAAGGTTGAGAACCACTGCCCCAGGTACAACTGATGGTCATATGCAGAGATATGAACGTTCTTATTTGGGTTTCCCTGAGTGGTTCTTATTCTGTTTTGTCCTGTGAATATTTATATACATCTTCATGTGTATGTGGACATATATCTAAATATACTTACTGCACATGTGTGTATACTTACACAGTAATTCCTTGATAGGAAAAGAGAGAGAAAGCTCATCAAAAGCTCCCAGCCAGCTCAAGCACAAGAGCACATGGTTTTCTTGGGGCTCTGGCTACCACCTACAGCTTCCCACCTTAGCTCTCGGTCTGCCGCCCCAGCCCTGGCGTCAGCTCAGTGCCCAGGCTGAGCCTGTCTCTTTGGGTGGGATTGTTAAGTATTCTGCTGCTGGATGGAGACTCTGAGAAAAGAACTCCGTTTTCTCCCTTTAACCTTTCCTCTCCAGTGAAGGCTGTCAGGTCCCATCCCTTTCTCTGTTTCTGGCTCCTCCCTCCCACTCCTTTTGTATTTGGTGCTGAGAGAGACACTCCTCTATTTCTAGTTTGAAGGGTGGTGTTTTGTTTTGTTTTAACACATTTGTAAATCTTCACTTAGTGAAATGTTCCCTCTAGCCTTTGTCTTTGTGTCTTTAATGGTAGCCATAAATTACCGCCTTCCTTTCTCAGGCTTCATTGCTTTTGAAACGATCAAAGTTATTTCTTCTGAAAATCCAACTCAAAACTTTCCATTGTATGGCACAACACTCTTTAGCACCAGTCAAAGCATATAAATACATAAAGCTGCCAATTAAACTCTAAGAGCCTCTTCCAGCCCCCGTGCCTGGAAAAGAAGACAGTTGCCGTTTGTTTCCCTCCTCAGTTACTCCAAGTTTGTGCATCAACAGGAATTCAAATTCATAATGAACAGGCCTGGTGCTTTTTGCCTGAGAGGGTCTTTTTTCTTTCTTGTTTGTTATGGTTCCTGGCTCAGATGTCAAAAATTGTTCTGAATCCAGTTTTATTTGCACTGGCTTCCACACAAACCTGCTTTTAGTTGGTCAGCTCCCAGACTCCGGGCAACCTATCTGACACTTGAGATTAAAGTCAATATGGTTTATGACTACGGATTTCCATAGGGGAAAAGGTGAGGGGAGCGGACTGTGTTTTAAAATGTCACCACTGCTGTGTCTCTGGTGACTCAATTGGTCCTGTACTAGCTGCTTTTTATCCTCTGTTGTCTAGCTGAGGTCCCTACAGGCACTGTGTCTGAATTGAGTCTTCTCCCTGTTACCTCCCCTCCTGTAGGATACAGGCCATGAACCAGCCCTGACAGGACAGATGGCCCAGCTCGTATGTAGGATTCTGGCCTTTTTGGAGACAGCATGAATGTCCTATAACTAGGTTGAATGTGGCATCATGGGTAGTTTCGGTGCCCGTCTTTTCCTCTGACTGGCTTCTGAGAGGAGGATGAGCCCTCCCAGAGCATTCATAACCCCAGACTCCTGGCCTTCCTCTCTCCTAGCTGAGAAGTCCTTCTCTACTGTCTTCTTGGAATGCTCTTCCTACATCCTTTTCTGGAAAGTTCACTCATTCCTTCTATTCCATGACATAAATCTCCAGACTGAAGTGTCCCTTAGGTGCAGGCCAAAATGGCATCCACCTCAACTGCCTGTAATTCCCTCTCTTCAGTATTTTTTCATGTTCAGTGGCCTTTGTATTTCACCTCTTTGGAACTGTCTGTCCATTCATTGATCACGTTGTTTTCTTGTCTTGCTTTTTTTTTCTTTAAGTTCTTCAGCAGATCTAGATGTTGAGCTTCTGTAAGCTAACAAAGATTTTCTCCCATTCTACAGGCTGTGTCTTTACTTGGTTATCTGTTTCCTTTACTTTTTACTCTCAAGAGTCCCATGTATAAATGTTAGTAAGGTAACACTTTTAAACTTGTTTAGCAGACATTTATTACTTTAGTTGAACAACCTCTATACACAATGATTTGTTTTTGCTGAATAGAAAAGAATTCTAAGTCTCAAGATTGAGTCTAGTATTTTCTGGAAATCAGTAAAATCATTCTCTAAAAATATGAAGAGAAAAAAATCAGTTTAAGGAAAGCATCAATTAGATTTTTCTTATCAGGCCCACTAGCCCAGATCTGTGATAAGAGCAAGAGCATCAATTTCTTCCATACTTAAGCATGTACACGGTGGGGAACTAGTCCAAGGCATGGCACAAACAAAACAATATGGTGGCATGTGTGACCTTTGTGAAATATCAGCAACTTCCATGTAATACACCAGGGACAAGTAACCCCAGGCACTACCTAAGGGAAGGCTGTAAACAATGAAATCATACTGCCAACTGACTTTTACCCCCACCATGAACTGACTGGCCTAAGATTGTTCTTTAAATTCACAATCATCCTTATTATGTAGCTAGAAGCTTCTTAATGGTGCATACCAACTTGATCACAACTTTTTAAAATCTGCTCAAGCACGAGCCCACTACACCACCCCTAAATATACCCCCACCCCATCCAAGGTTCAATATCCAACCTCAAAATACACAGGTGTCAACACCGATTACTGGACATCAAACCCAAACTCCAGAGATCCAACAGAAGAGGGAGACCTCTTCCAATTTTACCTGGTTCTGAAAATGGGACACTGGATTCAATTTCCAAAATGTGTGTTGTGGTTGATCTCTTTTCTATGCACATTCACAAAACAGGTTGGAAGCTTCTCTTTCTATAGATTTCTAAGCAAAATCCAACTTTAAAGTTTGTATTCATCAAACTCCCAAGCAAACAGCCACTTCAGTGAATCAGAAGATTGCATAATCCCAACAAGCTGTAGGTTCTATCACATGCACCAAACACATCTACAGGGTAGTCCTAGGACTCCTTTTACAGGATTATACATGTCGGAAACCACATGGTGTAAACACCATACACTTAACCCTCAAAGTAGATAATGCTGACAGGAAGTTCTATCAGAAACAAGATACACCATCACATGTAGTCTTCAAACATTGTTGCACGTTAACTGCTATAATTCCACAAAGCACTCATGATAATCTACAGACTAGTTTTAACAGACAAATAACACCTGTAAGCAGTCCTAACATGACAGTCCTAAATTGTTCATTGGGTATGAATTTTACAAATATCACATTACATTAGCAGTAACGGTGGAGCTGCAAAGTGTTGTGCCTTCTCCAGGTTGCTGGAACTTGTGGCCCTTTCCAAGGCCTCAGCTCTGTGGACTGCAGATGTCAGCTCACACATCTCTCTGTGCGTGTGAACTGGTCTGGTGATCCGCTGGGTGTCAGAGCTGCTTTACAGAATGGATCAATGAGGATAACCTCAAAAATCTTCTATGTGGAATCTTCGACAACCCAGTAAGAATTCAGGACTCTCAAATGTAACACTTTCATCCTTGGTTTCTAAGTGTGCATATGTTTGCTTTGCAGGGCCATGGAAGTTGCAGACACTACTGATTCTAAACGTGGTCAATGAGTTTGCTTTGTTTTGTAATGAGTTATTGGCAACATTTCTTGTCAGAATGCTTACAGCACCCATTTTAGGACTCAGAGCAGAGAGTTAATATTGGTGCAGACACTGGAGAAAGCTCCAGGCTGCCCCCATTCAGATTCCCTTTCTTCTGTGCTGCTGCTGCTATTCCACAATCTCTGGATTAGACAGCATGGGCCCAAGTCCCACAATGCTTTGCATTCATTCCAAGGCATGCACAAGGGCCAGGCAAACAACCCTGAGCCCACAAGTGACAACTCGGGTATCCCAGCTACCCATATTTGTGCACTATCATTCCACCAGACCTCACTTACAAAGCACAAATCTGGCCGAACAGCATGGTGTCCACCTGTAATCCCAGCACTCAGGGAGATGAGACCACAGGGTTGTGGTTTTAAAACAAGCCTGGGTTTCATAAAGATACCCTATCTAAAACAGTTTTAGGTAGGCCAGATTGACCTCAAACACCCTATGTAGTTTAGAATGAACTTGAATACTTTGTGTTTTTTTGCTTTCAACTCCCAATCTGAGGTTTACAGGGATGGGCCACCACAGCCAGCTCTACAGTCAGCCTTAACAACCCCCCTGCCTAGCTGCCTTAGGTACCTTTGCCTTCCCACAGCGACTGCAGCCACCACACAGCCCTAAGTTTAAGAGTCCCCACTACATATTATATTTCTTATTATTCTAATAGAAACTATTTGTTTAGATGGGCATAGTGGTGGTACATACTTGTAACCCAGCACTTAAGGCTGAGGTGATGATTACAAGTTCCAGGGCTATCCTGTGTTGCATAACAACATGCTTTCTTAAAAATGAAAGCAAATAATCATGATAAAAATAAAAGCAAATAATAATGATGGGTGTGAGATCTTTGCATCCGCAGACCTGGACAATGCAGTATTTCACTTTTCCACTTTCTCCAATATCTTTTCGTAAATGTTTTGAGATAATTTGTTTTTGCATTTTTATTTTGTTGAAAGCAAAACATGAGATTTCCATGGATCACAAAAGGCATAGGCACCTGATGATATGGAAATAAGAATGTATAAAAATGGAACTGCTAAATCTTAATAAATGGAATGAATCATTCTGGATTTGTAAATGATATCAACCTGGAGGAAAGGGTAATATTTATGGAGCATATACATTGTAGAAAATGGTGAGTATGGCAAGAGCCTGTTTTTTAGACTTCTTCTACATTTGATTAAGTTGGTCAGATCCCATCATAACAAATTTTACCATATTATTAGTTACTGAACAAATGTAGCAGTTCATTATGTTACAAATTTTGTGTGTCAGGAAATGTTTTAAGATTTGCAATAGAGTACAAAGAATCTATGAATTTGCTGACTCTAACATTAAAGCTGACTAGTCTTACAATACTTAAAAAAAAAAAAAAAGAGTCCCTAGCTGCCCCTCTCAGCTTGACTTGAAGCTCCATAAGAGTTGGTGTTACCTGATTTATTCTGTATTCCTTTAGCTCAGTGGGGTCAGGAACACAGCATTCAGTAAAGGTTTGTTGAAAGAGTAAATACAGTTTCCCAAGGAAAAAAGTAGTTAAATATAAGCTACCTTTATCCCCTCATATTGAGAAAGTCATAGATACTGTGCAATCAAATGGGGAGTGAAGAAAATCATAGACTATCATGAGACAGCACAAAAAGAAAAGGCCAAGAGTTCTAAATAGCAAAAGAGCCATCTGCACAAAACTTGTCTCGGGACAGAAATGATGACAGCCTGTCTGTATGGAAGAAATGGAGCGGGCTCTGAGAGCTCCTGTACCCACTGGAAAAGCAGCCACCTGGCTGCAGCAGGGAAGCTAACCAACCTTTATACACACACCACAGCAGGAGGGACACCTTCAAATTCTTCCTATTTCACCCCAAAACTCAATGATACTATACACAAAAAGCAAGTTATATCAATGTCACTGGTGGTCATTAATCACAAATTCTTAGTAAAAAATTCACAGTCGGGTGCAGGAGAGATGCTTCAGTGGTTAAGAGCATTTCCTGTTCTTTCGGAGAACCCAGATTCGGTTACAAGCACCCACATTAGGCAGCTCACAACCATCTGTAACTCCAGATCCAGAGAATCTGGCCACCTTCTTCTGGCTTCTTCTGGCACCTGCAAGCATACATACATATGCCCAGGTGCCCCCCCACACACACACACACACAATAAAAATAATAAATTTTCTGGGTGGTGGTGGCTCATGCCTTTAATCCCAGCAGTCAGGAAGCAGAGGCAGGTGGGACTGAGTTCAAGGTCAGCTTGGTTACAGAATGAGTTCCAGGACAGCCAGGGCTGTTACACAGAGAAATCCTGTCTCAAGAGAACCAAAATAAATAAATGAATATTTAAAAAAAGAAAGAAAGAAAAACCATCCTGACATAGTGGCACTTGCCTTTAATACCAGGTAAACAGATCTCTCTCTCTGTGAATTTAAGGCCAGCCTGGTCTACACAGCAAATTCTAGGCTAGACCCTGTAAATAAGTAAAGAGCCTAACCAAAAAAAAGAAAAAAAAGAAAAAAGAAAGAAAAGAAAAGAAAGGAAAAGAAAAGAAAAAAGGCAACAAGAATCCAGAATCAAAGAATCATTCCATGTATATTGCTACAAGCCTGTAATCACAGCCCTCAGGAGGAAGAGGCATGAGGATCAGGAGTTCAAGGACATCTCTAATTCTACATAGTGAGTTTGAGGCCAGCCTAGACTACACAAAACCTTTCCTCAAAAACCAAAGGGAATCCAGCATTGGGGTGCAAGGATGGTTCAATATTACAGAATGTGAATATGTAAATAATCATGATGCACAGAAAGATTTCAATGGGAAAACTACAGAATCCTCTCCATAGATTTTTAAAAGCATAATAAGAAGTAATATTCAGGACCTGGAAATAAGCCTAGCAGATAACATTCAAGATCTGTGTGAAGGAACTTTTGAAAGCATAACCCAAATGGAACATGTTCTTAATACAAATACTCACTATCACAAAGATGGCAGCCCCCCATATCTTAGTTTATCATTTGTTTGTTTGTCCTAGAGCTTGAAGCGGGGCCTTGTGTGTACAGGTAGGCCCTCAGTCCTGGTTAGCTTAACACTTAACTTGACACTTGTACATTGAGCTGGCACGTCATCATGTGCTGTTTGAGCACTGAGAAGCTAGCCCTGGAAGTGAGATTGTCCCTCCCCCATTTCATACCTATACATTTGTCTCAAGGTGTCCTCTAGGGTCCCTTATCTTGGGATGAGAAGGGGAAGAGGCAAACAGACCTTGAGAACAGCTAGAAGGTGAGCCATCTTCAACAGAAGTTACATTTGTCTATCCTATGACATAAAGGTTCTCATAGTGAGGAAGTTCAGCCGAAAACTCAGCCAAGGAACAAAAGCTCAGTCAAGAACTCCAGCCACTGCCTCAAATTCCCCTGATAGGAAACTGAGTACTCAATTTGCTGGATGTCTTGAGCACCCAATTTGATGATTATCATCACTTCCCAATTGATTTCTGCTGGATGTTTTGATTTCCCAATTTGATGGTGTCTGTTTGTCTATCTATCTATCTACTATCATCTATCTATCATTTGCTATTATTCTTTTACTTTGGCTTGCTGTATTCTTAATAAACTCATTCATTCAAAACCAAAAATATAACTATCATAGATCATTTTCTGGACCACATATAAGAAAACATAAATTATATGACACCCATAAAAACAGAGCATTAGGGCCCAATGAGTAGGCTTAATTGTTAAGGGCACTTGCAATCAAGTCTGATGGCCCGAGTTCCACCCCTGAGATACACATCACAACAGAAAGGGAGAACTAACTCCCACAAGTTGTCCTCTGTCCTCCACTTGTGCACCATGGCACCCATGCTGCATCACACATGCCCTCCTAATAAGTAAAATGTGGAGCATTATACAGCTGTACAAATGGGAAGTGAAACTTTCTGTATTCTAATAGGGAGAGCCCGTAAATGGAAAAGTTACAGAATGTTATGTGCATCTTGTTACCTTTTTGCAAATAGAAGGAAATGGAACAAAAGTCCCTGATTATACTCACTTATATATACTCGCATATGTGTGTGTGTGTGTGTGTGTGTGTGTGTGTGTACTCACATATATATACAATTGAAGAATCTAGGAAGACAGGTGAGATATGAAGAAGGCAATTAGCAGAGATAGAGGTGGCAGTGCTGGGAAAATGACTGACCCTCAAGGATAGGAGGAGACTGGGTGATTGTCTCCCTACACTTCTCTGTTGATGACAATAAGACTATACCAGTTTAAAAGAGGGAGGAAAGTTAACTGACAGTGGGACTCTGTGACACAGCTCCCACATGGTCACTACCTGTGACTGTGCAGACATTGTGGTGACCCATCGTTTTATAAGTAATCTTTCTTTTTTTTTTCACCCCCTATAAGTAATCTTTTATCCATGTTCTTTAGGTAAGTCCAGTAAACACATTGGTTCACCAAAAGGTAAAATAAAAATGATAATGAGGAGGAAAAGGGCAGGAGGCTAGAAGCAACTTCGAATGGGGTGGAGCCCTGCTCTCAGACCCTGTTGAGAACCACTGTGCCCTTCACAGGGGACTTTTCTTTCTAAGAAAGTATTTATTTTGTGTGGGGGTTGATGTCAACATGTGGAGAACAGAGAAACTACTTGCAGGAGTCCATTCTCCTTCCACCATGTAAGTCCTGGGAATTGAACTCGGGTCAGCCAGCTTGGTGACAATCATCTTACCCAATGAGCCATAGAGTGCCACATTGCTTTTCTCCTGTAGTCTTAGAATTATTGATAAAGTCATGGTGAATTATCCTCCTGGACCAATTCAGGCTGAATAGAAAATATTGTCTGAAGCTTGTGGGAAAATACTAAGCATCAAAATTCTCTCTCTCTCTCTCTCTCTCTCTCTCTCTCTCTCTCTCTCTCTCTCTCTCTCTCTCTCTCTCTTGATCAGTGTGATTTTTATGAGATAAAAATCATCACATAAGATTACTGATAACAGAAATGGTGCAATCTTTTTTTAATTACCTCCCAGAGCCAATTAATAAGATAACATGGAAAGGTGTGAGCTGCTATGCCTTGCAATTATCTGTCAGTCTGTTTTGCAATTTACAGGTTGCTGGCAGTGCCTTTCATTTATTGCTAGGTAAATGCAAAGCCAGTTTGTCAATTATTTATCTCAGGGTTCAAAGGAAAAGAAAATAGAGTTCACATTTCTTCTTTCAGAAACTGAGCGTGTGTGACAGAGCAGTTCAGTCTTCACAACAGGCAGATGAGAAGTTCAAGATCATCTTCAACAACACTGTCAATTTGAAGCTGGTAAAGAAAAGGTGGGGATGGGGAGGGGGTTTGCAGGGTTGGAGGGCTGGCTAGAGGGTTAATTAATAATGATTAGTGCTCTTTGTAGATCATAGTTTAGTTCCCAGAACACATGTTGGATGACTCACAACCATCTTTAACTCCAGCTCCAGGTGATCAGACAGCTTCTTCTGCCCTGTGTACACAGGCACACACATATAATTTAAAATAAATCTTTTTTTAAAGTTGTTAACAGACTTCTACAGGCCTCTTATACTGCAGATTCTATAGGATCCAGACTTCCAGAAAACCCCACACATTCCAGACTGCTGGACCCATCAGGATTAAGGCTGGTTCCTGTGGAGACAAAATTGGAGGCAGCAGCACATCTGATCTGATTGGAAGCTTGGTACTAAGTGAAGGGACATCAAACAGGAGCCTAGCAAGCATGCCAACACTCTACTTAGGCACAACTGGAAAGCCAGGGCCTGCTATAGGAATAGAAAGTAGCTGACCATGAAGTCAGCCTCAGAAGGGGAAAGAACCACAGGTTGTCTAGAGCTATTTCTGAGCTCCTCTCTCTGACGGCAAAGCTGACCTTCCACCTCCCTCATACCCTCAGCTTCCAGTGTTCCTGCCACCTCTGATGTACCAGCTCCTGAACTGTGGCATCCCAGTCTCTCTGGGGAGGAGGGGCAGGCTGCAGTGGGTTCTCCCAATAGTGATCATCAAAGAGCCTCCTGTGGTGTCTGTGTGGAAGCCTTAGACATAGGATTCTTTATGGCTTCCTTCCACCATCCCAGGAGATCCCAGCCTCCACAGTGGTGGTCAACCTCTAGTGACTACCCAGATTCTCAATAAAGATGAGCAGAAACGGTTTTCTTCCCTCTAAAGATCCGGACTCATGCAGTTTTGTAATGGGTGGCTTCCTTCTCCATCCACTTCATGTGACAATAAAATGAGAAATGAGAAGAAAAAAAAAAGTAAGTTGCTCTGCTTCCAATTTGCAGCCTTGACAGCAAAGGCAGGTAATCAACACTTCCCTAATGAATATGCATCACCTTCGAAATGAAAGTGAGAAGACATTTGAAATGCAAATGAGCTTAGGCTGAGGATGCAGACAGACCTGGATGTTAACGCTAATCCTGTCATTTATTATCTGGAACATCTTGGGTAAGTTACTTTAACCTCTCTGAGACTCAGTTTCCCCAGATGTAGACTGAGGATAAGCACCCTTGTTTTTCAAGGGTTGCAGTGAGCTGGGCCTGAGGTGGATGTAGGCCTGGACACTGTCGAGGTTTGCAGTGAGCTGGAAGCAGGCTATGGCATTGAGAAGGCATAGAGTCAAAGGAATTTCCACCCCAGCAGAGCCAGGACCCACAGAAGCCAGCCCAGCCTGCACCACAGTGAAGTTCCTCCATCACATGGTGCCAGAGAACAGACACTTGCCCTGGCTTGTTGGGAAGAAATGATAATTAATCTACCTATGGCACTGTGTAATTAGGAAACATGGGGCTTCCAGCTCTGACCAGATCCCAAAAGGTATCTGCACAGGGAGGTCTCAGCACAGGAAATCAAAAGGTTCTCAATATTTAAAGCAGACAGGCAGTGGTAAAGAGCACTGAATGCTTATGGGCGGAGCTGAAGGCTGGAGCTCTAGGATGGACTTTGTGGAAGAATCCCTAAAGATACAGAATTAGACCCACCATGAGCCAGTATTGCATCAGTAGCCAAGGGACAAGCTTCACCCAGTAGCCTTGCATTTCTAACACTAAGCTTGAACTTGTACTTGCTAGCAGTGTAAACTCAGTCATATCAGGCCAGGCATGGTGGTGCATCTAAGCAGGGAGGCAGAAGCAAGCAAGTCTTTAAGTTAGAGGCTAGCCTGGTCTAAACAGCAAATTCTAGGCCAGCCAGGGCTACACAGACCCTTTCTCAAAACAAAGTAAAAATTGGAGGAAAAAAATATAAACCTCTCAAGACTCAAGACTCGTCCCAGCAACTGCTTCTCCATTCCCTATAGTGGCTCATCAACCTCCCCACTGGGGAACAAACAGAACAGAAACATTTGGAAAACAGCATGTGCCCTGCCTGTCACATAGCACATGAGTACATTTCACCAGTAGAAAGGAAGTCACACCCAGAAACCAAGATGTAAGGGAACCTGAAATGCTGTGTTTTTGCCTCTCAAGCTCTGCAGTGCAGAAAGGCATTTCTGTACTTGAAGTCCAGGCTGAGTACCAAGCTCTCAAAGAAGCCTTGGACAATCCTGACTAATAGCTAGGTGTTTGTGCTGGAACTGCTCCAACACCAGTGAAGACTTCAGCCTTGTGCTCTGTGGAGATACAGTAAGCATTTGGTTGCTTTGCAGGGATACACCACAACGTATAGATTTTCATTGACCCTTGTCAATGAAACCACAGTCGTTTCTCCTCTGGCAACACACTGGCTTTGGAAAACCACTCCAATCATGGGCACTAGACAAAGCCAGCGTGTTCTGTCCTTCCCGCCACAGAAGTGGCCCAACAACGGATATGACGACAAAATCAGGAGAACCACGATGAGCCTGGAGAATCTTGCTGGGACTGCTGATGTAAAGCCTTCTCACTCCTGCTGTGTGATCCCTGATTTCATCTTACTGTCATGAGTAAAGCTAACCTGAGGGCAAAAGACTCCAGAACCTCAGAGGAACAAACTCAGACTAGATCAGACCATACCTGAACTCCTGCATACCACTGAAAATACAGAAACCCACGTGCAGACAGCCAGGTCTAGTGGCTCAAGCCTGGAATGGAAGTGCTCAAAGGGCTGAGGCAGGATGATTTCTATGAGTTCAA
This sequence comes from Cricetiscus sungorus, assembly GCA_030556225.1. Classification (NCBI taxonomy): domain Eukaryota; kingdom Metazoa; phylum Chordata; class Mammalia; order Rodentia; family Cricetidae; genus Cricetiscus; species Cricetiscus sungorus. The sequence goes on from JANBXA010000007.1 coordinate 70,329,109, forward strand.
TCCCAACCTGGGTTATAGAGTGAGACTGTATTAGTTGCTCTTCTGTTGCTGTGATATAACCCCATGACCACGGCAACTTATAAAAGAGAGTTTATTCAGGGTTACAGGTCCAGAGGGAAAGAGTCCATCACAGCAGGGAAGTGTGACAGTGAGTGGCAGGCATGAAAGCCAAGACAGAAAGCTGAAAGCCCACATCCTCAACCACAGGCAGGAAACGGAGACAGCACACTGCAAGCACATGAGGCTTTAGATTCTCAAGCTCCACCCCACTGTTGTATTTCCTCCAGCTAGACCGACCCTCTCAGACCTCCCCAGTCAGTACCAGCAACTGGGGACTGGGTGTTCAAACCCAGGATAGAAGACTCATGCCTCAGCTTTGGGAGGCAGAGACAGTTGGATCTCTGAGCTACCCAGTGAGACCTTGTCTCAAAAAACAAACCAAAGCAACACACAACAAAAGAAATCCCAGACCCGGGAAATAGCTCAGCAGGAAGAAACACTTGCTGCACAAGCCTGAACACCTATGTTCCATCTGATGCCCATAAATTATCCTCTGACCACCTCTCTGTCTCTCTCCCTCCCTCCCTCTCTGTCTCCCTCCCTCCCTCTCCCTCCCTCCCTCCCTCTCTCTCTTTCTCTCTTACACACACACTATATACACAAACACACTCTCACACATACTATACATATACACAAATATACATATACACAAGCTAACAGAAGAAAGAAATAGGATAATTGAAAGAACTGAAAGTACACAGATCACCATGGGCATAGTCTGAGCTAAAGTTAGGACCTGTCCTAAGATCTAGGTGACAGTGATAGGCCAGGAATATCTGGAGAAGGCACCTTCCTGGTGAGTCACTGCTCCATGCACAGGCTGCAGTGTCGAATTAAAGCTGCCAGTTCCTTTTGGCCCAGAAAGAGTGGAGAAACAACTCTCTTGGGGGGTGGGGGAGGTGCCACACTGTAAGGCCTATAAGGACCCACGCTATGCTCACTCCCAATGCAAGGGGCAGTAACGATGTTTTCTCTCATTTTGATTTTTAATTATGACTTTATGACTTTTTTGCTACACACCCCCGGAAAATATGACCAAGATGAGTATTTATTGAAATAGGAAGGTGCTCATAATAGAAGGTAAAGTGGAAAAGGCAGACTGCAAGTGTCATTAAATCTCTCTTCAAAAATCAGACGTACAGGGAGCTGGGAAGATGGCTCAGCGGCTGAAAGTGCTTACTAAGGACAGGAGTTTTGTTCCCAGCACATTGGGCAGCTCACTGTAACTCCAGCTCCAGGGGATCTGACACTTGTTTCTTGCCTCCAAGGGCACCCCTACACATGTGCACAAACACATACACTCATAAACATCTTAAAAATTTGCCAAGCCAGATAACGTGTGTTTATTCCCCAGAACTCATGGAAGGAGAGAACTGATTCCCAAAATACTCACTGTGGCACCCATCTATGCTACAGCACTATACACACACACACACACACACACACACACACACACACACACACACACACACACAAATAAAATTTTAAGTTAGATGTAGAAGTGTACGTACACATAGGGAAAAGTCTGGGGGAGCCAGAGATGTGACTTTCCTAGCATGCACCAAGCCCTGGGTTTGATCCCAGCACTACATAAGCTGGGCTAGGCACTGCACACCTGTAATCCTTGTACTCCAGAGGTCGAAGCAGGAGAATCAGCAATTCAAGTTATGAGGGGTAAAGGGGAAGGGGGAAGGAGAGGGAGAGAGAACCGGAGGGAGCAAGCATTAAGGGCAAATATACATGCAGAAAATATGCACTAAAATGTTTAGAGTTATTCGAGTTACTGGGATATTTCTTTCTCCCTTTGGGCTCGCCTGTAGCTCATTTGCCTGCTGTCCTTTCGTCCTCAAGTCCTCCAGACTTTGAGATCATCCTTTGTCTGGCAAGCATTCATCCCATATAGTGAGCACATTCCAAGGCCCTCCCCCAGCCTTGCGGTAAGTTTCCTGGTTCCCGATCAAGTTTGCTTCTCCTTCCTCTTCCTGCATCTCTCTGGCACCCCACTCTCTGCAGCTGTTCTCTTTGTCCTCAGTTAACCCAAATACGGAACGCTGCCCCCTTTCCTTGATCCCCTCCCCAAAGAACATCTTACCCGAGGTGCTACTGAGAGGCCACAGCACCTCCTGATGCTGTTGCCAACTTAAAATCAGCAGGAGCACCCCTGTGCACCAGCTGTTTCAGGAAGCTTCTCACTGGACAATCTCCTCTCAAACCTGCCTCTCATTACAGGAAATCAGTTCCCTCACTTCTGCCCCAAGGACCCACCCTGCATCCACTGGGTCCCTACCTACCACCAAACTATATTTGTAAACATTCTTCTACATGGTATGCCCCATGTTCCCCCCACCCCCAGCCAAAAGAAAACCTTGCCATACCCAAAAGAGTCCTTACTGGCCTTACAGAGGACCTGAGTTCCATTCCAAGCACCAGGACAAAACTGAACAGGGAAAGACAGAAGACTTTCCCTGTGGAAAGGGAAAGTAGCCAATCAGTTTATTCCTTTGGGATGGGAGAGGTCCACTAAACAATACTAGCTTGGGTATTTTATAGGGCCCTTTTTTCCTCCTACTGGGTCCTATTCGGACACTTGTCCCATGCCTCCCTGCCATTTCACCTCACAATGTCTTCCATAAGAATCCATGTTCTTGGAATACGGCTTTCTGCTGACTTCCAACTAACTTTCCTTCAACACCTTGACTCTCTGAAACCCTCTGTTTCCTCCAGGCTAAGAGGAAAGTCACCCAGACCACTTCCACTGTACAGACCACAGGTCCAGTGTCCCATGGGCTGGACAGGTGACAAATGCAATTAAAATAGGGCTATATCCCAGCTAGTCAGGACACCTCTCCCTTTCCTCCCTATAATATTTCCTGCCCAGGCCCTAAACAAGGATAGGACTTTCTTCTGTCTTGACAGTGTCATGGAACTTGGTATTCATACAGTTCACTGGGTGCCTTCCCCAAGAGGCCCCTCCCTCTCTCACTGGCTCTGCCATTTGTCAGGAGCAGCATGGCAAGTGTGTTCACTTCCCACCAGGCCTTAGTTTTCCACCTACAAAGCAGGGATAATAGTTGCAAGAAGCACGTGTGTACTTTGTGTAAAGTACTTGGATCAGCGCTTATAGATTAGTGCTCCATCATTGTCCTAGTTTGCTTCCTGTTGCTATGATAAACACCACCAACAACCTGGGTAGGAAAGGGTTTGTTTCAAGTTACAGCTATAGTCCATCATAAAAGGAAGACAGTGCAGGAACTCAAGGCAGGAACCTGCAAGCAGGAACTGAAGCAGAGGCCATGGAAGAAGAACACTGCTTAGTGCATGGCTTGCTCAATTTGCTTGCTTGCTTGCTTGCTTGCTTTCCTTTTTCTGGTGTGGGGGGATGGAGAGGAGGGGAGGTTGGGAGTGAGGGCGGGGGAGAGGTTGAGACAGGGTTTTTCTGTGTAGCCCTAGCTGTCCTGGAACTCTTTCCAGGCTGGCCTCAAAATCCTCCTGCATCCACCTCCTGAGTGCTGGGATTAAAGGTGTGGGCCACCAATACCTGGCTTCAATTTGCTTGCTTGCTTTCATTTTTGTTTTGTTTTGCTTTGTTTGTTGTTTTTTGAAACGGGATATTTCTGTGAAACAGCCCTGGCTGTCCTGGAACTTGCTTTGTAGACCAGGTCAGCCTTGAACTCAGAGATCCATTGACCTCTGTTTCCCGAGTGCTGGGTTTAATGGCATGCACCATCACGCCAGGCTCAATTTACTTTCTTATATGACCCAGGACCACCTGTCCAGGGGTAGAGCTACTCACAGTGGGCTGGGCCCTCTCATAATTAATTTAAAAATGTTCCATAGGTTTGCCTACTGGCCATTCTGATGGAGGCATTTTCTCAGCTGAGGTTCCCTCTTCCTAAATGACCAGCACAATCACATCAGCCATCGTTATCAGCACCATCTCCATGTATCGTGCCTTCTTGTGTACAGACCCCAGTGCTGTTTATTTCTGCGTCTATCCTCATCAGCAGAGCCAGCCAGGAACTTGTGTTTAATACCTGCCTGACTGGGTTAATGCTTTGTTGAAAAGCAATGGTCCCTCTAAGGAACCATACGGCATACCTTTCCTGATACCCTAGCCAGCTCCTCAGCATCCCTTAGAATAGTCTGTTTCCTTCCTCTACTAGTCCTTTCTAACTCGTTTTGAAAATGACCACCTACTACTCATAGATATGTAAGAAGAAACAGCTGGAGGAGAAACATCAGGGCTGACTGCTCTCTATGCAGAACAGGAAACTGCTCTAAATGGGGGAGGGCTAGGGCGTGGCTCAGTTGCTGAATGCTTGCATACATGAGGGACAACTGGGGTTGGATCCCAAGAATGGAAAAAAGCAAAACATTATTTAAAAGCTGCAATTTATATAGAGCTACTTTCTTATATATATAAAAGGAGCTGATGAACACCTCTTCAGAAGGAACCCAACGTGACCATGGACCACTGTGGATTAGGTGCAAAGGACGGGGCTACCTCCCAGACACGGATGATGTGGATGTCCATGTGCAGTGGGCAGAGGACAGTTTCCTGGGAGTTGGTTCTCTCCTTCCACTGTGGGATCTGGGTGTTGAACTCGGGTCCTCAAGCCGGCACAAGTGCTCCTACTGCAGTGATTCTCAACCTGTGAGCCAAGACCCCTTTGAGGGTTGAATGGCCCTTTCACAGGGGTTGCATGTAAGATATCCTGTATATCATACATTTACATTATGATTCATAACAGGAACAAGATTACAGTCATGAAGTAGCAATAAAAATAATTCTATGTTTGGGGGTCTCCACAACATGAAGAGCTGTATTAAAGGATCACAGCACTAGGAAGGGTGAGAACCACTGCTCTGCTGGATGAGCCATCTCCCTGGCCCTAGACATTATTTCATTATTAAATACCAGTGTCTCACCCAAGCTCAGATGTTAAAAGCCTATCCTTTGGGAGGAGCCAGTTGTAGTGGCTTGAAAGAGGCTCATATATCTGAATGCATGGCCCCCAGTACACGGAACTGTTTGGAATGGATTAGGGGGTATGGCCTTGTTGGAGGAGGTGGGTCATTGGAGGTGGGCTTTGAGGTTTGAAAAGTCAATAGCTCTCTGCCTCATACTTATTGATCAAAAGGTAAACTCTCATCTACTGTTGCCGCCATGATCCCCGCCACCATGGCCATGGACTCCAACCTACTGAAAGTGTAAGCTGTTGTGGAAATTATTTTAACTATGTAAAGATGTGTTACATTTGTTTATGCTGCATTTTGTGTTTAATTATGTAAAGATGTATTTTATTTGTTTCACCTTGCCTAAGGCACCTGACTGGTCTAATAAAAAGCTGAACAGCCAATAGCTATGCAGGAGAGGAATAGGCAGGGCTGGAAGGCAAAGAGCATAAATAGGAGGAGAATCTAGTCTTGAGAAGAGAGAGAGAGAAGAAGAAGAAGAAGAAGGAAAGAACAAGGGAGAAAGAGGGGCACGCACCTGGGGCCAGAAGCCAGACAGCTGCCAGACAGACAGACACAAAAGAAGCAGAAAAAGTAGGACATACAGAAATAAAGGTAAAATGCCCTGAGGTAAAAAGTAGATAAGAGTAACATGTTAATTTAAGTTAAAAGAGCTAGCCAGAAACAAGCCTAAGCTAGGCCAAGCATGTGTAACTAATAATAACTGTGTCATGATTTGGGAGCTGGTTGGTGGCCCAAAAGAAAAAGCCAGGTACAGTAAGCTCCCAATAAACTCTTCCTTCTATAAGTTGCCTTGGTCCTGGTGTCTTATCACAGCAATAGAGCCCTCATAAATTCAATCAGCATCATTATGACCCAAGAGCTTGCTTCCTTTCTCAGTTATGTAAGGACCAAAGGATGACTCATCTTTAAACAGAATTTTGACCTCAGCAAATCGGGAAATACTAAAGTATAGGAAAGCCCCAGACCCATATGTACCGCCTGGGAATATCACACTCTGTGGCTGAAAGGCACCCCCATGTCTCTGGCCTTGGCAATCCCCTCCTTGTGGGATCCTGAGTCTGAGCTAGGCCTGGAGAATGGCAGTTCTCAGGCCACAGCTCCTGGGTCTTGGCAAGCGACACATTACCTTAGACCAGAGGACAGCCAACTCTCCAGCTGCTCTCTGCAGCAATGAGGATATAAGAGGGCTGTAGAACCACTGTGAGTAATTTAGCAAAACAGCTTTTGGATAAGAGTCAGGCTTCCTTTTACATGGTGTAGTCTTGGAGCTTGCGAATCAGAGGGGCTGGTACCTAGGAAGCTGAGCTGAAGTGTAGTTAAAGAGAGAAATAATGAGGTCCTTCAAGAACACGTCAGAGCCTTGCCTGTTTGTGCTGGACTGGGAGGATGCTTTGAAATAATTGTGGGGAGGCACAAGGACCTATCTAGTGAGTTTAAGTCCTCCCTGCATGAGACATTATTTGTTACTGTTATGTGACAATGTAACTGTGGAGACAACTGGAAGCATGATGGAACATTCATTGTCTCCAAGGTTCTGTTTCTGGTTTGTTCTGTGTTTTACTGCCTGAAGGAGAATGTTTCCACTACTCCAGATCTCTCCCAAGAACGGGGCTGGGAACGCAACAGTCTCTGCACCTTCCTCGGGGCAGGCAGATGCTGGGCCCCAACTCAGAAGATTATCCCCTGGAGCAAGGTGTCCAGCTCATCCCATTTGTTCTGGAATGTGTGGGTCTCAGTACAGATCGTCCTGTATCTTGAGGACCCCTCTCAGAATGACACCCTACTTAAAGGGGATAAACTGGACTTTAGGAATTGATGACATTCATTCTGTTTTTGCAGTGCTGAGGACCAAAGCCAGACTCCACACATGTTAAACATGTGCTCTGCCACTGAGCTGTGGCTCTGGCTCCTGACTTAAAATAAATAATAACAGCTTTACTGAGATACAATTCACACCAACTTAGACTGCAACTCAACAGTCTTAGTATATTTACAGAGTTGTGCCAACTGTCAAGACTGACCTTAGAACATGTTCACTATCCCCCAAAGAAAGTCTGTGTCCACAATTGTTATTCTCTGTTCTTTCTCAGCCCTACCCAGCTCTTACTTTCTGACCCTGCACATGTGTCTATTTTGGACATTTCTGACTAATGCAGTCACAATACACATGTCCTCTCTATAACTGAGTACCACTCATTATGCAATGTATTTAACACACAGCGGTGTGTGTTACTGGTTAAACAGCAGTGTGCTAACCATTCTTTAGTTGGAACAAACTGCTATAAACTTCATATCCAGCCTTCTGTTAACATTTTCATTTCTCCTGGATGGATACCTGGGCCATTTACCAATGCTTAATGTTTAACCTTTTGACGGTTGCACCGATGCATACTGAGGACTCCTGTTTCTCTGTACCTTGCCAGGAACACATTTATCTTTCTTTGCTGCTTCATTTTTTTTTTCTCTTTTTTGGGGGTGAGTGTGTGGAGGGAGGCTAGAATTCAAACCCAGAGTCCAGAGAATGCTAAGTGCATGCTCTTTCACCGAGCAACAGTCCCAGTTACTGCTCCCAAACTCTCAGGCTTAAGCAATCCGGCCTGTTTCCCAGTAACTGCTACAGGCCATTAGGAACTAGAATTATAGATGGTTGTGAGATGCCATGTGGGAACTAAGAATTGAACCTAGGTTTTCTGCAAAAGCAGTAAGCACTTTAACCACTGAGCCATCTCTCTAGCCCTTCTTTACCCCCTCCCCTTTTTTTTTTTAACTATGAACTACTTTCTTCAGTCGTTTTCTTTACAACTGAACTCAAGGAATTCAAAATTAACATCCTCACCTGCAAACGTCTTCATTTTTAAAATAATTGATTTCTTTTTTTATTTTATGTGCATTGGTGCTTTGCTTGCATGTATGTATGTCTGTGTGAGGGTGTCAGATGTTGGTGTTGTGAGTTGCCATGTGGGTGCTAGGAATTGAACCTGGGTCTTCATGAAGAGCAGTCAGTGCTCTTAACGACTGAGCCCATAAGTAAGAAATGTTTTATCGTTAAAACAAAAGCAAATCAAACATGGTCTCACTATGTAGCCCAGGCTATCCTGGAGCTCTCTGTGTAGATCAGGCTGGCCTCTAACTCACAGAATCCCAAGTGTTGAGATTAAAAGCATGTACACCATACCTGAATCATATTAAATCATTTTAATATAATCTAAACAACAGATGAGGCTGGATTTTTTTCTTGTGTCTTTATAGGTTTTGTTTTTGCTGTATTGGGGCTGGAACCCAGGGCTTTGCACATGCTAAGCAAACACCCTACTACTGAGCTACATCCTTAGATGCCCGTGAGCTTCTTGTGCACACCAGAAAATGTCCCAACCTTATGTCCCACTTGTCCTGCTGGGCTTTTCTGAACAGACATTTAGGAGCTGGCTGCCATCCACCTTTCACACAGAGCCTCTTCCTCACAATTTCACCTGGGAAGACCAAGGACTCAAGAATGGCACCGTGCACTGCTGCTGGGGTGTAGCTGGGGTGTAACTTCTGGGTACTTTTGCTTATTTTTCCTATAGCTTGGGATTCCACTAATCTTTTTCTCTGGTTCACAAACTAGCCAAACTTGGATTTTCTAGCAAGATTTCATCTGAGGAACTGGTACAAACATTATGATAGCTTTCCAACCACCAACTTCAGCCTTGGCCACAGTGGTGTTGATTCCCGCACCTGTGCCTTGAGATCTGCATTCATCTCCAGCTTGAGCAGCACCCAAACTCTCCAGGCTTCTCACCACCATGCTTCATCATCTTGGTACTCAATCTGAACAAGGCCTGTCCTTGCAGAGTGCTGGTGTAGAAAGGGTTTCTTTATCCATTTTTAAACTGGGTTGCCTTATTAAGTTGTGTAAGATCTTTATGTGTTATGGATAGTGGTCCTGTGTCATATCTATGATTTATAAACATTTTGTACTATTCTGTGGGTTGTCCTTTTATTTAACAACAATCTTTGAAAGATGAGATTTTAAATTCTGAAAGATTTTTGCTTGTATTTTGGATATTATAGCTAAAATATTACCTAATCCTAGGTCACAAAATGTTATGACTATGTTTTCCCCAGGAGTTTTATAGCACTAGCTATTACATGTAGATTTCAATCCACCTTGAGTTGATTTTTTTTTTGTATGTGTTGTAAGCTAGGACCCAACTTTACTCTTTTGCATAGGGATATCCAACCAGTTGTTCTGGGACCATTGTTGTAAACTTTATCTTCCCCCATTGTACTTTCTTAGCACCTTTGCCAAAAATTGATTGACCATTAACATGACAATTTATTTCTGAACTCAGTTTTATTTCACAGATCTGTATGTCTAGCCTTGTGCCAATACTACACTAAATTACTGTAGTAAGATTTAAAATGAGGAAATTCAAGTTTTTCAGCCGTAAGTCTTTTACAAGTTTGCTTTAGCTAGCCTACATCCCTTGATTGCCTCGTGAGTTTTCAGACTGGCTTTATTATGTATACAAAAAAGTCAGACTGGATTGCATTTGGGTGACAGTTTGAGCACACTGGTGCCACGATGTGCATGCATAAGTCAAAGGACACCTTTCAGGAGTTGGTCCTCATTTTCCATCTTGTTGCTCCTGTGCTATTCCAGCCTCACTGGGTGAGTGTCCTGCTCCACTCCCCATTTCATCCTAGGAGAGCTGAGGTTACAGATGCATACCACCACATCCAGTCTTTAATGTGGGTTCTGGGAACCAGAATTGGTTTCTTAAGTTTGCATACCTAGTGCTTTTTACCTGCTGAGCCATCTGCTGACCCCCCCGGGGGGCATTATAATAAAGACTGTCTTGACTATATAGCTCAGTTGGGTACTATCTTACCAATACCAAGTCTTCTGATCCATGAACATGGGTTATGATAAAGGTCTTTTCTATCTCTCAATGATCTCTTAGGGTTTTGAGAGTATACATTCTGTATTTGGTTTTGTTAGAGATTCCCTAAGCATTTTATTCTTTTTGATGCTATTATAAATAATTTATGTTTATTGCTATTGTATAAAAATGTAATTTATTTTTGAATACTAATCTTGAAACCTTACTTAGCTCTCCTATTTGTCCTAGTAATAGTAATAGTCTTTAGCAGATCATTTGGAGTTTTCTACATACAAGATCACATCATAAACCTGGCTGTGGTGTTGATACCTATTTGGGGTTATTATGTGTGTGTCTCCATGTGTTTATGTACACTGTGTGCATGTAGTACCCTCAGAGGCCATAAGAGGGTGACAGATTACTTGGAACTGGAGGGACTGGTGGTTGTGAGCTGCCCAATATGGGTGTTGGCTAAACCAGGGTCTTCTGGAAATGCAGTTAAGTGCTCTTAACCTTTGAGCCATTTCTCCAGTTGTGATGTTGCACATCTGTAATCCCAGCTCGTTTGAGGTCAGACAGGTTCTATGGGATCCTGTCTAAAACACCAAACTAAACAACCACAAATCACAGGATCTGCAAATAGATATTTTTAATTCTTATTTAGGTATCTTTTTTCTTCTTTAAAATTAAGAGTGTTTTGTTTTAATTTTATGTATATGGATGTTTTACCTATATGTCTGTCTGTGAACCATGTGTACTCTTTGTGCCCAGAGAGGCCAGAGAAGGAAGTCAAATCTCCTGGAACCAGAGATTCAGATGGGCATGATTCATTACCTGGGTGTTGAGAATTCAACCCTGGGTCCTCTGGAAGAGTGGCAGGAGCTCTTAATTGCTGAGTCATCTCTCCAGCCCCATATGTAATTTCCTTACCTAATTTGCTTTGCTTATTTTTGGAGACTATGCTGGCTAGTTCTATGTCAACTTGATATAAGCTAAAATCATCTGAAAGGTGGAACCTCAATTTAAGAAAATGCCTTCATTTGGTTGGGCTATAGGCAAGCCTGTAGGGCAATTTCTTAATTAAGTGAATGATGTGGAGGACCCAACCTATTGTGGGTGGATCTACCTTTCAGCTGGTAGTCCTGGGTTCTATAAACAAACAGGCTCAGGCTGAGCAAGCAGGGGGTGGGGGGACAGTGCCCCTCCATGGCTTCTGCATCAGTTCCTGCCTCCAGGTTCCTGCCCTCACTGCTTCTGATGGTGAACTGTAAAAGAAATAAACTCTTCCTCCTCTGGGTCCTTTGATTATGCTTCTTTGTAACAACAGAAACCCTATGAAGACAGAGTCAATTACTAGCTGGTTCCTTTTATCTTTGGCTAAAGTGTTTATTTCATACCTAAAAGGAAATGGAGAATAGTCAGGCTAAGCTGTGTGAGTTCTACAATAGGCTGACATTAAAGCTTCACTGACTCAGTGTCTCAGATTAATGCCCACCCTTGAGGTTCATCAACATTAGTAAATAAAAAATACCCTCAAAGACTCCCAGCTGTAAAACCAGTACAGTATTTTGTGAACAAAAGAGAACAGCAGTTCCACTTCACCTTCTGGTGGCATTTTGCTAACAAAGTTATACAAACCCACAGTTTCAGGATGTTTAAGCTTGATCTTTGCAAGGTGCATGGCCAGGGGTTCAACTGTAGCCCAGGCCATTCAATTTCCAGTCTAGCCTGAGGGATCCCCAAACTCCCATATGCAAACAAAGGGCACAAATACAAGGCCAAGGAAGAGTGGTTTTTAGGGTCTTGCAAGTCATCTTTTTAAAGGTTGGTTGGTTGGCTGGTTGGTTGGTTTTTCAAGACAGGGTTTCTCTGTATGGCTTTGGAGCCTGTCCTGGCACTTGATCTGTAGACTAGGCTAGCCTGGAACTCACAGAGATCCTCCTGCCTCTGCCTTCTGAGTGCTGGGATTAAAGGCATGTGCCACACATGTGAGTCTGAGCGTTATGTAGAGGAGCCAGAGGACAAGATCCAGCATAGGTCCTTACCTTCTATTTGGTTTGTGTCTTAGGGTTACTGTGTTGTGAAGAGACACCATGACCAAGGCAACTTAGAAAAGGAGTCATTTTATTGGGGTCTTACAGTTTCAGTCCATGATCATTGCGGTGGGTAGCATGGCAGCAGGCAGATAGGCAAGGTGCTGGGGCAGTAGCTAAGAACTTACATCTGGCAGGGCATTGGTGGCACATGTGTTTAATCCCAGCACTCGGGAGGCAGAGGCAGGCAGATCTCTGTGAGTTCAAGGCCAGCCTGGTTTACAGATTGAGTTCCAGGACAACCTCCAAACCAATACAGAGAAACCCTGTCTCAAACAAACAAACAAACAAACAAACAAACAAACAAACAAACGAGCTTACATCTGAAACTCCAAAGCCTACCCACTCCCAGTGACACACCCTCCTCCAATAAGGTGACACCATTACATTTCCAAACAGTTCCACTAACTCAAGATCAAACATATGAGCCTATGGGGCCACTCTCCATCACACCACCAGTTTAAGAGGCTCTCTTGATCACCACAGCCTATGCCCACCAATGTCCAGGACTTGCTTGTTCCCACCTCTCATCTCATCTTAGGGGCACGCACTGGGATCACAGACACACATACCACCACATACAGCTCAAGTGTCTTCTGGGGATCTGAACTCATGTCCTCATGCTTGGGCAGCAAGCACTTTATCCACGGGTAATCCCTCTGTCCCTAGTGCATTCTCTCAGCTTAGGTTCTAGTTGATAACCTCACTGAGAGTACAAAGAGCTGCCTGGCCAGCGGAGGCTGAAGGGTGGGGAAGATAGGGCCACTTCCTGAGGGCAGAGAACAGATCAGGAAGAAAAGTTTGTAGCAGGATGGAAAGTTTGGTCAAGGGACAGGTTGGGCCAGCTGTAGGGCTGGGAGCAGCAGCCTTGGATCTGGATGAGAACTTTGTGCCAGGCTCAGGAGAATTAATCCTGGAGTTCCAGCCTATGCAGCCCGAGTTAAAGGTCAGACCCTATATATAATTAGCCTTCAGGAAGCTGAGATTGCTGGGACCCCAGAGGGCCAGGGGGAAGTTTTCAGGGCCTGCTTGTTCCACCCGGAAGGAAACTGCTGGCTTCACTTTCAGGGTCAGTGAAAGAGAAAAATGAGCCCTCAGTTCCTCTGGCTTCTCCAAAGTCAGTCAGCCCCAACCTTCCTTTTGATAGTATGAGAACCAAAGTTCAAAACAGCTTGGTGATACACCAGCAGGGGACTTGTTTCTCACCCCCACATCAAACCCAACAAAGCCTCTGCCTCTAAGCAGCTATGGAATCCATACCCCCTCCACCACCACCACCACCACCACTCGCCCAAGAGACACTCACTGTCTCTGACCACTATCTGGAATGTTCACATCCTGTCTCAAAATGCTAACCTGAACATGTCACTCTTCCAGGAAATGCTGTGACTTTTCAGGCTCTCAGGGTAAGATGTACTTCCCCTGGGTGTCACCTCTCAACTGTGAATCTTTGCAGAAGCAGCAGGTACCTGCATCTTCACAGGGGAGCACATCTCGAAAACAGCTCTGAAAAACTGGGTACCACTTCTCTTTCCTACCCAATCACATGATGTAATCAATAAGATGTGTGTCTGGTGTTCTGCAGCCCATCCAAATGACCACAACCTCTCTGGATGATGCCTGAAGCCAAGAGAGTTAACACAGCTCTGGTGCCAAATCAAATGACTGTTGTCTTTTCCACATGAATGCCAGATGTGTCTGAACTTCTTCCATTGGAGTAGATAAGAACATATATGGAAGTTTTAGGCATCCAGTGTTAACTGCCAGAATATCTCCCTTCAAAGTAAAAGCCACATCGAAAGGAGAAACTAATACAACAGGCCACCAACTCCCTCACTGAAAGAAACTCACAGCTGAGTTCTGGTTGCTGGGCAGAACCACAGCCTGCTACTCAGTTATCCCAAGTTAGGCCCGTCCCACATTCATGAAGGGTCACACAGTATGAGTGCTGACTCAGGTTGTTAGCTACTGAGAGCTGAAAGACAACAGAATTGTGATGGTCAGTTTTGACTGTGAACTTGACGCCGTCTAGAATCACCTGGGAAGACAGTGTGAGGAATTAGATAATTCAGTTGGCCTATGAAGGGTTTTCTTGCTTGAGCTGAGGTATGAAGACTCATCCAGAAGGTGGGCTGGATCCTGTACTGAATGAAAATGAGTAAGCTGAGCAACGACATCAATCTGTCCTGTCCGTCTGTCTGCCCATCCATCCATTTTCCTCTCTGTTCTTTACTGAAGATAACCAGTTGCTTCAAACTCCCATACCACAACTACAACCTGAACTAAATAAACCTTTCCCCCTAAGTTGCTTCTTACCTGAGTCCTGTGTCCTCCTGATGGGCAGTGTCCAACTACACCCTTCAGCTACATGTAGGTCTGTAACCTGTAGACACACACTCACCACCTTCATGTCACCCAACTCTGTAGGAGCACTCAGGCCATGAGTTTCCATTTCTCAGTTCAGCGTGAAACAAGGAGGGCTGAGAACAGGACCATTCATGGGTGGAAACATGTGCTGAGAATGTCAGTCCTGGTATTGTGACTGATTTGTAGCATGTGGAAATTCCATATCAGTCCATAACAGATGCATGCCATAGGGCATTCGTGGAGATCAGAGGATAATTAGCAGGGGGTCAGTTATCCCTACCATATGGGCCCCGGGATTGAACTCAGGAAACCAGCAGCAAGTACCTTTACTGCTGAGCCATGTCACAGGCCAATGCCTGACATAGTGAACCTTTATAGCATCCTTAGGATGCAGATACTCTCACTGACCTGTTTCTGTTTCTGGGGGTTTGGGGAAATTATGCAGCTTTCCCTTGGTCTGAATCCTATGACCAATGAAGTCACTTATTCCAAACACTTACTAGGTTCCTACCATATGCCAGGCACAACTTAGTGAACAAAGCAAACCAAGTCTCACCTTCATAAGGCTGACACTCAGAATGGACAAATAATTAATAAAATGCTTGTAAGTAGAGGAAGGAGAAGTGAAGTGAGTGATGGGACCAGTTAGGACAGGTTTCTCTAAAATCATAAAGCATGGTACAATCACTCAAACAAGGGAGCATCTGTCAGGAGGGAAACCACAAGCTGTGGTTAAGACTGTTCTAATAACCACAAACTACTCAGACAAGAAATCCATCTTTTCCAGGTATGGTTTCCTCCCAAACCTGGGATAATCTACACTTGCTTTGCAGAATGTGTCTGTAAAGCTCCTGCTTTTAGGTGTGCCAGGCTTAGGCTCACAACATGCACACATACAGCTGAGTCTCATGTTAGTCCCCCTGCCCCTTTTTTTTTCCAAGACAGGGTTTCTCTGTAGCTTTGGAGCCTATCCTGTAGAGGAGGCTGGTCTTGAACTCACAGAGATTCACCTGCTTCTGCCTCCTTAAGTGCTGGGACTAAAAGCATGTACCACCACTGCCTGACCATGTTACCCTTCTTCAGGGCCAGAAATTCTCCCTTTGTACTCCAAAGACACCACCTACCCTCTTTCCCTAACTGCCTGCAAAGGAACTGTGATCTTAAGATATAGCCCGCTCATGCCCCCTGCTGGCAAGACACCACAGTGTGGCTCTCCTGGAGTCTCCTTTTTCCTTATCTTTCACAAAAACATCCCTTGTTTACTTCCCAGTTGCCAGACAGAAGGAGATACCTGCAGGCATTCAGAGTCCATAGTGGCCCTGGTATCTGCCAAACTCTAAGAAACTGTAAGGCTACAATTTGAAAATGACAACTGCCTGGTGGGTTGGGGAAGACATCACAGCAGGTGCCTTCTAAAGTGGACATTGCACAATGCACGGTGGGCAAAGGAAAGACAGAGAGAACAGTATATGCAGAACCACGAGAACACTAATAGAACAATGACTGGTTTGAGGACTGTATGTACTCAGGCCATGCTTCTGGAACATTCTGCCAAAGTTGCTGCTTACTAGGGTTCTACACCTTTCCCACATCACACCTGACACAGCAAACCCTTCACTAGAAAAAGGGCTTTTGCACTACTCTCTCTCTCTCTCTCTCTATCTATCTATCTATCTCTCTGTCTCTCACACACACACGCGCACGCGCACACACACACACACACACACACACACCTCACACATACACACACACACACACACCTCACACATACACACACACACACACACACCCCAGAGGGCAGACAGGGCCACCCATGTTCTATGTTCTATGTTCCCACTACGGCCAGGCATCATAGATCAGGTAAGCTTGGTTAAGTCTCCTCCCCCTGACTGAATTAGCTATGAAAGCTAATTGGGCACCAGAGAGGGAAGGAAGGTCCAAGGATATAGGTCTTCAGGAGCATCCTTGGCAGTCCAGACCCCAGCCAGCTGGGAGAGAGATGCAGTTTGGTCCTTGGGCAGGCTATACTGTACCCTCCACAGCCCACACATACCCACGAAAGCCAGTGACCAGTGAGGTTTGTCTCAGGTGTTTTATTAAGTGGGCCATACTGTAGCTGGTTTCTAAGTTGCAAAACAACATAAATTTAACAGTAATAACATAGCCAGTTAGATTGTGACAAGCTTTTCCTTTTCTTAAAGAGAAAAGAAGAAAAACAAATACTTAAAACATACAATGGCAGGTTAAATAAATAAATGAAGACAGACCTGTTTTTAAAAAAAAATGCTCATGTTTACTTCTGTGCAACTTTGTGTCAACAGGAAACATGATTTTTTGCATGACAGCGGCACAATGACATCTCCTGGCATGTCTCCTTCCCAAATAATACTGACCAAAAAAAAAGGGGGAAGGCGGGGAACAGATGTGGGGCTGACTCTGCAGTGCTTGGTCAGAGGCACTGCTAAAAGCCCCTTTGATTGGAGCACGGTTTTCCTGCTCACACACCTGTGCATGGCCCATGAAAGCCAGATATTCAGAATAATGTTAATATAGAAAATATTAGTTTAAAAACAACGTGGAATGGCCTCATCGACATGATAGGGCAGCATGTAGAATAGCCCCACATGTGTGTGCAGGCTCAGTCCGGGAGGCCACAGGCTCCCAGTGCGTGGCCATGCAAGGGAGGGCACTAGCTTCAAAATAAGCAGTGCCAACCTCGCTCCCTCTTCCTGTCACTCTTTCACATGAAAGTGTGTAAAAAGCAGATCAGCAAATAAACTCTAAAATAGATTATTTTTTCCAAAAATCCTCTAGTTTTCTTTTTACAGTAAGTATACATCTCTTCTTGTCCCTTACAAATACTTGGGTCCCTTTGGGATGAAGAGGTGGAGCTGCAGGGAGTCTTTCGGGTCCTGCTGCTGCTGGCTGGTGCTGTGAGGTCAGATGTCAATGCCCTTAATCAGGGATGTCTCCAGTGTGATGTTGAATTCTTGCAGAGTCTGCAGCACTCGGATCAAGGAATTGACAAGTGTGTGGTCTTTGATTAGTGCCACATCCTCATACATGTGTGCAGTGATAGGGCAGTCAGCCAGCAAGGCAATCCAGTGGTGCAGGAGGTGATCTCTGGCAGGGTGGGAGGGGTTCAGGCAGTTCACAGCAAGGGAAAAGAAAAGAAAAGGGCCAAGGCCAAGGCAGGTCCTTGAGCTAAGTCTGAAGATGAAGAAGCTGGCACCTCCCCATAGCCCCACTTCCCACCCTAAAGGAGCTTGCCTTCCACTGGTAGCTGCCCAGCCAGGGAACAACTTGTTACCTACCTCTCCCTTCCCCTCCTTCATCTCCCTAGACAACCTTAGTATGCACCAGTTACTAGGCTGAAGTAAGTGCTCCTCCCCGCCATAAAACAGAAGCCCCAGAGCACTTCTTGTCACCACAGCTAACACCACCAGAAGAAGTGCTAAGACACACCATATTTCCCATGTGCCAGTACAGCTGCAAGAAGTTTAGGGTTTGCATTTTGGGGGGAGGTGGTGGGAGGAGGTTGTTTGGTTGGTTGGTTTTTTTGAGACAAAGTTCTCTGTGTAGCCCTGGCTATCCTAGAACTATCTCTGTAGACCAAGCTGGCTTCAAACTCAAAGATCCATCTGCCTCTGCTTCCTGACTGCTGGGATTAAAGGTGTGCACCACTACCTGTTGAGGTTTAATGTTTATGACAGCCCCAGGATATTATTATGGCCACCTCATATATGAAGGTGAATAGCCTGTCCAAGGTCACAGAAAAGTAGTATGTGCGCAAAGACATTAACCTGGTAACTCTGGTTCTACAGTCTGGTTTTCTTTTTTTTTTTTTTTGGTTTTGTTTTGTTTTTTTGTTTTCTATGTGTAAATGGGTATTTTGCCTGCATGTACATCTGTATACCACCTGCATTCAATGCCAGAAAAGGGCAGAAGAGGGTGGTGTTAGATCCTCTAGAACTTTTGTTAGTGCCCATGTAGGTGCTGGGAACTTAACTTGGGTCTTCTCCAAGCTTAACCACTGAGTCATCTCTGCAACATCTTATTATTTTACTTTTGTGTTGTAGAGATAGGAGTCTCACTATGCTACTCATGATTACCTTGTATTTATTTCTAGGCTCAAGCAATCCTCCTGCCTTAGCTTCCCATTAGCTGGGGTTACAGTGCTCAGCTTAGAGCATGTATTTAACCACTATACCAACTCTCTTCTGAAGGTGGCCTAAATGCCACTGTCACCAGTCTTGCCTTCATATTCTCTTAATGCTGTCCACTCAGGTGCAAACCACCCATGATATCAGATCCACATTATTTCAGCCTTCTCATTAAACAATGTGCTCCAAATACAGGAGGAGCTGTCTCCACCTCAGGTCTTGAAGGCCCCTAGCTTTCTTTGAAATGTGCTTCCTAACACTGTCCTTCCCTCATTCTACTTGTCATTTCCTTCCATGGAAGCCTCATCTCAATACCACCTCCTCCCCAAAGGCTTCTCTGGACTGTCCTCTCCAGCACATCTTACAATGGATAGTCTCATGGATTCTTGTCACTTTTTGTTTTTCAACATGACAGGTAAACTTCCCAGCTCAGCTTTCTTCTGACCACTTTTTATTAGGCTTGGGACATTCAAATGTTTACTAAAAGAATAACTATATGTATTTACTTCCAATTTCCCCAAGGGGGTGGTTTTCAATCTTCCCATCAAAATGTAGCCTCCATCTGCCCTAATTATTCACATTCTCCTTCACAAATCCCCACAAACATACAAGACACAGAAGGAAATTAACAGCCTAAAGAAGCCCCCAAAGGTGCTTGGGCAGTGGCCAGTGCCCACCCAGCATGACAGACCTACTGCTGTGATCTAAGTATTGGCTGCCATACACTCTGATCCCCGCAGTACCTGGCTCCCAGGCACACCAGCATCTGAAACTTGCCGTCCTTGCCGATGTTCCGGGGTGTGTTGTTGATTGCAGTGACAAAGCGGCAGAAGTTGCGGGCCCTTGTGTGCCAGTTTTCCTCAGGAACTACGTCATTCTGCTCCAATGTCTCATAGTATGTTTGTGCTTTCTCTGTGAAGAACAGAAAAGCTGTGACAATGGTCCCCCAGCCTACCGACAGATCACTTTCTGCAGGACTCCTCCAAGCCCATACAGTCACTTCAGGAGAATGAAGCACATACTCTGATGTCAGCGAGCATGTGCCAAAATAATCTCATTTTAAGTTTTACTTATGCAGCCCTTGGCAAAAACGTGGTCTTTTTCCCTGGCCTGAAGAGACAAGAAAGCTCAGAGGACTCGCTCCTGGATAAAAAAAAATTCTCCAGTAGGGACCACACAACCGCCCTTTTGGATCTATAGAGACAGAGGGCGAGAACTTGAGGATAAGACTAGTCTAGCTAAAGGATGCTTAAAATCTCTTCTGTCAAGAGCTCCTGAAGGATGAGCATGGAGTCGGGTGCTCCCATCAACTCCTTCAAGAAAACTAGGGCAAACAAAGAGCAGACCTAACCGAGGGCTGCCTGATTTGGCTTCTACAGCTAGACCACATGCTACAGTCAAGAACTCCATTCTTGGATACTAAACCAGCTCACCCAGAAAATCCCAAATGAAGACATTTTTGAAGAGCCGGGGTGTTTTAAATCCATGCTGGAAAGCTTGTTCCAGGGCTGAAACGAGACCACACTCTCCACAAAGCAACAGTGTCAGGCTGCCACGCTAAGAAAGAAAACAGGGTAAGTGACAGGCAAATCTCAGCCAAGCTGCCCTCCCATCTCTGCATCCCTAAACCCATGGCCAGGTCAGGAGGAAGCAAAAGGCCACAAGACTCTTGTCTGTCTCTGTTGTGCAGCACTAACCATAGTGGCCGCCAGCACACTCTTTCTGTGAAGAATTGCTGAAGGGCATATGGTGAAGTGGGGTCACACACAGAACACTGCCCAACAGGACACAAAGCCAGGGTAGCCCTTTTTCGGATAGACACAAGCAAATCAAGAAAAAGACAGGAAGAGGCTGTGTTTACTGGGGGACCCTAGAGACTCCACTCAGTCATCAATATGGAGGAAAGAACAGCAGAGCTGAGGCACAGGCTCCTGAAGGCAAGGCATGTGCTAGACATGATAATAATGCCTATAAAACCAGCACTGGGGAGGTGGAGGCAGGAGGACTGTCACGACTTTGAGGCCAGGACAGGCTACATAATGAGCTCTAGGCTAGACTGGGACATTCCAGAAGACCTTGTTGATGACTCTGGACTAGTCACAGTGCACGGACCTTGAAAAGCATAACTTCAATCAAGATGACTGCATCTTACTCAGCAGCCTCTGGGCTGGAGGGCAGGATGGCTCACCTCTTTCTCAGGTTTATGGAAGTGTTTCACAATGCCATTGACTGCCTCTCCGATGGACTCCTGGATCTGCCCAGTGTTCAGCTCTGAGAAAATCAAGCAGACACCCTTAAGTAATCTCAGAGGCTGCCAAGCAGGAGACTGGGGACAGAGAACAGGCCTATAGAGAAAGGGGACAGCAGGGACTCAGGAAGCAGAGACTCTCACCCACCTATCTCTGCAGAGACAGCTCTCCCCAAAATCATAGGGGCAAAGTCAAACCTAGGAGAGCTGTCTCTATGTGATCCTGGCCAGGTTTACTTTCCATTTTATTCGGAATTTCTGGCTTCCATAATAAGGCCATGACTTGGCTGTGAACAGTCACTAGGAAGGGGATGACAGAAATGACTGCTCTCCTTGACAGGGATATGGAAAAACAGGAGAGCATCAGATTCTTCTTCCAGGTCTCCAAGGCAAGAACCACATACACATGACGATCAAGAGAGGAGGTGGCTCTGTCAATAGTGGTGGCTCCTGGCGCTGCTGCACAGGCTGGGACCAGAACTCGCAGACTTTCCTCCTACTTACTGGGCTTGTTGTTGGGTGAGATGGTTACAAGTCTCCGGATGACACTGGGGGACTGCTGCAGGGGTGGAGTCCGACAAGGCCTCTCATCCACCTCGGGTAGGGAAGTGAGCAGCTCCCCAACCAGCACTCGCTCCAGGCTTCCATCATCCATACCCTTCCCCAGCCATCGCCCACATGGGAACCTGGAAGTAAAACAATGGCCCATGAGAGCAGCTCATTTTTCCAGCTTCCTCCCTTGCTGCTCAGCAGTGCCATCAACGAAGCCAATCCACATGGGCATGTCACAAAAACAGACTAGGGACTCCCCAGGTATTACCACTGGAACTACCTGAGCAGCTCTGGTGACTTGGAACACATGTCTAGCAATGTTATACTTATTCACTTGATTGGAAACCGTTCTGTATCTTTCAAGTGCATAAGGCAGACAGAGTCAAACCTTAGGAGGTTCCTTGAGAAGTTCATATTCTATCACCACAGACAGCCTTAGGGGTGCACACTCACGATCACTCACTTGTAGGTATGTCCTGTGATCTCATTCCTGACCATCACATACTCCACAAGCCATTTGGCATACAGCCCAGAATTATCATGGCCGATCTGGACAGTGGTGAGCTTCCCTAGGTTCTGGCACTGAGAGAGTAAAGAAAAGAAGCCAGGTCAGGAAAGTAGGAAGAAAGAGTGGCAATCTTTGGAGACACAATCTGACTGGCTGCCTGCTACCTGGCAGACTCAGCACCTTCAGGAGCAGGGCTCACAGCTCTACCTATTGCCAGGTCTCACAGCTCAGCCCTGGATTCCTAGGTGGCTCATGGCTGAGAAAGAAGATGCTATACTTAGAGGAGGACCAGGGTCGGGTCAAACCATTCCAGAGGTTGGTCCCATGAGTAACAACTGAAAGAACTGAGGACTTTCCCAACACCCTACCCTGCCCATGTATGCTGCCCCAGGGCAAGGAAGTATGTGAGTTCTGACAAACTCCTTCCAACTAGTGACTTGTACAAAAAAGATGCAGACTCTTCCCTCAGGGACAACCCTGATCCTGGCCTCAGACAGTCTCAGAAAAGGGCCACTGTGAAACAAGGACTCCATGAAGTCCTGCAAAACAACTCCCACCTCAGCTGCTACAAACTGGGTCTCCACAGTCTTGGGTTGGGGCTCCCAGATAACACATACCTCAAAAGTCATCTCTAGCACATTCCTGGGGATCTGCAGGATCTGTGTTTCACCCAGTTCTCCTGATATACAGATCCATGGGTTGGCGGTGAACATGGAGCCCCCCAGCTTCTTGCTTGGTACGATCAAAATGTGGTATGGAATCACTGTTTAGAGAAGCCAGAGGTTCTGGTGGGGATCGGGAATCTCCCACACCCGATAGGAGAGACCCTGACCTACCCCAGGTATACTAGCATGATGGTAGCCCCTGTTGTGTTGTTGGCTGAGTTCTGAAGATCACAACCCCTGGCTGCTTCACATACCAGTGTTGCTGTTACTATTCCCAGAGTCATCATTCAATTAAAAAACAAAAACAAGCCTATCTGTAGGCTCTGCTTTAAATATAATCAGCTCTTAACTGAATTTCATCTCAGAATACTTTGCAGTCTCTTGCCTCATGAACCCTAATAACGCAACAGTGATCTTAGCAGTCTATACAGCTGCCACCTCTGTTTTGCAGGGCAGAGAGAGGAAAATGGTTTGCCCTGGGTCTTCTAATTTCAGTTGAGGGCTACTCCTACCAAGCTCACAACTCTAGTATCTGAGAAGGAAGATCGGCAAAGACAGAAACAAGAATGTGAGTTGCAGCAGCAGAAGGTGGCTGGCCAGAGAATTAGCTATGAAGCAAACTCAAAGCCTACCAAGTAAAGAAAGAATCTTGGCATCAGACAAAGATAAGGCTTGAAGACCTTAGAGTATTTTGAACCCTCCTTCTCTGAAACCCTCTTACTCTCTGTGGGGGAGAGTAAGGCCCACAACAGGGAGAGGCTCTGCTCACAGGGCTGGCCTGGCCTAAATCACCTATTGCCATGTAGAGCTCTTTCTGCTACTTCAGGAAGAGACCTTTTTCTCTGTGGCTACCACAAATCTGTGATGCTGAGTCATCCCTCAGGCCAAAACAAAAGAAGGACTCTTTAGAAGCATGCAGGGTAGAAGGTAAATGTGGCTCCCTGGCACACTTTTATGTCCTTCAGCTCCAAGAGCAATGCCTGGAACAACACTGACACGAGAAGACAAAGTTCAGAGAAAACAGTCCCTTACTTCTCCCATGAACTCACAAGGCAAACAGAAAATACAAGGGAAGCCAGAAAATACAGGTGCATACCAGTACTTGGGAGGCAGAAGAAGGAGGACTGTCATGAGTGTGGTTTTAATGCCAGTCTTGGCTACACAGTGAGACTCTTTCTCAAAAATTAAAAAAGAAAAAAAAAAAAAAAAAAAACTAAAGTAAAAAGAAGACAGCAAGCTGGGGTAGCTTTATAAGGTTTGGCTAGCAGGACAGTGAGGAGCGGAGCAGAGCTACTCACGGATGGTTGTGAAGACATTGGTGAAGCAGAAGTAGTCCACCGCATTGAAGGAGAGCAGGTGATAGAGGAACTGCTCCTTCTCATCATCGCAGCGCAGGAAGGCATAACGCTTGTACAGTTTCCTGTTAGGCAGGAGGCAAGACATCAACACATCAATCCCCAGCCAAGAGGAGAGGAAAGCGTGCTCACTCCCACAAGCAGATGGGCAAGAGGAACATGAGATGTCAAGCTGCAAGCTCCTTGGGATCACTTTGTAAAGGTTGAAAACTGGTAGGTCTGCATGGCTGAGGATAGATGAAAAGGGCTTAAGCTGCAGCAGATCCACCAAAATCACATGCTGACGTTACTATACTGTCACATGGGACAGGTCATGGGCTCTCCTTTTCTAAACCACAGACTGATCTGAGTCCACCAGAGATAACACAGACACTATTGGCACAAGGTCTAGTGACCATTCATTACCAGGCCACATCTCAAGCCTTCCACAGACCTGAGAGCTGAGTCAGAATACTGCTTTCCACAGGTGATACAGGGAAGGACTCTGCTCATACCTCAGACCCAGATTGCAGGTAAGAGTCAGCACACCAGAGCCAATTCCTTTGCCTAATTCTAGGCCCTCCATGGCTTGACAACAGGGATAACTTCCATTAAAATGGGAGGATACTGAGAGCACAGTGTTCAGACCCTCATCAAAGAGAAATACAGAGAAAAAGGAAGACAACTATTCTAGCTGTTCACACTACAACCACCACCAGCCAGGGAAGTTTATCAAGTACCTTACCCATAGGTCTTAAAAACAGAAGTGTTTGCCCCAAAAATATACTGATAGAATAATCAGTAAATGCCGAGACAAATCATGAGTTACTAGATAAAAGACTCTTTCTGGGAATTTAAAGAACAGTGAGCTTAATCCTGCAATGTTTTCTGGATCAAGAGGGGTCTAGAAGACAGCACAAAATCAAACAGATGTTCTAAATCACAGGAAAAGGGTGTGCAGAAATCAGGGTGGTTAGAGTTGAGAGCCCAGAAATGACCAGGTAGCAGTAGGACTAGAAAGTTAAGCTAGAACAAAACCAAGATAGGCCCTACATCCTCAGGCTAAAGACTTGTAATTTGCTTTGTTAAGTAATGGGTTTCTATAAGTGAAGGGAATAGTATGGCCAATTTTAGGAAATTTAGCTGGTGTAGTGGGAAGTTGAAAGAGAATGATGACTAAAATAAAACAGAGCAGCAAAAAAGTAAGGAGTCAGAAAAGAGGGAGCTAAGGACTCAGCCTCTTTAGAGGGAGCAAATAACAGAATCAAAACTGACTTTTTTTCTAGACTGTGGATGTATATGTGTGGGGTGGTGGGTGGGGGAGGGGAGAGATGTTAAGATGTTCAAAGAGAATAACAACAACAATGCAAAACTGTAAGGAAGCTAACCATGTGATGTGAAGCCTACTTTTATTCTCCCCAAGCCATTCCTAAGGTCTGAATGGAAGTAAATACAGGACTGGGGTTCAGAAGAATGGTCAGGGCTAGAAGCTTCAGAAGTGGGAGTCATATGCTCAGAGGTGACTGAAGTCATAAGTGGGTGAGATCACCAAGTGAGAGGGAAAAGTAAGACAGAGACAAAGAAATGGCATGTATGCAGAGGCTGGAAGACTGCTGAAGCCAACACCCTGCAAAGAGCAGGGGAAGAAAGAGAACAGGAGGCAGGGTGATAAGATGGCTCAGTGAGTAAAAGGGCCTGTTGCCATGTCTGAAATTCCACCCAGAAACCTACATGGTAAAAAGACAGAACCAAAAGTTGTCCTCTGACATGTACGTGTAACACACACACACACACACACACACACACACACACACACACACACCTACCTGCAGGATACTGAGGCAGAATACTGAAAAGTCGGATCTAAAAGAAGCTAACAGGGTCAGAGGAGTATCACTCTCAGAAAGGGTTAATGGTGGTCTTTATAAAATATCTACAATTGAGTGTTCTGTTGTAGAAATGCCAAATGGGCTAATACCAGGGAACTATGTTTGATGTAGTATTCTTTACTCTCTTCCTATACTCCGAAGTGCAATCTGTGGAACCAAATCTCACTGGAGTAGTTTAAGGATCAGAATATCAGATAAGAAAGTACTGTGTACTAAATGATTTTTAAGCTAATGACTCTAATGGGGCTATAGTTAAAAAAACAAACAAACAAACAAAAAAAACCAACAAAAAACAAAACCCAAAATTAGGACTGAAGACTTACTAAGTACTATAATTATTTGCCTAGTATGTGTTGAAGTCCTTAATCCCCAACACCACCAAAAACAAAACAAAACAAAAAACCAGATGTGCTGTATCTGAAAAGACATAGGGAGTCATCTGAGAGGAGGTGATGTCACAGATGGATAGACAGGGGACTATGGGTTTGGTGGCTCTGGGAAGTGTAAGCATCTTGGTCTCCCTGCCTATCCTAGTGGGAAGTGTGGAGAGAGAGGTTCTGGGGGCTATCTGAAAGTTCCGAGAAGTCTCAGCCAAGGAAGAAGAACAGTAACTGGCTGTTCTGGGTTGACCTCAGGATCAGAAGGTAAGAGATAAGGAGGTAACTCAGAAATTTCCTTTTAATTCTCCAACCCTTTTCTTCTCAAGACAGAAAAGAAACACAAGAAAAAAGTTCCTCATGACCAAAAGGCCCCAGGAAGGAGAGGAGAAGAGAGTTTTAGGCATGCAGATTGAGAGGAGGAGGAGCCACTGCAGGACTTCCTCCACAGCCTGAGTCTGACTGCATGCTGCTGCAGTAACACGCTGATTCCCTTCCCACCCCCAACTTCTCACCTCCCTGCCAACCCTGGAGCCCTGTTCTACTCCAAGTGGAGTGGCCTTACTTGGTGAGCTCATGCTCTGAAAGAAGCTGTTTCAGGTGCCTGGAGAGCAACTTCTTCTCCATGGACAGTCGAACCCATGCTCTGGCTTTTCCCACATCAGTCTTGATTTCCCCAATATTCTGGATGTGTCTAAGGGAAAAAGTATAGAGCAGGGTGGGAAATGAATTGTCATAGCCTCACCTGTGAGCCAAAGCAGCTAGGCAAGACAGCCCTACCCACCCTGAGAGAGTTCCTCTCATTCTTCCATGTGGCTTTGCCAGGCAGATTTCTCACAATTTGGGAGAAAGAACAGAGAGTAAAGGTTTCAACAAGCCAGGCTAATCAATCCTAAGAGCTGGGGTGGTGAGATGCTCTCCTGTGTTCCCTCTCCTGGTATAGTTCACCAAAGTGCCAAGAAAACCACCTTTTATAAACTATACAAAGACCAATGATGAAGACTTCCTAGTTAGATCCTGTGGGCTGAGTGTCACACCCAAGCAACAGCTAAAACAAGACTTTAGTGACTAATTCATGAATGAACAGAAACGGACCTCATATCCTGAATTAGGGAGATCCTCAGGGGAGACATGACAGCACTGGCATCAGACTTTCTCCGTTCTGAATCAAGAAGTATTCCTGGAACAACAAAGATGGTCATTTCCAAAAAGACCAGAGTATCCAAATAGCTAACTCTCACATGTCTAATCACAAACTCCAACAACAGTTGGCTATATCATTAATATCTTAAGCAGTCATTCACTAATATTCTTAAGTTCCCAACAGAGATCAGACTTTATACTTTTGCATATTATTTAATTCTTGATTAATTTGTAAGATAAGCAAAAAAAAAAAAAAAAAAAAAAAAAAGGTACGGTCTTCCCACTTAACAGAGTAAGACATAGCAAAGTCGATTTTGTGAGCAGAAGGGACTTGAGCACAGATCTGGCTCTCAATTCCTCATGTACACATACATTGTGACCCAGGGAAACAGTACTTCCACCTGAGCTACCACTCACTTCCAATTCTGTCTTCAAAAGAGCCAGCAACATGTTCCAGAATGAACACCTCTAACCAGGTGCCAGGTCCTGTGTTTAAAGCTAAGTGTTTTCATCACCAAGCTATTGAGAATATTTGCTGTAATTTACCCCTTAGCACTAACTGTCATAGCCTTCCTGAAAACACTGATGAAACTCCCTCACCCACAAAGTACACCAAAATCATCTCCTAGGCTACTTCAGGAATGCTTGTCCCTGGTCTTCAGCCAATTATCTACCTACATCCAGAGCTACTTGAAGGATAACTGGTTCAAGGGCATGAAGTTCATGACCAGATTTTAAACTTACCTTTACCATTAAGAATATCTGACCTATGGTTGACTTTATTTAATCCTGTTTAGAATATTCAAGCAGAAAATCCTTAGATTAAAAGTATGTACTAGGACTGAGCAACACCACAACTAGAAACAGGTTTTTCCAATAAATAACACAATCTCAGGGCTCACAGTGTGATCAAATATCCTGCAACAAGGAAAGGTTTAATTCCCAGCACCCACAGTGGCTGTAACTCCAGTTCCAAAGGACACAATGCCCTGTTTGGGCCTCCATGGGTACCAGGCATGTACACAATGCACAGACACAACTTGTTTTTTAGATCAACTCCAGTATTTTTAAACACTGCTGGTGACTGAACCCAGGACAATGAGCATATCACAGGCACTATCACTGAGCAGTACTCCAGTCTGAAGGAAATATAAAGGTTCATTCATACTGGACTATTGACTTGAGTTCCAAGGAAGGACACTAAATTAACTAATAGAATAATTTACACACCCATGACAGAGAAATAAAAGATGCTAAAAAAATAAATAAATAAAAACAAAACAAACAAACAAAAGCTTCCTGCAAGCATCAGGACCATTATAAAACCCAATTTCATTTTTTTTTTTTTTTTTTTTAATTTATGGCCCACTTTTGAAGCCAAAATAAGATGCTCACTTTTACTGATCAAAAGGGTATAGAAACAGATGAAGCAAACCTATGGTGCAATTGATGCTCTGTATTTCAGTAAGCCTAGTGACTTCATTTTTTTTTTTAAGATTTATTTTATTTTTATTTGTTATGGGGGAGGGCAGTTGGCACTGTGTATTTGAATATCCATGGAGACCAGAAGAGGATGTTGGATCCCCTGGAGATCAAGTCACAGGCTGTGATACACCCAACCTGGGTGCTGAGAATTGAACTCCAGTCCTCTGGAAGAAGAATGAGCACTTTTTGTATAAAAATATTTTATTTTTCTTTTAAGTGTATAAGTGCCTTGCCTGAATGTCTGTATATATGTGCACTGCTGCACTGCATTCATGACCAACAAAAAGAGAAGGTGTAGGGTTCCCCAGAATTGGAGCCACAACTGCTATGAGCCATCATGTAGGTACTGGGAACCAAACCACCAAACCCAGGTCCTCTGGAAGAATAACAAATGTTCCTAACCACGAGCTATCTCTCTCCAACCCCACAACACTCTAACTACTGAGTCAAGATCTCTCCAGCCAGGAGACTTTATTTTTAAAACAAAAAACATCAAACTCAAAGTGTCACTGGCCTGGACAGGGAATTTGAGAGCATTCCAGTGAGGGGTGGGAAAATGAGCTGAAACACTCCTGTACAAGTGAATAGACTGCCTTACCTGAGTTACTGAGGCTTCCTGATGTGAGTTTTCTCTGACGGTTTTCCTGATAGTGTAACAGGTGAGACCACAAAGCCGATTTCCCCTAGAATCAATGGGAGGGATAAACAGCTATTCATTTTTTGTTGCTGCTGTTTGGTTTTTTGTTTGTTTGTTTTGGTTTGGCTTTGGCTTTTGGCTTTTTTGAGACAGGGTTTCTCTGTGTAGCTCTGGAGCCTGTCCTGGAACTAGCTCTGTAGACCAGGCTGGCCTCGAACTCACAGAGATCCACCTGCCTCTGCCTCCCAAGTGCTGGGACTAAAGGTGTACACCACCAACACCAGGCATGATGAACAACTATTATGATGTTCAACATGCAACCAGCTTTTGTTAAAAATATTAGTGCTGTGTCTGAGTTCAATTCCCTCCAATATACACAATGCCCATAAATACATCTTCTACTAAAATCCAGAGAACAGGAAGCTGAAATAATTCCCAACTAGAATATAAAAGAGATAGGATACGCCCAAAAGGGCTCAAAAAGGACCCTGAATAAGAAAGTTAAAGACCATCTCTAAATGCTCCGATGGAGAAAGGTCAGCTCTTGCTCACAGAATCATAGACCTAGCCTATGACAGTCTACAAACAACTTCTAAACTTCCCGTTATATTTAAAGGCATCCTTGCCCTTAGTTGCAGGCTGGGGTGAGTAGTCAGGCTGGCCTCAAACTCAAAAAGATCCTCTTGCCTCTGCCTCCCAAGTGCTGGGATTGAATTAGGTGCCACTACCCCCAGCTTTCACCTTGCTTTTTAAAGACAGTTCTCTCATTGGCCTGGAGTTCAAGTACTGGCTATCCAGTGAGCCCTTCTCTACTCCTCCTCCCTAAAAGCACTTATCTCCATTAGCTTTTTTACATGAGCTCTGGAGACAGGATTCAGGTCCCCATGCTTGTACAGTGAGCACTTTACCAACTGAGCCATCTCCCCAGCCCTCATAACCATCACAGATAATAAACATTTCAGATTCATAGTCATATCCCTATGTGGTTGATAAAAAGATAATATATAGTATACATTGTTAGTAACAATTTATAATAATCTTAGAGTTTTTCAGTTTTATATTTAATGAAAGAAATAATGATAAATGCTTCCATATCTTTGCACTTGCTAATAATATACCACTATGTTAAATGTCTAAAATACAGTATCTTAGTGCTGTGGATATGGCAGTTGGTAGAGTGCTTGCCCACAAAACACCAAGCCAGTACCACAGAAGTCCTCCTTGTAGCAATCCATTCCTATAATTTCTACACTCCAGAGGTGGAGCAGGCATAAGGATCAGATATTCATAAACAGCAAAGGCTACACAGAGAGACCCTGTCTCTAAAACAAAATAAAAAAGGCTGGGCGATAGAGGCACATACCTTTTTAAACTAGCACTTGGAAGGCAGAGACAGGAGAATCTCTGAGTTTGAGGCCACCCTGAGTGTGTGCTAGGGCAACTAGGGCTACACAGAGAAACCCTTTCTCAAAAAACAATGATGTCCTACTTAAAAGAAAAAAGTACATAAAGGGCTGGGGATATTGGTGGATATGATGGAATGCTTGCTTAGCATACATGAAACCCTGAATTTGACTCCTAGCACTGCACAAACTGGGTGTGTTACATGTCTGTAATAGCACTTAGGAGGTGAAGGCAGGAGGATCAGGAATTCAGGGTTACTCTTGAATACATAGGGAGTTCAAAGCCAGCCTGGGCTACATGAGACCTTGCTTCAAAACATACACAAAAATAAAAGATATTATTTTTACTACCACTTAAAAATACATAACTGAAATAAAAAAATTCTGAGTATTATGTGACAAAGAAAGAAACAAAACACAAAAACCCCTGGACTCCTCAGGAACCTGGCTCAGATCATCAGATGATTAACTGTCAAGGAGAGCCTCATTTCTACTAGAGCTGTAAAGTCAATTCGAGGCTGGTGCTTCCTGAGCTCAGGCTCTCCTATTCTACCTCCAGACACAGCCCAACAGCTAGAGAATCCACCAGCTTACTCCCAAGAAAGATGCCATTTTTAAAGGTTTGAAAAACACAGATGTATAAAGTTTATTCTGAGAAAAAACACTGAGCTCACATTTGTTTAGCTGTTTCTTGACTCACCCTAGAAGTACTTTGTTCACCTTTAAAGCCAGCCAGCTAGCTAGATAGTATATGCCAGCAGTTCTCAACCCATGGTCAAAACCCCTTGGTGTGTGTGGGGTGGGGGTCACAGGGGTCAAATATCAGATATTCTGCATATCAGATATTTACATTATGATTCATAATAACAGCAAAATTACAGCAACAAAAATAATTTTATGGTTGAGGGGTCACCATTAACATGAGGAACTGTATTACAGGGTTACAGACAGCATTAGTAAGGTTGAAAACCACTGGTATAAGGAAGTGAAGGCAGAAGGTAGACCCATTACCTGTTTCACCTGAAGCCCATGGCTCCAGATCCTTTCCAGAAGGTCACAGAGGCTGGCAATCAAGGTGTTTTCTTCCACACCGGTGATGTTCACCTCTCCGTGCCCCAGCTCCACAGCCTCTCGGCCCATCTTCTCCACCAGCATCCTCTTGGTCTAGGAATGGGTAAGTAGGATAGATCCCACAGTGAGTAGGACCACACACAATTGCACAAGGCTGTGGCAGCCTGCAAGGCACATGTGCTGGGCTGGGAAGGACAGATGAAGAAGCCCCAGAGACAGTGTATTTACACACATATAGGTCAGGTAACAGGGAGTACAAGCTTTCAAAGTTCAGTTAAGAAGGGAAAACACAGCTATCAGCATGGAACCTTAGCAAGGAATTGTATCACTTTGCCTTTATGAAAAGAGTTGAATAAAGTCCTTTGCTCATGCACACCTCTGATAGTCTCCCATTCTTACTGCTTCAATAAATGTACTGAACAAACCTTCAAGCACACATACAACCTAGAAATAAATCTGAACTAACCCCAAGGAGACAAGAGGCTATTGAGCATAATTTCAGATAAAAATCTGCAAATGCTTATTGTAAATATGCAACAACATCATCAATGTCAAAGATGATTGAGGAACATGAAATCTTTCAAGAAATCTATCAGCAATGTTCTTGATGGCAGGAAAGGAAACATTATATGGGAAAATCACAAGTGACTCAGAATGAACTGTCAGCTTTAAATTTTTTTTTTTTAATTTTGGGGCTGGAAAAAAATAGCTCAGGGTTAAGAGCCTGTGCTGCTCCAATAGGAGGCTCTGGCATGGGCTCAGGCTCAGGCTCAGTCCCAGTCCCAGAACCTACACAACAGCCTGTAACTCAAGCTCCAGGAGACCTGACACCCTCTTCTGGACTCTGAGGAAAGTTGCATGTAAGCATACAATCACAGAGATACCACGCATAAAATAAATAGAGAGAGAGAGAGAGAGAGAGAGAGAGAGAGAGAGAGAGAGAGAGAGAGAGAGAGAGAGAGAGAGAGAGAGAGAAAGTAAGTCCTGGGCTGGAGATGGCTCAGTAGTTAAGCGAACTTGTTTTTGCAAATGACTCAGGTTCAATTCCCAGTGCCCACATGGAGACTGACACTTCTTTTGGCACCAGATGTTTGTGTGGTACACAAATAAATGCAGGCAAAGCACTCATACACACAAAATAGAATAAATCTAAAAAGAAAATAAGTATAATCTAGAAATTAAAAGGTCTGAATTTAAAATATCAATTCTGATAGAATAAACTAGCTTTTGTTGTTAAGAAAACAATTCGTAACAGAGTCTCTCTATGTAGACCAGACTAGCCTCAAACTCAGAGATCTGCCTGCCTCTATCTCTTCAGTGCTGAGATTAAAGGCTGTGCATCACCATGCCCTGCTTAATCTAAGTTAGTTTGTTTTAGTTTTTAGTGAGTGGTGTGTGTGTGTGTGTGTGTGTGTGTGTGTGTGTGTGTGTGTGTGTGAGAGAGAGAGAGAGAGAGAGAGAGAGAGAGAGAGAGAGAGAGAGAGAGAGAGAGAGAGAGAGTGTGAGTGTGGGGGGGGGGGGGAGAGAAAGAGCTTAAGTCCCATGGTACATGTGTGAAATCAGATGGCTTGGCAGCTAGTACCTTCACCTGATGGACCAGCCTCACTCCATCTTAAAATTAAAAGCCATATTATTACAAGGTCAAAATAAGTTCATTCCTGTATTCTATGAAACCTGGTATTGACCACCTCCTGACCCACTTTCTGTACTTAGACATGTTCCACACCCTACACCCTAATCTCCACCATGATAAGACATCCTGTCAAGTAATATTGAAATGTTCTGCCAAGTTTCTATGTAACCAAAAACCCTTGAAAGCCCCTAGCCTTGCAGTTTGGGGGCTATATAAAACCCCACCTTCTCCTGTGTTGAATGCTATTTTCTTGAACCCTGCTTTAGGGGAATAGCCTTGTCTGATAGAAAATAAAGCTTGTTTAATCTGACCAAAGAAATTGGGTAATAGTTTTTACTCTTGTTCAATGGGATTAACAAACCCACTGAGTCATCCCTCCAGCCCAAGTTTCTTAAAGTAGGAATTTTTTCTAATTTTACCAATAACTGTCAGGATGCAGTAGAGAATAAACACCTGAGTTGTCCAAAAATTATGATACTCTGACTGTATAAGGATTTTTTTATTATAAATTACATTTATAGGTCAGGTGGTGGTGGCTCATACCTTTAATTCTAGCACTCAGGAGGCAAAGGCAGCAAATCTCTGAGTTCGAGGCCAGCCTGATCTACAAAAATCCTGTCTTGAAATAAATAAGAAAAAAATTACATTTATAATTTAAATATTAAAAATTAATACTTCTTTTTGTAATGAGAAAACTATCCAAACTACTAAGTTTAATAACAACAAACACTGAGTTAACATGGAGTAAGAATCCCACAAATTGCTATTTCTAGACATGAAAAATGATTGCTATCAAGATTACAGCAGAGATGTAAAAATTCTTCCACACATGCAAAGTGATCTGTTATTAATAAGGCAACAAGCTTTTAAGGTTAATATTACCTAATTCTATAAGGAGTGGGGTTAGTTAGATGGCTTACTAAGCAACCCTGATGATCTGAGTTCCATCATCAGAGCCCACATGAAGAGCAAAGGAGAGAGATGACTTACAAAGCTAGTCCTGACTTCAGTTGGTAGTGGTGCCGCACACCTTTAATCCTCACATGCAGGAGGCAGAGGCAGGCAGGGCTCTGTGAGTTTAAGGCCAGCCTGGTTCCAAGACAGCTAGGGATAAAGAGAGAAACCCTGTCTCAAACAAACAAAAGTTGTCCTGGCCTCTCTGTCTCTCTGTCTCTGTCTCTGTCTCTGTCTGTCTCTCTCTCTCTCTCTCTCTCTCTCTCTCTCTCTCTCTCTCTCTCTCTCTCTCTCTCACACACACACACACACACACACACACAAAATGTTTTTAACTAAAAAAGGAGTGTTTGGAGCCAAGCAATGATCTCCTTTTTGCTGCCAAGTGAATATCAGCACTCAGGTGTCCACAGCTCACCTTGTTGCGGCATTCCTTCAGCAGGCCTTCTACAAACTTCCAGTTGGTTTGGGCGATGACTGATGGAGAGAGGTTGGACAGTTTGGGCTGACGGATGGTGCTGCCCATATTCCTGGCCTCCTGGATGTACTTCTACATCAAACAGAAAAAGCAAAGAGCTTTTATGTCCATGCACAGAAACCGTAAGCAACCAGAATGGTGGGCTCCTGTATACAACACTACATCTACACTTCTTTGCTTGCTCTGTGGTTGTTTCCTCAGTTCCTGATTTAGCAAGATTAGGACAAATAGATCTTTTTAACATGGTGAGAATAGTTCACTCCTTTCATCATGGAGGGTGAAATGATTATTGCAGTCACATTGAGGTTTGATTGAGTTTGCTCACTGACCTGTGTATGCAGTAGCAGCCATGTCCAACCTATGGACTACATGTACCCTAAGATACCTATGATCATTGCTTGGCTCCAAACACTCCTTTTTTAGTTAAAAACATTGTGTGTGTGTGTGTGTGTGTGTGTGTGTGTGTGTGTGTGTGTGTGTGTGTGTATTCTTTTACAAAGTGTTGCTGTTTCTCTATATGCTGTTTGTTTTAACACAGAGTCTGTATCAATTTTATAAATTATATATGGACATTCTTGACATCTCAGGTTCATAACCAGCATTTTACCTTAATATTGCTCCCTCTTCCATATTATCTACTATAAGCCTGTTCATTCTATGTTATGACCCATTAATTTGCCCCTACTGCCAACTGCTATCTGCCTCCTAACTGGCTATCTATCTTTTCTCCTCCAAATCAGCCTTCCACAGTCTGCTTTATCCAACATACACCAGCGTTAGGTCCTATCCTCTACTTGGAGGTGTTGTTCTTTCTCTCTAACAACCCTATTGATCCCTAAGGCTCGAGAGACACTGATTCTTCCTCCAAAGAGTTGTTTGTTGATTATCTCACTAGAAATGATCTTTATATTCTCTAAGCAGTGATTATGAGAAGTATGCCCATCACATGGCTCCTTCAAAAGGTTTTTCTACTTGATTTACTTGTGTACCTGTCTACTCTCTGAGGCAATGATTGCCTCCCTGTCATCTTGACATTCAAATGCTTACCCCAGTGATTCTGATCAAAGAAGTGCATTCAACAAACATGCTAAAAATAGTAATACTGAAGTGAGGCAGAAGACAGAGGTGAAGCACTTAAAACATCAATACCAATTGCCCTATGCCAACAATAGAAAAGTTTAAGCATAATTGTTTCCTATAGACCAGCAGTAAAAATTTCTTAACTATACCTTAAAATTGAAAACTAATTTGTTTTATGGGTTGAAACGCTAGTGGCCTTCCCCTTCAAGACAAGTATTCTAACTAGCACTACCTAACTAACCAGTCCTACAAGTTTTCATTTACTTCTTCAAAAAACTGCCAAGAATGAGCCAGACCTGAAGTTGTAAGCATGGGAGAGCTGTCCTCATTACTCATCAGTCATGCAGTAGCATGGGGGTGGGAGTAGATGTCCCTTCATACCCACCCATCAACACCTGAGGCAGGTGAGAGCTGGCCCTGAAGGTGTGGGAGAGCCTACCCTGAGAGTATGAAAGCAGGAGAACAGGCCCTGCCCCTTGCTCATCGCTGCAAGGGAATACTAGCCAGGACAAAGCAAGAGAGCTGAGGACAAGAGAGAGCTGGTGAGT
This sequence comes from Cricetiscus sungorus, assembly GCA_030556225.1. NCBI lineage: Eukaryota > Metazoa > Chordata > Mammalia > Rodentia > Cricetidae > Cricetiscus > Cricetiscus sungorus. The sequence goes on from JANBXA010000007.1 coordinate 70,365,642, forward strand.
TGACCAACGCTGCAACTCCCCAGGCCCAGAAGCAGTGTTATGAGTTGGCCCACCCCAATATCCACCCCATCTGTGATCTGCTGGAGGATGTGAAGGGACTGGTGCTGCAGACTCAAAGCTCCAGAATTCCATGTTAATGGGCAACAACAGGATATCTAAGAAGTTGCAGCGAGGATCCAGCATTGATAGTGTAGCAGAAACCTGAGGCCTCGAACCAGACCAATGGCTCTTTACAATAACACTTACATGGAGTAAAAGTAAAAAGTAAAAATGTATGAAACAAAAGCTTCCATAACAAGATTAATTTTTCTTTTCTTTTTTTCTCTCTTAAATTTTACTTTATTTGGAGGGGGGAGTTTGCAAGGGTAGAGTGTGATACAAAGGGACAGAGAAATGAATGAGATGGAAATGCATGATGTGAAAGACACAAAGAATAAATAAAAAAGTTTAAAAAAAAAAAAAAAGCAGCAAAGCAAAACAAGCTATTTACTTTCCAGCTCACTGAAGTGCTAGACACATATGAAAACATCTTCTTGACTGAATTTTATTGGTCTAAGGTGAAAATCACAATGCCTTTAAAGTCCCTGAAAAGTTTCACAACAAATCTACAGCAGGGTCTCCAGCTAGACTTTACTAGGAAGCAGCAATTCAGCTTTCAGCAGAGAGAACTCAGGAAATCATTCAACCATCTACCATGGTTTGAATGATGATGATCCCACAGGCTCATATGTTTGAATGCTTGGTCCCTAATTAGTGAAACTGTTTGGGAAAGATCAGGACAGTGGTTCTCAACCTTCCTAATGTTGCAGCCTTTTAATACAGTTCCTCGTGTTATAGTGATCCACAACCATAAAACTGTTCTTGTTGATACTTTGTAACTCTAACTTTGCTACTGTTATGAATCATAATGTAAATATCTGATACACAGGACATCTGATATATGACCCCTGCCCCCCAACCCAAAGAGGTCACAACTCAGTTTGAAAACTGATGGGTTAGAAGGTATTACCTAGGAGAAAGTATGCCACTGGGGGTGGGCTTGAGGTTTCAAAAGCCCACTCCAGGCCCACTATCTCTCCTCTCTTTTTCTTTCTCTGACTGCTACATGAAGACGGGAATGTAAAACTCTCAGCTATTATTCCAGCACCATGCCTTCTTGCATACCACAACTCTATGATCAACCCTATGAAACTGTATGCAAGCCCACAACTAAATGCTCTCTTTTATAAGAGTTGCCTTAGTTGTGGTATCTCTTCACAGTGCAACAGTAACTAAGACACCATCCCTCTCCTTATCCACATAAGGGGCAAAAGTCGAGTCCACTCTCTCCATTCTTTTCTATTACTACAATAAAACATCCTGACAGAAGCAACTTAGGTGCACAGTGTTGATTCAGGCTCACAGATGCACCTCACAGTTTATGGTTTCAGGAAGTCACAGCAGCAGAGCCTGAGGGAGCTGGTTTCATCATATCTGCAATCAGCAATGAGCAAGGATGCAGGCATGCTGGTCCTCGGTTTGCTTTCTCTACTCTTACATAATCCAGGATCCCCTGCCCAGGGAATGGTGCCACCCAAAGTAAGAGGACTTTCCCACGTCAATTAAGATAGTCAAGATTAACACCCACAGACATGATCACAGGAAACATAATCTAGACAACCCTACCCCAAATTCTGGACTGTGTCAAGTCAGCATGAAAACTAACCACTGCAGTCACCTAAGGCACAGATAAAAGTCCTCCATCCTCAGACTCACAGCACTCACTTTCCTCCCTTACATTTTAATAAAATTAGCTCCTCTCCTATCATACCACAAACAAGAAGTCCTAATGTTAAAGGCATTTCTCCCAAGTTTCAGACTGTCATCTTCTGAAGTTTGTGTTACACTCAGCAGGATTTAGTATGGAAAGAACCTAAAGGGTCATCTGGCTAGCTGCCAGGTGAAAAACACCCTACACTCTGCGGAGCCACACTTAAGCCCTTCTCTATGGGGAGAGGTCATTGCTGGGGCAATGAATAATACTAAGCTCCGAGGATATGAAAGAAAAGGCGAGTGCAATATGACAGTAGGAGGATCCCTTGCCATTTATAAGGTGTCATACCTCTCTCTGGTCATTGTCTAAGCGAAGGTGTTCTGTGTGCTGCTTCTGCCGGTCTTTCCGCCTCCACTGGGCAGGGGCATTCCTTTTTGTCCACCTGACAATATCAAAGAGGCCATTAAGAATGAATATCTACTACTCTATGAGTTCTAAGACAACCTGCTCTATGTAGTGAGAGGGACCCTGTCTCAAAATAACAAAAAAAAAAAAAAAAAAAAGAAAGCCACTATAAAGTAAGTAAGGCCATCTGACAAAAGAAAATGAGAATGTTGGCTGGCATTGGTGCCGCACACCTTTAATCCCAGCACTTGGGAGGCAGAGGCAGGCAGATCTCTGTGAGTTCCAGGCTAGCCTGGTCTACGGAGATAATTCCAGGGCAGGCTCCAGACAGAGAAACCATGTCTCAAAAAAAAAAGAGGGAGGGGGGAGAGAGAGAGAGAGAGAGAGAGAGAGAGAGAGAGAGAGAGAGAGAGAGAGAGAGAGAGAGAGAGAGAGAATGTCTAGACAGCTGATGGTAAGCACAAAAAGCCACCAGAGGCAATACAAAGTTTTTAGGAACAAACAGCTAAAAGAAAAATGACTGAACTAAAGAGAGTGCACTCTCCAAAGAATAAGACATTAATTTGTCTTCAAATATCTACTAAAACTTCACATGCAGATACAAAATTGTCTGAAACTTGATACATTCACCTCCCAAAGAAACTGAAAAAGAACCCTCTAGCCACATTTTCCACTTTCAGTCAAGGCCCAGTTATCCCAACACCACTTTTTAAAGATATAAAGCTAAATAGCTGTTATTTGGAGGTTCAGGTATGTGGTCAGTTCAACCCACCTGTAGCCTGACTACTTGCAAGTTCTGAGAATATGGTTATCTTACTTTGTACAGTGAAGATAAACACTGGCAGACACTCTTGACACCAACATTGTTTGGGTCTTTCCCATACTTGTTTTTAAAATTTCTGAGGTCTAACCACTCTAGCTTAGACTCTAGATGCACTGGCTACTGTGCTTGATAGATAGGTTGAAGCATCTCTAGAGTTTACTCACTTGTTGCTGGCTGGCCCAGTACAAAGTACATCAGACTGCAACTTAGGAAAAAAGCCAGGTTCATATTTTCCTTGTCCAATTTTCATGTCAAGTAGATGTGGGTGAACTGCAGTGTGGTCAATTTTTGCTAGACGTAGTTCAATTGCTTTTTCTGAATAAGATTTAAAAAAATATCAAGTCAAACTTTTTTTTAGAAGGGACTACTTGTAGTCAACTGGCGTGAAAAGACTGGCTTTTATTCTCCTGCTTGAAATACACACAAATACAAAAACAAACATAAAATATGACTTCAAAACACTGGCCATCATGTAATGAGGGGCAGGAGTCCCTAAAAATTAGAAATGGATGAGATAATCCTTACAAATGTCTCAGCTAACTGCCCTGAGAATTTTCTGAGGGGACACACAAATGGGAAGCCTAGAAAGAGTCTAGTGCAGTCCCTAAGGCTGAGGATATGCCCACTTTAATATCTGTAGTGATCCCTGGTGCTCAGGAAACAAAGCATACAGCTGCCTCAAGTGGCACTACGACCCCTCATTTTTTAAAAGAACCTTAAGAATGTGGATTAGTTAGCTCTTCACCCCATAGTTTAAATCCCGTATTCTAACAGACCCATGAGACTACATATTCTGATAACAGATAAAAGTAACTCAAATTATGCTCCAGATTCAACACCTGGATTACAGATGGGCTGAGAATTGACTGGCAATAAGTAGAGCCTCAAGTGACCACAGCTCTGGCTTTACAGACCTCAGCTATTTGAATACTGCCATTTTCAAGTATAATACAAGACAAAAGACTGGGAATCCTGATTTTAATAATGAATTTGAAGCCAGGCAGTGGTGCATGCCTTTAATCCCACCACTTGGGAGTTTGAGGCAAGGTTGGTCTACAGAGTGAGTTCAGGACAGCCAGAGCTACACAGAGAAACCCTATTTAAAAAAAAAAAAAAAAAAAAAAAAGATTTTTGAGAGGCAGATGGATCTCTAGGAGTTCAAAGCCAGCCTGGTTTACAGGGCAGTTAGTCCCAGACCAGCCAAGGCTACATAGAGAGATTCAGTCTCAAAAACCAAAAAAACAAGAAAGATTTCCAGGCCAAAGGAAGAAAGCAAGGCATAGTGATAACACCTTTAGTCTCTGTGCTGAGAGGCAGAGACAGATGGAACTCTGTGAGTTCAGGCCAGCCTGGTCTATATAGTGAATTCCAGACAGCTAGTGTTACAGAGATCCTGTCTCAAAAGAACAAAATGAAATAAAATAACAAGGAAAAGCATCACAGGCCATGTGATAACATATTCAAAGGCAAAAACAGAGAAAGAAGCAGACATGTTTAGGAAAAGGGACACATTAGCAGTAGAGTCCCAGAGGCCAAGAGGATTTACCTGCTTCATCCACAGTGGTACACTTCTGATACATGGATGTCCGGAGGGTAGGTGTCCGGACATTCAACAGTCTGATCTTGTCTACCCTTGAGTCAAAGACCCGGAGGACAGGGTCTTTATCATCATCATCATGACACATGATCTTGTTGTCAATAAAAGATGCAAACATCTGGGTCTCTAGGAATCTTGAGAGGAAGGGCAGATAGGGCTCAGGTTGATCAGACAGGAAGGATGCCTAGTGGAACCAAAAGGAAGCAATCAACAACAGAGAAGTGAATATGGCAGCCCTAACCAGCACCAGCAACACACCCAAGGGCTGAAGTGAGACAATTGTTCTGTGAAGCTTCCTAGGTCTTTATGAAAAGCCAACTACAATCCTCCTCCCCTTTGTTGACTCTCATGAAAGTTCAGATTTCCTGAGAATCTGACATAGCCAGCCCTGATGTTCGACTACACACACACCTTTGCCTGGAGAAAGAGAGTCCTTTCCAGCACCACACAGTAAAACAGAAACAAGGGAGAGGCACTTTGGCTAGAGGTGAATCACAGGAATCACCTACACCTCTGCTTCTCCACTTGACCTCACTTCTTCAGCTGTGACTAGCTCTCATCCACACCTCCCAACATCTCACTCACTTTATCAAAGTTCTGCATCTGCTCCCTGTTGGTGAACCAGGACTCTTTATCCTGGCTGGGCTGGATGACAAACACTTCATAATCCGCAAACATTTGAGTAAAACGATTGGCAAAAACTTCCCGGATCTGAATGTTTAGCTGGTAAATCCTGAGTTCTTCTGCATCACACTGAACTTTGAAATCTTTATTGCTACTGGGGTCTTCACGAACTTCCAGCTAGAAAAGGAAGGAAGGCAGGGAGGGAGGAGGGAGGGAGGGAGAAAGGAGGGAGGGATAGAAGAGGGAGGAAGGAGGGAGAGAGCGAGGGAGGGAGGGAGGGGAAAAGAAAAAGAAGACAGTTGAAAATACAATTATACTTTTATGACAAAGAAATAACAACTCATCTGATTATTTTCCTTTTGGCCTCAACAGCAAATGGTGAGGTGAGAACAAAAGACAACAATTTAAGAAGAAATATAAAATAGAATTCCTTAGAGAGGTAGCTCAGTGGCAGAACCTTCCCTAGCAAGCAGGTAGGAAGTAAAGACAGGGGAGGAGAAGAGACTGGGTGGAGAAAAGACAGAGCTCAGTTTGAAGGCATCCAGCAACTCAGTTAAGTGGAGATGCAGTTGCTGTAGTTGAGTACAATCCAGCTAAGGACGGAAAAGAATCACTCCTGGGCAGAAAGGAGAGGGAGTCTGGTCAATCAAACTCTGGTTCTGAGTTCCTCCTGGTATCACCTTTCTTTTTGTTACATTTTTTTGGAGGGAGTAGGGGTGGGGGTGGGGGTGGGTTGTCACTTTTCTTACCTTTCAAAGACTATCCTTTTTTTAAAAGGACATACATTTTTTTATCTTTCTAAATATTTCTCTGTTCAACTGGTATAGCTTATTTTAAAATATACTGCACTTTACAAAATAGAGAAATGAAATTGCTCACTACTAAAAATAAGAAGTCCAACAAAAGTATTACATTGGCCTAACACTTATATGTAGCTAACCAAAGTTGTTTAGCAATGAGAATGGGAAAGGTAAAGAGATGGGCAAATAAGCACAGAAAGCTTAATTGCAATCATCAAGGCCAGAAACTGGAAAAGATAACTTGGACAAGAGTCAGCATTATAGGATCTGTTCTAAGCTGCAGCTGAACTCCAGGTAAGGCTCCAAATCTAGGGCAGGAATGCTTAAAGGCCTCTAAGTCTCAGCATCAAGATGTATCTCTATTAGGCTGCTGTGACACCACAGGGCAATGGGTTTGAAAGGTGGAAGCTCACCACCACCACCCTTCCCAACCACTCTGCAAGTGTCACACAGAATGGCAACAGGTTCTCCCTGATCTGCACAAGAAGCCACCCAAACTCAACAAAATAACATTTGCTAGAATAGCTGCTAGCACTAAATCAGTTTCCCATACAGAACATTTCCTTCAATGCTCACAAATATGCACCTGGGTACCTTCTTATCTTAAATCCATCTTCCCCAGGACAGCACTATAACAAAGATCAAATCTGTCACAAACATATTTCCAGCATCTTACTTTTTCCAAACTCACTCCAGTCCTCTTGACCAAAGCTTGCAACCGGGCAATAGTTTCATTCTCTTTGAGGAGCTCATAAGAATGCAAAGGGGAGCCAGCAATATTCCCATTCCTCTTGTCAGACACAAGCTCAGAGGCTCGGATCCTCTTCAGCTTTGAGGCGCTTTCACTGCAATGTAGATTTCCTTCAGGAGGAATCCCAAAAGCCATGAGGATCTCAGAGACCTCCTGGACAAACTCCAATTTGTTGGGAAATTGAGGCAAATCCTCTGGCAACTCAATGAAGTGGTTGTCAACATCCACAAAGCAGAGGTTAGCCTGGAAATCAAAACAGGAAAGGGCATGAACAAACTGAGCACCATGAGAGAAGTCTTAGAAAGGACAATGGATACAACTAAATGATAAACATAAGACATGGTATGAAGAAGATGGAGCAAGGCAATGAGACAGCCCTATGCTCAGAGCTTCCCCAGCCTTTCAGATTATAAAAACTTAGGAACGTGACATGATCTCTGACCACTTTCCTCAGAAGTAAAATGCTAGGGGAAATAACAAAAAAGCAGTATAGAGACCATGATAGTATTGTTATTGGCTTCATACAGAAAGAGCTTCATACAGAAAGCTGGTCAAATGTCTGACAAATTAGTGAATTCCACAATCAGTGAGAAGAGTGTCAAAGTCTAGCATCAGAAGTGTCACTGTCTTCAGTGTGACCCTGAATGCACCAAGTGTAGTAGCATTCTCCATCCCCCAACTCCAGGTGAGATCTGTTACAGTCCTTCTTTATGCTTCTGTCTGACTTCAATACTGCCTCAAAGAGTCAGTACTCACAATGCTAAATGGTAGGCAATATAGATTAACAAAGGACTTGTTACCATCTAGCTAGTCTCAGTTTAGATGAAACTGACAAAAAGAAGCCACGAAGGATAGAACACGCCTATAATGCTAGCACTTGGGGAAGCTGAGGAAGGAGGACACTAATAGTTCCAGACCAGCATGAGGCTACATATGGTTAGGGTTGCCCAATTCATGCTCCTAAGAAGAATTTCTGGTGGTTAGATAAAAGCCAACATTCCTCTGAAACTTCTGAAATAGGTTCCCATCAGCCAAAAAGAGTCATTTCCCTTACTTCTAGCAGAAGGGACATATAGCTCTCCACTGACATATACCTGTGGCTACCAGCATATCAAAGTCCATGCTAGCCTCCAGGCTCCTTCAGTCCCTATTCACAAGTATCCATCATACATTTCAGAGCCCCCACACTAGCCCCCTGGACCTTCTCACCACCACCCTAAATGTTCAGGCCTGTTCCAGTTCCCTGGCTTCTCTCCTCATAGCTATTCATCCTCCTTACAATTCACTATTCTCGATACCCCCCTTCCCCAGGCCAGGCCATGTCCAGTCTGCTTCTTTTTCTCTCTGCCAGATGCCTCTGGATATTTGCTCTCTCTCTTTTTCTGATTAACAATAAAAAACCTTCCCCCTAATCATGGTGCTTCCCCCACCCATGGTGCTTTCTTTACTGCACCCCTCCCATGCAGCTTGAATGTATGTCTGTGGACCACTGCTCCTCACCACTAAGCCACCTCTCCAGTCCCATCTATAGAGAACTTTATCAACCTCAAATTCTGTGTCAAAGGAGGCTGAGGGGAGCAGCTCAGGCACACACTTCGAAGATGGCTTAATTAAGATACACAGGACCCTCTATGTAGACCTCACTAGTCACTCTGAGAAACAGAGCTGAAGAGGAGGGGTGAGAAGACAAAATGAAAAAGGCCATTTTCTAGGCTCATAAAACAGTCTTATGCTGTTTCCTCTCAGCACACAGTGGGGCTGGCAACATGAAGCAATCTACAAACTTACAACCAACTCCTCAAGCATTTCTTCCTTTAACCGAGAAGGGACTGGCACCTGTGTGACAGCTTTGTGCAGATGTGAAACCTGGCAGACACTGAAAGCCAAATGACCAGTTCTATTCTGCTATCCTGCCTTGCTGAAAGGAGTCATGGGGAGACTTAGCTACTGTCTAAGGAAGTAAATTCATGAATCCTTCAAATCCCCAAAGCTCTCCCCAACTCTTCCTTCAGTGGCTCATAAAGCCCTTTGCCAACCTGAGTTCCCAGGCTCAATCCCAGCCAGCGGGCATGCCCCTCAGTGCATCTTTGAGATCATCACTAAAGAGGACCTCAACACACAGGATCCTTGGGGGGGGGGGGCGGGGACAAAAGGAGAGGAAAGAAAAGGGACAGGCACAAAGTGACAGTCCCTTCTTCACTCCAGTGCTCTCAAGCTTACTCTTCTGGCATGGCTGTGGTTTCAGACAATAAAAGCCCAAAGAGAAGCCAGAACAAAAGATGCCTCACAAGAGCAGCTCAGGCTCTCATTTGCTCAAGGCCAGCTGAGATCATGTGTTGGTGCAAAAAAAAAGAACAAAGGGCTTTTTACAGACTCCTGATGGCTGAAGATAAGGTTGCAACTGATGAATTCTAATTTGAGGGTCTAAGAGATGAACATTCTCTGTCCTTCTATAGAAAGGACCTTTTATAAATCAAGCGTACCCCACCTCCAATGTCCTGATGCCACTTCAAGCAGATCTACATCAATGCCACATCTGCCTCGATGCTTCCTTCTAACAACAGAGTTTAAACATATCTTATAAACATATCTTATAAAGTATAAAGATGCCAACTAAAATGCTAAATTATCTCTGGGTAATAAAACATGAGCTAATTCTTATTAGTTTTTGTAAAAATCAAACAAACTATGAACATGTATTCTTTTGGGTAAAAAACTACAAGTGTGTTTCAAGGGTACCATTACCTTTACCTCATCAAGTGTAATGGCTTATTTACTCTTTTAAAAGGAGTGACCTGCAGCTCTTTACCCCGCCCCCCAGAAATTATCTGCTATAAATCAGCATAGAAAATACCCAACTAGATAACTGCCTTCAGAGGCAGTTGTGGCCTTCAGAGAACAAACCTGGGTGAATAGGACTCTATGACCACAGACAAACCTGCTTCTGAAGGACACATTGGTACTCTTTAATCCCACTATCTGTGCAGACCACAGGGAGAGCCTGGAAACAGGTACAAAGACTATTATAGTGATAGACAAAGCCACAAAGTAGAGGATCCACATGCCAGAACACACAGAACACTGGAGTCTCTTACATAACTGTAATTTCCCAAACAGGCCCATTAAGAAAACTGCTAGCTTCCCAGCAACTTTTTCACACTCACATACTTGAAGCAAACAGAAAATGAGGACAAAAAGTCCTAAAGGACAGAACTTGTCCCATGTATACAAGAAGCCAAAGATGGCAATAAAACTGGGAACACAATGTTCGGGGTAAAAAAAAAAAAAGTATTAAAAGAAGCAATTAATAAAATATACAAACACAATGGGCGTGTCAGGTGACAGAGAACCTCTAAAATGATATAAATTGGACTAAAGGTTCATTGTACTTTTCCCTAAAAATTTATTCATGTTCTCTGTTTTCACTCCCAAAAAGGCATTGGTGACACCATGCTGGGCTCCTCCCAGTGCTGGAGAGGACCAGTGACCAACCCACTACTCACCTCCTGAGGCAGCTCCAGCTTTGACCGGTCATCGAGGCCATTGGAATGCAAGCCCATCAGGTATGGAACAGGAGCATCTAAGAAATGCAGGAGAGAAGCTGGAAGGATGGGGACATAGACATGCTGCCATTGGAAAGGAAACATGAGCGCTGTAATCGTCTCTGCCACGGTCATCAGTCTCTGGTAATCTAAGTCAGGGGGAAAAAAGAGAGAAGCATATTCAACAAACCAGTCAAATAAATACTTGCTTCTCAAAGAGACAGCTCAAAGTGCCAATACAATCCAGCTGACCCAAGGACCAACGTGACTCAGACCCTGGTAGACCACACATTGAAACACAATGTTCATCACATACACAGGTTCAGCTGGTAATAAAACTTAATATATAGAAATAATAAATGGCACTTTTCTTTAGATACTGTTCCAGAATATGTCAAGTATATTCTCTAAAGTAGGGGGTGAGGGAGGCTAGGACAGTGGTTAGGATTTCTGTTCACCAGATAGCAAAACAAGATCGAACATTTACAACACAGACACTTCTACACACTAATACAACTTTGCGAGAGTTAAGCTGGGCATGGTGGCTCATGACTATAATCCCAGCACTGAGACTGAGGAAAAATGACTGCCATGAGCTTAAAGCTAGCCTGTGAGACTCAAATACATATTCCTCACACTAACAGCAAATTAATTATAGGTCACACTTTTCTTTGACTTGATATATTTGGCCTTCATTCCCAGTTCTTAGCATACAGGTCCTAAGAATCCTCTTTTTTGTTTGTTTGTTTGTTTTGCTTCTGTTTGTTTGTTTTTTGGACACTGAGCTGAGGGTTGGGTAGAGGCCTCCCTGGACAGTTTTCAAGGTGAGTGCTAGTCACCAGAAAGGCATGATTAGATGCCAGGTTCTCAGCCCAACTTTGACCTCAGGGCAGAGGGGACAAATGCTAGAAACTTCATTAATCACCAAGAGCAAAGAGTTCATCATTCAGGCTTGTGTAGTGATAAAAAAATAAATAAATAAAAATTTAAAAGCAGATTCAAAGGGCTTCTTGGCTGGTATATACACTGAGGTCCTGGAGTGAGTGAGGCTCACCAGAGAAGATGGCATGGTGGGACCTGCACTATGAAGTTCTATTACACTGGTCCCAAATTGTATCTTTTGTAATAAATAATAAATGAAGTTCTCTTTCCTATTCTGTAAGCCACTCTTGAATTTTATCCATATGAAGAAGGAGCTGTGGGAACCTCAAAGATACACAAAATACAGACAGCCCAGGCTTGCCATGGATCTGGGCTAACACTAGATCGTTCATCTCTTCTAGTACTTTTCTTTTTAAGGGTCTTATTATGTAACTGTGGCTGACCTGAAACTTGCTATGTAGACCAGGCTATCTCCAAACTCACAAAGACCCACTTGCCTCCATCTCCTGCCTGAGTGCTAGGATTTAAGGCAAGTACCCCCACACCAGTCTTCTATTACCAGTATTACCATAATGAAAAGCCTAATAATTCTCCAGATGATGGTCATTCTTATATTTTTAATAATGTAAAATTCTTACTTGCTTTAAAAAATGTCTGTAAATTAAAGACTTACAATTCTCAGACATCTGAAAAATGTATTTTAAAATCCAAAAGATGAAGGGCTGGGAGATGGCTCAGTGGATAAAAGCACTAAGTGCTCTTGCAGAGGACACGGGTTTGGTTCCCAGCACCCACATGGTGGCTCACAGCCATCCCTAACTCCAGCTCCAGGGGATCCAACACCTCTTCTGAATCCTGAGGGCACCAGGCATGCACATGGAACATACATACATACATGGAGGCAAAACATGCATACACATAAATAACTTCTTTTTAGTTTTTAAAACAATCTAAAAGATGAATCAAAATAATATTAAAACATGGGAGAAAACCTTTACATGATATTTAAATCCAGCCCTACTCTTCCCAATACTGGCACTTAAACATATATTCTGAATAAATATTCTACAAATCATTATTAGATTAGGTGAGAGGGAGGGAGGAAAGGGGGGAGGGCAGGGGGAGGGAGGGGAGGCAGGAAGGGATAGAGGGATAGAGGGGGAGAGACAGGGATGGAAGGAGGGAGGCAAGCAGAGACCTTTCCTTTTTTAACCACAAGAAAGCCAAAGAGCTTCTGTTGGGAATATTCAATTACACTACTAAACCCCTGAGTTAGCATTTGCATTAAATAAAATTAACCTTGGGTCTGGAGGCTGAGTTAGCAACTACTTGACAGAAAGTAATCAGAGAGCATCTGGAAGAGATAGAGACACTGGAAGTACTAGGGAGGGATTTTGAGTGGCAGAGCGGGAAGGACGTGCTTTCTGGGAGATGCCAGCAAGAAGAGGTTAGTTAGTTGCTCCTCAATCTCCCTGAGCTAGCCAGATTTCACCCCAGCCTCTGAATCTCTTATTTATAAATAGAATAATAGAGATTTAGTTAAAGCTACCTTTAGAAGCAGCAACAGAGCTGGTGCCTTTGGGAACAGAATTCCCACCATGCTGTGACCTAATCAGAAGCAGGCTGCAGGAGGTAACTACAAAGCTGAGTTGCTGGCTAAACAGCAGTGGATTAAGGTGAAGCCACTGTGTGGGAAGATGAATCAAGCTTCCCTTCCTTGCCCTAGCCAAAGCTGAGTGAAGCATATGCTACTGCGTTCTATGGCTGACTGCTCTCAGGATCTGCTCAGGGATAGCAGCATCTCATGGTGTGCCAAAACACCATATGAGCGAGGCAGTCCCCAAAACACCATCATGTTTTCTTTGTCCAGCACCAGTTCAGCAGTTCTAGTGGCTAGAAACTAAGCATGCATACACCAGGGCACGCTCAGGTTTAAAGAGGTCATTTTCTACTTTGTATAAACAAGCTTTTCAACAGTGTAAAAATATAAATCTTGCCTTCCCCCTCATCTTCAGGATGAACCTAATACAGTATCTGAAACTCACATAATTTTATTTGCTCTAGATTTAAATCTCTAAAGAACTTCTTGTAGTGAATGTGAAAGTGGCATTCTTTAAAAACAAGACTGAAAATAAGACAGTCCCAATTTCAATACCATCTTTTCATTTATGTAGTTTGTTTTAACAGATAAATTTTGAGTTTCCTAGCCTTCTGATCTGTATGAGTTGCGGGTTTTCTTCCTCTACCTTTTAAATGTTTTGTTGTTTGTTTGTTTGTTTGTTTTAAAGCAACCTCCCATTTTGAAGGACAACTAAACAATGTCCCAGGGATTCAGCAATCTATAGTATCCACTCTTGAATACTAACCTCCAGGAGTCATAAACACAAAATCCTTTTCTGTACACTAGACTAGACCAACGATAAGATGAGCATCTCCTTTGCCATAGCATTCCATGCCCCTCAACTATGAAAGTTTGCACTCCTGGCAACTGGCTAAAATTTCACGCTGTAATGAACAGTTACTTTTAGTAAGGGAGATAACTCAAAGCCAAGTGGAACTAGAGACGCTAAGAAGAAATGAACACATCTTTGAAACTCATTCTCAGAAATGCAACACAAGGACAAGTCACACTGCATACATATACAAACTATGACAGCTATAACTTGGTGACATAACCTTATAGGACCACCACTGGACCACATGAGCAGTCTACCACTGACCAGAAAGTTATTTTTTGGGGTGTGTGTGTGTGTGTGTGTGTGTGTGTGTGTGTGTGTGTGTGTGTGTGTGTGTGTGTGTGTTTGGAGGCAGGGTTTCTCTGTGTAGTCCCGGCTATCCTGAAACTTGCTCTGTAGACCAGGCTAGTCTTGAATTCAAAGATCCACCTACCTCTGCCTCCAAAGTGCTGGAACTAAAGTGGTGTGTGCCACCGCTGCCCAGCAAGACTGTATTTTAATCAGAAATTACAAAAGGAAGCTTCAGGAACCATTTATCAACAGATGCTTTTGTTTAGCCTACATTGTTTCTTAACAACATTGCTGCCATCATTTAAAATTCAGAGATTTCCTCTAAGAAAGCCCGAGTTCTTATGAAAAACTGAAGATTTACTAAGATCAGGCCAGCAGCACTCATGGAATTAGTTGTTTATTTTAGATGGGTTATGTGCTCTTTAACTCCAAACAGTCCTACAAGTTGTGACACTAGGGAAGCAGAGACGGGAAGAATGAGTAGAGCTTCTCAGAGTTCTAGGTCAGCCTGGCTAAATACCAAGTTCTACAACAAACAGGAGGCTGGAGGGATGGTACTGTGGGTAAGGGAGTGTCTTGCTCATGCAGGGCACCCAAGCTTATTTCCAGTATCCAGTATCCATATCAGGAGGCTCACACTACCTGTCACCACAGCTCCAGAAACAAAATAAATCTTTGTGTATGTGTGATGGTGGTGGGGGAGATCCTATTTGTAATCCAAAATGAAAATAAAACCTATTTTAAAAATCATTCTACTGTCAGGTGCATGCCTTCAATCCCAGCACTTGGGAGGCAGATGCAGATGCAGATGGATCTCTGGAGTTCCAGGACAGCCAGTGTTGTTATACAGAGAAACACTATCTTGGGACGGGGGGGGGGGGGGGGGGATCCCTCTATTAAAAACTGGAACTTGAGCCAGGCAGTAGTGACACACACCTTTAACCCCAGCACTTAGGAGGCAGAGGCAGAGGCAGAGGCAGCTGGATCTCTGTGAGTTTGAGGCCAGTCTGGTCTACAAAGCAAGTTCCAGGGCAGCCAAAGCTGTTACAAAGAAACCCTTTCTCAGAGGGGTGATGAAGGGCTGGAACTTGGACTGGAATGATGGCTTAGTGGTTAAAGATACTTGCTGCTCTTCAGAGGCCCCAAATTCAGTTCTCAGCCTTATCAGGTGCCTCACGATTGTCTATAACTCTAGCTCCAAGGAGAATCTAGCCTCTGCAAGCACCTGCACTCAAATGTACATACCCACATGCTAATATACACACTTACACAAACTTAAATAAACATAAAAATGTTAAAACAATCAGAACTTTTCTTCCCCAAATATCATCCTTCTATCTTATCTTTCTCCAAATTCTTGAACTACCTTCCATTCTGCATATTTATTTATTAACTCTTCTTGACCCATTAAAATATAAATTTCACTACAGAAAGAAATTTCTCTATTTTGTCCATCACTCTAATCCACCACCCTTGAAACGATGCCAGGAACACTGTGCACTCTCAATAAATACGTACTGAAATTTATGATACTGGTCTGGCTCACACAGTAAACAACTGTTCCTTCTCTACCTTAGTATTCTTTCTAAGCCTGCTGTTCACATTCACTCTCATTTATAGAAACAATTCAGGTATAAATAAATAAGACAGGAAGAAGCAACAATTTATCTTCTCACTATAAAAGAATCATCCTTTAGGAAATCCTTTGATTTTGATGTCAGGCTGAGGAAAAAACAGGATGACAGAACATCACTGCTAGTAGCCACTCCCTCCTAACCCTTTTCAGTGTTAATCAGAAGGATTCCAAATTAGATCTAATCCTACCAAGACCATGATGATAGCCAATCAAAAGTAGCTTCTCAGGGTCTATCCACTCTCCTCCCATCTGCCCTTAACCCTTACACACTATATAAGAATACAGAAAGCAGGGACCCCACATGAGCGGAGAACTGTGGTCAACATTGACTTACGTTGTGAGTAAAGCAGGATTTGAAATTCCAGAAGGGCACAAGTGAAAAGCTGAAACACATTCTCCACCCCAAGCAGTTCAAAGACCTCTTTGACAGGAAAGTCAAATAGAGGAAGCTCATTGGTACTTGGTCTCTGGCAGATTATTGGCCCATAGACCCCAGAGAACTTCAGGGAGCGGCCAGGAGGTGGGAGTGGCACCTCATAGAGTACATTGTATATGTAGCTCTCCAGGGGCAGAGGAGGGGGCTGAGGTGATGTGACTGCCTGGTGGAGCTGCTGCAGCACACTCCGACACGCCTTCATGAAGGACATGGGTGTGATGAGGCAGATGCATTTAGAGACATAGAGCGTGTCCCGGCTAATGTCATACGAGTTGAAGCGCTGCAGCTTGGTTCCAGGAATGCCTTCAGCATCTTCCATGCCACTCTGCTCTCCACCGTCAGCAAGTGGAGTGTGGAGGACATCATACTCGGCATTGTGCATGTGGTAGAGGGTCTGCATAGCACTGCAGATCTGCTTGCTGGTCACTTCTTCATAAAAGGTGAGGGCAAACCCAAACGTCCGAGAGCCATCCTCCCTTGTGATAATAAAGGCATGGAACTGTGGCTCCCTGGGATCAGCCTGGGTCTTGAACGCCAGCCCTTTGGGCATGCACAGCTGCAAAAGAAAACAGAAAAACAAGTAGTGAGAGCATTCCTTGTCTTCTTCAGAACACATACCAGCTAGTGAGAATCTACTATGTTAGATACCCATCTACTTAAAGCTCTCACACTAATACAATACACATACTAACTCACTACTATATATTTGTCTGACACAATAGAAACATGACTTTTCATGTTTTGATACATTGTTCTAATACAGAATTCCTTCTTCAAGAACTACTAGGGTTAGGGTATACCTCAATGATGTGCTTGCCAAGAACATGAAGACCATGAATTTAGACTATAGCACCCCAAAAAATAAAAAAAAGGACTCGAAGAAGCACTGCTACCACACACAGGATTCATAACCCCACTTTAAATTACTCTGTACTAATTCCACAGCTAGTAAATACTAACCATTCCCACTGCATCCTGGTCAAAGGGATTCCAATCTACATTCTCAGGGTATCGGGCAAGGACCTTAGACTTGAATGTTCGTCTCAATGGCGTCTGCTCAAAATTTTCTCCTGTAAGAAAAAAATGAAGCAAATCATTGCCACAAAGTCCCTTTAAATCACGGGGCTATGAATACAAATGTGGCAGTCCAGCAAGGAACAGAAATGAAGGCAAGGGGTTAGTATGCCAGCCGCCTGAGTAGGAAAGGCATAGAAAGTTATTATGTCAATAAGAAGCTGAAAAAGTATAGTGCAGTTAATAGTGGACATCACCACCTTCAAAATGAAATCAGTGATACAAGCCCTGTGGTTAACTTTCTTGTAAAAGAGGGAGAAAGCACAGGAATGAAAGAGGGCCCATCCCTGCCCCCCAAAAGTCACATTTGATTTGCCTAAAATCAACTGGGAACATTGTAGAAGCATACCACTTTAAGAGTAAGCTATATACTTCCGTGATAATAAAAACACAAAGACAGTAAGAAGACTTCAGGGATGCTATCTAACCCGCCATTTTATCAGTTTAGAATCATCTGAAATTTCTACAATCCTTAGTGTCTCCCTGCCTCCTCGTAGAAACACTAGCATATATGCTGAGGTTGTAACATTAAAGTGAGGAGGGAAAGAACCACCTAGAGAGACAAAAATCTGAGAAATCTGCTGCTCAAAAAGGCGCAAGATGGTTAAAAGGCCAAAGAGTCAGACTGCCACTAGAGAGACTGAGAACCAGAAAGCTTTGGGTGTGCTCAATTTCATTTTGTTTTTACCTTCAGTCGTACTTGAAATGAAAGGGCTGGCACCATCCCTGGCTTTAGAAGCCTGAATGTACTGGCATAATGCTATATGATAAATGAAATAACAGAGTATTACAATAAAGCAGTGTTATTCCAACTTTTTGACCATGTCTCCAGCATAAGACACATTTTATGTTACAAAGCCACATTTTGTTACAAAGCAATAAACACATACACATGTGTGTGTGTGTATATATATATATATATATATATATATATATATATTTACCTAAAACAAAAAAAATCCATAAAACAATACTTACCCTTAGTCTTATATGACATTCTTTCATGTTTTCTATTCCAAAATAGATTGGCTGAGTGTAAGGGTCATACCTGTATTCTCAGAGCTCAAGAGGCTAAGGTGGCATAGGGGCCTGTTTGTGCATACTAGCTAACAGAATTCTAATTGTAGTTCAGAACTCAAGGGGGCTAGTATGTGTTTTCTCTGCCTAGCCCTGGCTGTCCTTGAACTCACTCTGTAGACTATGTTGGCCTCAAACTCATGGAGATCCACCGGCTTCTGCCTCCCAAGCACTGGGATTAAAGTTGTGTGCCACCATGCCCATTGGGACTAAAAATCATAAAGGGAGATGTATTGCTCATCATTACAGATGACACAGACCTAAGGATAGAAAGCTCCCCACCACAAATCATCCCACAGGCATCTCACCGGTTTCTTTTTTAGAGCTGGAAATGTAGCTCAGCTGGTAGTGTTTGCTTAGCATGTACAAAGCACCACATAAAACCAGCTATGATGCTGCATATATGTTATCCCAGTACACTGGAGGTGAAGGCAGGAGGATCAGGGCTCAATAGTTAGGAGCTCTTGCTACTCTTCCAAAGGGCAGAGGTTCTCAGAACCCACATCAGTAGGCTCGCAACCATCTGTAACTCCAGTTCCAGGGAGATCTGATGCCCTTTTCTGGCTTCTTTGGGCAAGACATGCATATGGTATACAAACAGATACAGATACAGATACAGATACAGATACAGATACAGATACAGATACAGATACAGATACAGATACAGATACAGATACAGATACAGACACAGACACACACACACACACAGAGAGAGAGAGAGAGAGAGAGAGAGAGAGAGAGAGAGAGAGAGAGAGAGAGAGAGAGAGAGATGTTTAAGTATAAGGTCATCTTCCATACATAGACTTTGAGGCCAGCCCGGGCTCCGGGCTACAGGAGACTCTGGAGAGAGGATTAGTGGGATTCTAAGATATCTGTACAAAAAAAAAACCTAAAAACTCCATTTAGACATATTGCTTCCTAATTAAAATCTTTTTATCCAATCTGAGCTTTGTCCAAGCTCAGAAGCAGCAGCCCAATTCTTTATAATTTTCAGCTTCTGTCAAGACACAACTTTGCTTCTGTTAGTAAAGCAAGTACCAACCACACTTTGAATTTCTCTCATTTTCCAAATCCTTCTACCTAATAGATTCCTCTGAAACTTCCTTTTTTAGAGCATTTCATCTCTCAATATATACTTAGTAATATTCACTAGGCAAGACCGGCCCAATCAGCAAGCAGCTGGCAACAGCTACAACAAAGGCCTGTAGCTTATGCAGAGCTAGCCAGTGTTCTCACCTGTACCTGCTGAGATCCTCCACCCAAGACAGGCCTGAACTTACTGCATCAAGTAATCAAGCAGCAAGCAGCTGACATAATGACCCATGGACAGCTGAAATTCTCAGACGGTACACTTAAACCACCTTCAGTTCTGAGAGGAGATAACTATTTCTTCTCTCTAAGCTTCCAAAACTTCCTACACTTGCTCATTTATTCCTAGTATCCTAGAAAATTCAGAGCAAAATCTACAAAATATCTGAACATACACAGGGATGGATCATGGTGGCTACCACTGTTTTAACTAAAAGCTTCCAAAGAAAGTTTTCCTAAGATGGTTAGAAGGTGTCCCTATGACAAGATGAGCACTCAAAGGACAGAATACAGGGAAAAAAAAAAACCCAGCAGCCCAGGTGGTAAAGAGTGGAGCCAGGGGCATACAGACGGCATTGACTGCTCTTGCAATGGGCAAGGATTTGGTTCCCACAACTACATGGCAGCTGACAACCATCTATAGCTCCAGTTCTAGGGGATATAACACCTCCGGCCTTCACAAGAAGCAGTCACACACATGGTACACATACATACACAGAGACAAAACACTTAAACACATAATTTTCTAGTATTTTACATGCATTTTTATAATTTTTTTTGAAGGGGAGGGAGTTTGAGACATAGTTTCTCTGTGTAGCTTAGGAGCCTGTCCTGGAACTAGCTCTGTAGACCAGGCTGGCCTTGAACTCAGAGAGATCCACCTGCCTCTGCTCCCCAAGTGCTGGGATTAAGGGCATGTGCCACCACCACCTGGCCCATTTTTATAATTTATATAAGCAAACCTTTACATATATTTTGGAAATAAATCTCCCTTTTTTTAGTGTCAAATAAGAGAAGGAGTTCACAAACCTGTGAAGTTTCTTGTTGATATGATTTAATCCTTTATGGAGGGCTGCTTTTGTTTGTTTATTTGTTTGTTTCTTGGGTTTTTGTTTGTTTTGTTTTTCTAGACAGGGTTTCTCTGTATGGTTTTGGAACCTGCACTGGAACTAGCTCTGTAGACCAGGCTAGCCTCGAACTCACAGAGATCCAGGGCTGCATTTTTAAAAGCAGCAGAAAGAAAATAAGTGAGACACCTACAGAGATCACTATATGAAGCCAGTATACACAGGCACCTTAGTCCCTCCACTGTGCAGATCTCTAGAAAATTCAAACAATACTAGGAATGTGACATCACACCATAAATTCCTGCTGTTCTAGAAACAGGTAGCTCTTTGCCCAATATATATATAACAAACATAAACAGGTGGCTGGAGAGATGGCTCAGCAGTTAAGAGCACTGGTTATTCTTCCTGGGGCCCAGATTTAATTCCCAACACCTGCATGGAAGCTAACAACCATCTGTAACTTCAGCTCCAAAGGATCTGGCTCCCTCTTCTGGCCTCTACTGGTATTGCATGCAAATGGTACACACGCAGGCAAAATATGAAAACACATAAAATTAAAAATAATATTTTTTAAACCTTAATTTTTAATTAAGGTATAGTGGCCCAAACCTTTAATTCCTTCACTCAAGAGATAGAGGCAGGCAGACAGCTGTGTTTTTGATACCAGACTGGTCTACACGGTGAGTTCTAAGGACAGCCAGAGTCAGATTTGAGACCATTTCAAATTAACCAAAAAGCAAACAAACAAACAGAAAAATCTGTAATAGCAGCAGATATAGAATCCCATTTCAACAATTTAAATGTTAGGTGTGGTGCTCATCTATCTCTGTGAATCTGCCTCTACAGATATTTCTGGAAACCCTAACTAATTCTGTAAATTTTACATGCCTTAGGACATCTAATGAGTTATATATTTTTTTCTGCTTTGGCCAAGCCAAAACACAAACTAGTATTTGTATTGCTGTTGATCTGTTGGTATCAGCTTGACTGAAATAAATTGGGGGAGGAAGGCTTCTGTTGAAAATTTCAAAGAACTCCTGAATTCTCTAAAGTAATTTTATGAAGACATAAGCATTTTTCTGGGAAAGCAACCACAATTCCTATCAGATTCTAAATCCCAGAACTCAAAAAAGCTAGAAATCACAGCTCCAAATATTTCTCTTAATTTGGAAAGGAAATATCCCACGATAAACAGCCTATGTGGGTATGTTAAACCATATGCATCACTTACAGTCATGGCAGAATAGCTCTACCACCACATCAATTTTCCTGCAAACAACCATGAACTTGACAAAATTAAATTATTAAAAAAAAAGAAAAGAAACTATTTGAAAATACTGTAGAATGAAAAGCAGGCAGGGCTGACAGGGTGAAAACTAGCATTTTAAACAAGCAAATAACTGGTAAGTTTCCCTTTGTCTGTGGCTTTCAGCCAGCATGTCCCACTGTGCCATGAAAGGCATCCATAATTTTAACAAAATCTACACCAGAGAGCAAACCTGAAGACTATGCAAGCCAAGACAGGAAATTCTAAAGAGAACAAGAGAGAGGGAATCTAAAACCTGTGTGTAAACTCTGCCCACATTCCTGGACAATCCCTGAAATGCACATACATGGAACATACACCACACAGTCAACCTAAAGGAAATGAGATTCAGGGAAAGTTAACAAAATAAACATAAAATCAATGCTCTTTGAGGGAAGGTAACAGAATCCAGAGTCTGCCAATATAGTAAACTCCATGTCAGGGTCCCAAATCCATATACAGCACCACATTTCTGCAATCCCAGCATTTGAAAGGCAGAGGCAGGAAAACCCCTGCAAATTCAAGAGTAGCCTGGTCTACACAGCAAATTTTAGGTCATGCAGGCTATATGGTGAGACCTTATCTCAAAAAAAAAAAAAAAAAAAAAAAATAGCTCAGGATATAAAGAAAGGAAAATATGGCCCGTTCTCAAAATAAGACTCAACCAATCGACAACAACCTTGAGTTGACCTAAGTATTGGAAACAAAAAAGACTTTAAAACAATTATAGTCATGATGAATGAAATGCAGATTTCAACATAGGAATAGATCACTGTGTGACCAGGCTTGACAGCAGATTGGACATGACAAAAGTAGCAAACTTGAAAACAATAAAGCAATTATCCAATCTGGAGAACAGAGAAAAGACTGGACACAAGGATAACAAGAACATTCATGAAGCAGCCCATATTGGGGGTGGAGGGGAGACAGTAAAATGGCCCAGCAGGGAAAGCACTTGCTGCCAAGCCTGATGATCTGAGTTTGAGCCCCAGGATCCACTTGGTTGCAAGAGAAAAACAATTTCTCCAAATTAGCCTTGAACTTCCACATGTATCCCACACATACCTACATATGTATACACATACAAACTAACTAAATGTAAATAACAAAAGAGAAGTTCTTTTCGATGTATAGAGTTTGGGTCTGGTTAATGACATATTAAAAGAACCAGCTTGTTTTGTTAGGTGCCCTGTATTTCAATTATACCTATCTTCCAGATCATTGTGAATCCCAATTCAAAGGAGGCATTTCCTATCATCTGTATCTACTAGGGCACAATGTAGAAAAGAAAGAAATGGAAACTACTAGTTAAATGAGAATTAACCTTGAGATTACTATTAGGTGTCTTTTTAAGTAATGACACCTTTAAAACATATATTCAAGTCAAGTGTGGTGATGCCCAACTGTATGTCCCTCACTTGAGGGCAGAAGCAGAAGGATCGGTTACAAGTATGAAGCCAGCCTATGCTTTATAAAGCAGGACTGGTTCCAAATTTAAAAACCACAGAAAGAAAAAGCCACACAAAATAAGGGTGTGAGTTTTGGAAACATTCCCTGTCCCTTATCTCCTCTTGACATGAAACTGAAGTAAACTTGTAATAACAAAGTGAAGCTAACTGCTCCATGCAGAGAAAGCCTGTACCACAGTCAGCTGGTACCACATCACCAGCTGACTGTGTGCTCAGGAGTCATCCAAGAACACCCAGATGCAGGCAGTAAACTGCCGCCCCCTGCCCCAGAAAGGCCACAGAGGCCCCTCCCCAGGCACTAACCCAAGAAATCAAGGGTGACCATCTGTTACTTCTGTGTCTTCCCCTGGAGGCAGATTTGCTCACTTCCTTTCTCAGTGTGTTTCCTTTGTCATGTAACTTTAGTGTTGGGGTTTTGCTTATATATGCACCAGATTTAAGCCAACTCATCTACCTCGCATCTAACAGGTTTTAACACATTGACTGGAATTTGAGAATTTACCCAGACAGGACTGCTCCAGATTACTAGATTACAAACTGTAGTTTGTTGGGTTTTTTGTTTTTTTGTTTTGTTTGAGGTGTTTCTTTTTATTTTTGTTTTGAGACATAGTCTCAAATAACCCAGGCAGGCCTCAAATTCCTTGTGTAGCTGAAGATAACCTTGGAACTTCTAATCCTCCCAACTTCACCTCCTATAACAATGGTTCTCCAACTTTCCCAATGCTGCAAACCTCTAATAAAGTTTCTCACATTGTGACCCCAACCATAAAAATTTCTTTGTTACTACTTCATAACTGTAATTTTTCTACTGCTATGAATCATAATGTAAATGTCTGTGTTTTCTATGGTTTTATATGACGTATGTGAAAGAGTTGTTGCATACACACAGCCCCCAGGGTGGAGATTCACAAGTTGAGAACCACTGTTGTAAATGCTGAGATTACATGTGTGACCCACTATGCATAGCTAGGACAAAGCTTGTATAGCAAGGACTACTACATTGTTTCCTTTTAGCACAACTAGATATCCTACAGTGAACATACATCTACTGAGGCAACATTTCAGATCTGGAGAATTTGCTATGGTTAGTAGGTAATGTGACAAGCTGTCAAAGTCATGGTCTCTAAAGCAGGACATTCCATTGTTATGGCCTGGTAAGCCTTTGGCTTTCCAGGCACAGTGACACACACACACCTTTAATCCCAACACAAGGGTTGCAGAGGCAGGCAGATCTCTGTGAGTTCAAGGTCAGCCTGGTCTATAGAGAGAGTTCCAGTACAGCCAGAGTTTCACAGAGAAACCCTGTCTTAAAAACCAAAAGAGAAAAATTAACCTATTTTTATTTTTATTGCACATGTGTAATTGTGCAAAAGGAGTGGAGGTACCCACAGAGTCCAAAAGGTAGGCTGTAAGCCATCTGACATAGGTAACAGGCACTGAACTCAGACCTTTGAAAAGCAGTATATACTCTTGAAGCTGAGCCATCTCTCCAGCCTGCAAGCATAACAAATATAATTAAACCAATTTTCTGTGGCATGGAGCTTTCAGGAACCCAGGAGAAAGTGTCAACTTTTATACTTAGACCTGATGTGCAGACTGGAAAGCCACAGGAAATGTAATTGGGTGAAAGGGTATGGTCAGATGAGAGGCCCATCTGTTCAGACTGTTCTTAGGCAGTACTCCTTTCTTCCAGACTAGGTCAGAATCCATCTGGAATGCAGAACCAAGGGAGAAAGAGAAGGGAGAGTTGCCCTTCTAGGTTTTCAAGAATTACTGGGGGGGGGGGGGTGAGGCAGGGTTGGAACCCTTGGTTTTTGTGATTCTCCTTGAGGAACTCTGGATTCTACAATTCACTTCAGAAGAGAATGAAGGGGGAGAAACAAGAGATCAAAAGGTCAGAAGATTTCAATGCTAAGGGCTTCCAGCTTCCTTTACTTCAGAGAACTACAATTCACTGAACATCTTCTGCATTCCAACACTTTCTTACAAAGTGCACACTGGCATTTTCCTGCAACATGTGGTATTTTACATAAGTCAACATGGATTGGAGAGGTGTCCTGGCCTTTAAGAGCAATGACTACCCTTAAACAATTAGTCCAACAAAGTACTTCAGTTTGAGAATGAAACTGTGAAACTGGCCTTGCACACATCAGCAAGTATTCTGCCATTGTGCTGCATCCCTAGCCCTGAAACACAAACTGTTAAACACAGGTTCTTGATGAGACTGGAAATCACTAAAAAAGGAGCCTCTGGGCATGCCTGTGAAGCATTATCTAGATTAGGTGAATTTAGGTGAAGACTCACCATAAATGAGGGTAAGGTGGTTTGAACAAGAATGGCCCCCACAGGCTCATATATTGGATACTTGGTCATTAAGGAATGGAACTACTTGACAGGGAGTAGGAGGTGTGGCCTTGTTGGAAGAGGCATGTCAATTGTGGTGGATTTTAGGGTTTCAAATGCTCAAGTCAGGCCCAGTAATGCTCTCTTCCTGCTGCCTTCGAATCAGGATGTAGAACTCCCAGCTACCATCTCTGCCTGTGTACCACCGTGTTCCCTGCCATGATGACAGGGAACTATAAACTACAAGCAGCCCCAATTAAATGTTTTCCTTTATTAGAGTTGCTGTGTCATGGTGTCTCTTCACAGCAATAGAAACCTAACTAAGGCAGGATGACACTATTCAAAGGGCTGGGGGCTGAGTGAAAGAAAGCAAACAAGCTTACCACCAGCCTTCACAGCTCTGCTTTCTGAGTGTGTATCAATGTGACCAGCTACCTCAGGTTCCTCCTGCCATGACCTCCCTGTCCTAAAGGACTGTACTATAAAACTGTGAGCCAAAATAAAGGTTTCCTTCCTTAAGCTGTTTTCATCACAGTTTATTTTGTCACAGAAATGAGAAAAGTAAGTAAAACACACAGACTATTACCCTTGGAAGGCAAGAGTATAAGTGACTGCTAATTTTCTTTATATTTTTCTGTACTTACTAGATCCACAAGTTTTGTGTATAATCTCTGTGAAAAAGAGTACAACGATATGAATTTGTTTAGATTTTTTTCCCTGTGAAACAGTCTTGCTTATGTAGTACAGGCTAGACTCAAATTGCCCCAGTCTCATGAGCACTAAATGCAGGCATGGGCTACCATGCCTAGCTCAATTTGATTAACTTAATTTCTTTGGACCTAGTAATGAGATTACATCTAAGATTTAGAATATTAAATTAATTCCTTATTTCTATACTATAAAAGCATGTGGGGGCTAGGTGTGGTGGTGCATGCCTTTAATCTGACAACTTGGGAGAAAAAGGCAGAGATCTATACGTCCAAGGCCTGCAAGGGCTACAAAAAAATAAATAAATAAAATAAATTCTACCAAAACTGGATTATGTTTCCAACTGAGCCAGGACTGGTCTCCCTTCCAAGACTACCACAAATAAGGAAAACAGGGTCCTTTAGTAAGTAAAATGTAAGTGGTGTTTGTTTGTTTGTTTGTTTTAAATTAGTGTGTGGTGGCTGGAGAGATGGTTTAGAGGTTAAGACCATTATTCGTTTCTCTGTCAGAGATTGGGATCTCAGCACCCACCTAGCAGCTCACAATCCCTGTTCCAAGGGATCTGATGCCTCTTTTGGTCTCCATACACACACTGTATACATATATTCATACAGGTTCACACACAAATAAAACAATAAGTATTTTAAACGTGTATTTGTGTGTGCGCATGTGTGTATATTCATGCTGGCATGTACGTGCCACAACATATATGTAAAAATCAAAGAATAGCTTGTGGATTCTGTTTTCTCTTTCCATTTTTACATGAGATTAAAGTCAACTTCTACCCTGAATCCTGCCCATGAATAAAACTTAACATAACAATTACTTCCTTCCCAGATTTTCTCACCCACTCTCCATTTTCTGAGTTTTGCTAAGATTTTCAAAAGGGAAAATATGGATCCATACCTGTTCCTCAGAGCCTTCCCTCCATCTACTCTAAGTGTCAGATATATAAAAGTATTCTTCCTCCTATCAGCATGGCATTGCCAGCCACATTTTCCCTAATTACCCACACATCTCTGCACATTTCTTCCTCTTATCGAGAAAATTGAGTATAAACCAGACATGGTGGCTCATGCCTGCAATCCCAGCATTGAGAGGCTGTCTGAAGCCAGCCTGGGCACACTTCTTGAACCTCACTCCACAGATGCACTTGTGAACAAGATATTCTCTCATTGCCACCCTCTGAACATCTCGATGGTTCTTCTGATCATCCTGTGTTGCAGGAGCAATTTTTCAGGCCCCAAGTTAGACTGGAAGAGAGAGAGGGTTCCATTCTAAATTTAGCTAGGAATAATTCAAGCTTACTTTGTTCTTGGTTTTGAAAATATGTCATTTTTTTTTTCTGATTATTCTGGTTCTTTAGAGGTTTCTAACAATGAGTGAATTATCTCATCCCCAAATACTTTGGAATTCTAAGGTGCAATGTCTGGGACAGAGAATGCAATCCATTCACAGCAAAATTTAATTTTCTGGTAAGTGTTTTAGAGAAGAGAATTGGTAACCTCTTCCTATCAATTCATTTTTTCCAAACTATATTTAATTTATCCTGACAATGGGCAAAAAAAAAAATTTGCAGTTTGAAATTTGATTTGCTTTTCTCAAATGTGCTTTTTGGTGTTGTTAAGGCATGCTGGCCTCAAACCTGTTACCTATAAATTTCTGCTCTTCTTGCTTCTACCTCCCAAAGGCTGCAACTGCAGACATTTGCCGCCACCCTGCTTTCAAAAGTAGTTGAGATTTTGCATTTAGCGTCATCTAGCATAAATATACTTCTTGAAGAAATACTGAACAGAACAAGTTTTTTTTTTCTTTTCTTTTTAGGTTCATGAAAACAAATATAAGAAACTTTAGAAGCTGTACAGATTCTAACAATGCAAGTTTTCTTAAGGCAGCAGAAGCCATATTAGTCGGTTTATCATAAAACCCTCCAGAGTTTTGATCCCTAACATGACAACAACAAAACAAAGTTCTGAAATAGACACACCTCTGCTACCACAGGATAACAGAAGAGAGCTAGAGACAGAGCCCTGGAGAAGGGATGGGATCCATGCTCTCCCTATACCCTCCCCGTTGTAGCTTTTACTCTGCCTATTTCTCAATTACATCCTTTAGAATAAATAAGTAATAGTAAGTAAGCACCCAACAAATACTGGCTCCTTTTCTCCCAAGGCCTGCCATATATATGCCCCTTCCAAATCTGTAGTCCTGAAAGCAAAATGCAGGAATGCCCTTGGAGACCCCAAATACTTCCCAAGAAAGAAGTCTCCACTGCATAGACACAGCAACTTATATCCACTTCATAGAACTTACAGCAAAGCAGAACCCAAGGTAACCAACATCTTAAATGTGGTGTTCCACACCTTTGATCCCAGCACTTGCGAGGCAGAGACACGCAGATCTATGAGTTTGATGCCAGCCTGGTCTACAGATTGAGTTCCAGGATATCCAGAGGTATATAGAGAAACCCTGTCTCAAAAAAACAAAAATAGAAGAGCACAGGTGCCTGATGTTAATGTGCTCTCAATGACAGAAAACTTCTTTACCTTTACCATCATTTATAATAATAATTTTTTAAAGCAGAGTTTTCTAACCACTAAAATTTTATTAACTGGCCAGGCAGTGGTAGCACCCATCTTTAATCCCAGCATTTGGGAGGTAGAGGCAGGAGGATCTCTGTGAGTTTGAGGCCAGCCTGGTCTACAGAGCGAGTTCCAGGACAAGATCCAAAGCTACTCAGAGAAACTCTGTCTCAAAAACTCAAAACACAAAAACAAAAAAAAGTTTTATAAATTGGTACTATCAAAACACAAATCAGCACTTGTTTTATAAAATGTTACATTAAAGCACTGTACTGGTCTGATCAAAGCCTTGTTGTGTTCAAGCCCAGCTGTAGATGAGAAATGGCCCATTCACTCTGTAGAATACCGAACAACAGCCAACAACAGCAAAAAAATTTAAAGGGGAGTCTGGCAGTGGTAGCACACCTTTAATCTCAATTCTCAGGAACAGAAGCAGGAGGATCTCTGAGTTCAAGGCCAGCCTGGTCTACAAAGTAAGTTCCAGGACAGTCAGGGCTACATAGAGTAACCCTGTCTTGAAAAATAAAAAAGGGGATTCTTTTCCAGCCAGTAACAGAATAGGTATTCCACAATATTTAAAGGATTAGCTCTGAATTACGTAAATATGAAAGGTAAAACAACCTGGCCTTTGGAAGAAAACACAAAAGAGCTTTCTTGCGTTGTCATCATGGAAACAATACCAAATAATAACACTACATACAAAGAGAGAAAACAGATAAGCATTATAATGTAATAAATAATGCCTTTGTTCCATCAAGAGACTGGAAAGGGAATGCTCTTGAATCCCAGCATCTGAGAGGCTCTGTTAGTTCAAGGCCAGCCTGGTCTACAGAGTGAGTTCCAGGACAGTCAGGGCTAAACAGAAAAACCCTGTCTTGAAAAACCATAGAAAGAAAAAAAAAAAAAAACAGACAGACAGACAGAGCATAGAAAGAAAACTGCAAAACATAGGGACTGGAAAAACCAGAAAAAAAAAAAAAAAAGGAGCCAAAGGAGGAATTATAATAAGCATATACAGACAATTCACAATAAAAATATGCAAAAGGATCTCACTATGTTACCCAAACTTAGGTCAAATTCATAAGCTTCCTGCCTCAGTCTCTCAGATTGCTATGATTACAAGAAAGTATCAGCTCTGTATGTATGAGCTATGTAGCTTGTGTGTGGGGGGGGCACAGGCATGGTGCAAGGGGGATAGACTGAAAAAATTTACTTTCTCTTCCCATTACACAGATCCTGAGAATCAAACTCAGGTCATTAGATTTGAAATCAAGTGCCTTAACCCCTAAGGTCATCACTTTTAACATGTAAAAATATATTTAAAACACATAGAAAAAAATATTCCTGACAAAGAGTTTAAATAAATCAATAAAAAAACCAAAACCACAATAGAAATATGAAAATATATAATGGAATTCATGAAAAAACTCAGCTTCACTGACTATATTCAGACAATTTTCTTCCCCAAGCTTGAAAATGTTCTTTAAAAGCATAACACATTAAAGGCATTGTCCTAGTTAGAGTTACTATTCCTGTGATAAAACAACATGTTCAAAAGCAACTTGGTGAGGAAAGTATTTACCTTCTGTAATCATTTATTTATTTATCTTTTTATTTTATACCTGCATGTATATCTTCCACATTTGCATGTTGTGCCCACAGACACTAGAGCATGCTTCATCTCATGGAACTGCAAGTACAGATCATTGAGAGCTGCCATGTGGGTGCTGGGAATTGAACCCAAGTCCTCTGGAGAAGCAGAGAGTGCTCTTAACCCCTGAGCCAACTCTCCAGCCCCAGGAAAGTGTATTACCCTCCAGTCAATGGTAGTGTGCAGGACCCATAGGAAAATGACTGCTACAACAGTAGTGTATACCTTTAATCGCAGCACTTGAAGGCAGACAGAGTTGGAAGCTAGCCTGATCTACAGAGAGTTCTAGGACAGCCAGGGCTGCTACACAGAGAAACCCTGTCTCGAAAAACAAAAAAATAAATGAGGAAAAAAATTATTATTATTATTGGTCAGCGGTGATGCATGCTTTTGATCCCAGCACTCAGGAGGCGGAGGCAGGTGACTCTGAGTTCGAGGTCAGCCTAGTATATAAAACAAGTTCCAGACAGACAGAGCTAAACAGAGAAACCCTGTCTTGAAAAGCCAAAACTAAATAAGAAATGGGTAACTGGGTGAAGAGGACTGCTCTCTTTAATAGGATTAATGCCAAAACAAAAGAGGTTTTAGTTAGCATTCAATCATGTGTCCTGCCACAAGATGCAACAAGAAAGACATGCCTAAACCACCTTGAGCTGGGTCTCTCAATCTACACAACTATAAGAAATCCATGTGTGCACTTCCTAGGCTTCTCTCTGTAATATCCTCTTAAAGCAGCACCAATGAGTAAGACAGCCAAAGGCTATATAGTTCTCAGTAAGACACAGAATGGGACTAGGGATGTTGTACATGGGTAAGAGTGTGGCCTAGGTGATGCAAAGTTCTGGGTTTGATCCCTAACAGGGACAGGGGAGTAGAGAGAAGGTGACTAAGTCAACACAACTAGCTAACTAGAATCATTAAAAATAAAGCCAAGCCTTGTGAAGTATGCTTGTAATTCCAGCCCTCTAGAGTCCAAGGCAAGAGACTAGAAGAGTTGAGAGTATAGCCTGGGCTATGTAGCAAGATAAATACATATTCATCTCCTTAATGTATAAATTCTGAAATAATCAGACTAAAAACCAAAATGCTCCTCCCATCAACATCTCAGATTCATGTTTGACTCTGGCTTCCAGACTTTTCAAAATTTAGGAATTTAATCACAGTCTTGCTATTCTCTCTTACAGACCTCTCTCACATTTACTAATCAGTACTTAGGACAGTTTAAAGTTTGGCTGATGAAGTTCCAAGAGGTTTAGTATTAAGCCTACATCAGAAAACCAGTTAAGATCTGAAAAGAAGCTGCTATCTTTTCAAATAATACAACAAACCATCATTAAGCACTTACTATATAAACCACTGTTTCCAGTAAAGTGAAGAACTCTGCCTAGCTGACTCTGGGTCAAGAGAAATTTCTAACAGTTTGGTAATGTCTGAAGTTGTATAATGGTCAGGATTTTATAATCAAGATAAAATTAAGCTTCTTTTAAGAGTTTCTTGCACTTATTGTGTATGTCACTAACAAGGCAAATAACTTTTGAGAGGGGATTCCCTCCACAATGTGGGTCCCTTGATATTGGTCTTGGCAGTACGCAGCCATCTCACTGGCCCATAAAAAAAAAATTTAAACCTTTTAATGGTCATGTTAAATGAAAAGTTTTTAAAAAGTAAGGAAAAAAACACTTTCCTAAAATTAAATCACTAGTTTTTTCAATAATATAACAGTATATAACAAAATTAATCCCTATCTATATAACTATGCTAAACCAATGTTAGAGTCATCATTTGTAAATTACAAAAACAGAGTCTTACCCAGAACTCACCTTTAATCCCAGCACTTGGGAGGCAGAGGCAGGCAGATCTAGGAGTCCGAGGCAGCCTGAGATGTTAGATAGAGAAACCCTGTCAGGGGGTGGGGGAAAGGCATCAGAGATGATATTTTGACCTCAAGAAAAGAATAAACTCAAGGTGTTACAGATGGCTCAGTGGTTAAGGGCAATTCACTAGCACCTATCACTGCAGTTCCAGGGA
Source organism: Cricetiscus sungorus (assembly GCA_030556225.1). Classification (NCBI taxonomy): domain Eukaryota; kingdom Metazoa; phylum Chordata; class Mammalia; order Rodentia; family Cricetidae; genus Cricetiscus; species Cricetiscus sungorus. The sequence goes on from JANBXA010000007.1 coordinate 70,398,032, forward strand.
ACCTAATGCCCCTTCTGGCTTCAGTGGGGATGGCATACACATGGTACACAGAGACAAGCAGGTACACAAACAGAAAGGCCAGCAAATATACACATAAATAAAGTTAAACTTTTTTTGGTAGTTTTTGTGAACAGGATTGCTTCACTGATTTCTTTTTCAGTATATTTGTCATCCATATAGGAAGGTTCTCCTAATTTTGTGTGCATGTTATGTCTGTCAAAACCAAAAAGCATTAGATGCGGTGGGACTGGAGTAATATCTGGTTGTGATCTGTCATGTGAGTGCTGGGAATAGAACATGAATCCTCTGAAAAAGCAGCCATTGCTCTTAACCACTGAGCCATTGTTCTACCACAAAAAAAAAAAAAAAAAAAAAAAAATACACAATTCTCTAGACTTTCCTGAAATGTCAGCCTAATTTATTATAATGAGTAAAATTTGCCATAAATTTAGCAAATTCAACTATCTTATTATATGATTATTATTTCTAAGTCATTTTCTCCTGTTTCCATAACTTAAAATACCCTCAAAGTTTCTTGGTTATTTCCCATATTATTTCATTACAAGACCACAGAAATCACAAGCAAACCCCTGACTACCAACACAGAAGATGAGAACTGCACACTACACCAAGTATACCAAGGGACTTCTGAGGTTAGGAGATGCAAATCTTTCCTTTCTTCTTCAAAGAAAACAGACCACATGCAAAAAGCCTGAAACATCCTTAAACAAAGAGACACCAGGGAGGGGGTAGCACTACCCTTCTTAGAACCAAAGTCCTACTCACTTTTTGATCTAAGATTTCCAGAACTGATAAGAGAGGGGAGAGAAGAAAAACCCACAGCCAGCTTTACTAATTGTATACAAGGAAGCAGGCCATCAGCCTGATCTCCTGACACTGCAGCTCTACTTTTGTATGAGCTGAAGACTGAACCACAAAACCCCAGATGTCATGTTATGCCAAATTCTGTGATTCAATGACAAGTCATCAGTCTAATGCTCCCACCACCAAAATATTTTTTTTACGTTTTAATTAAAAGTAAAGTTGATCAATAATGGACAGAAGACAGAGACCTGGATTCTAACAATTCTTTTTTAACTTGCTGGGTAACACTGAAGAAAAGATTTTCCCCCCTTGTTTTTTGTTTGTTTTGTTTTTTGAAACAGGGTTTCTCTGTGCAACAGCCCAAGCTGTCTTGGAATTTGACTCTGTAGATCAGGCTGGCCTAGAATTCATAGACTAAAGGTATGCTCCAACACCACCTGGCTGATATTAATTTTTGTCTGTCTGTCTGTTTGTTTGTTTTGAGATAAGGTCTCATGATGTAGCCCTAGCTGGTCTGGCACTCACTATGTAGATCAGGCTATCTTGAAATCATAGATCTGCCTTTCTCTGCTTTAGGCTGGCACCACCATGCATATTCTGTCCTAGCAACGCTTTGACCTGACTATAGTGTTTTTCTTCATTAACTCAATTTAGAATCAGCTATAACACAAAGACAAGTATGTCTTCGAGGGTGTTTGCAGTGGCGTTTAACTGAGGTGGGGAGACCTATCCTAAATGCAGGTAGAACCATTGCTTAGGGCTCTAGACTGATTATAAGAGAGAATGAGGGGGCTGGAGAGATGGCTTAGTGGTTAAGAGCACTAGCTGTTCTTCCAGAGGACCTGGGTTCAATTCCCAGCATCCATATGGCAGCTCAAACTGTCTGAATTCCAGTGCCAGGAAACCGGACACCCATGACAAAACACCAATGCATAAAAACTAAAGTAAATTTTAAAAAAAATGAGTGAGCTGAGCTGAGCTCCATCTCTCTTTGCTTCCTAGCTGCAGATGAAGTGGCCAGCTGCCTCCTGCTACCACCATACCAATCTCCCTGCCATGATGGACTGCATCACCCCAGACTGAGCCAGAAAATTAAGCATTACTTATAAATTCAGTGGTCTAATCCACCTGTTGCTATTTTAATTCCTGGAGCTGTGTTTGATCCCCCAAGAACATTCTGAAAACAGATTGAGATCTGGCATACCCTCATATTATCCACCATGCCAGGATCCTGTGGCTCACAGACTCAAATACTCCAAACTAGAATCAAAAACTGGCCGGGCACAGTGATACGTGCCTATCTCATGAGGCAGAGGAAGGTGGATCTCTGTGAATTCTAGACTAGACTGTTCTACATACTGAGTTCTAGCCCAACCAAGGATACATAATAAACCCCCCATCTCAAAAGAATAAAATAATAATAATAATAAAATAAATTAAAAACTAAGCCAGCAAGATGGCTCAGCATGTAAAGATGTTTGCTGCCAATTCTGATGACCTGAATTTGACCCCTAGAACCTACATGGTAGGACAATCAACTCCCAAAAGCTGTCCTGGTTTCCATATACATGGTATGACACACAAAAATAAATGCAATAAAAATTTTAAATCAACAATCACAAAAATACCTGGAATATGGACATTCTACTAATATCGATCTCACTTAATAACTTTGAAGAAGTAAACCTGAAATTTAGTAATGACAAAGAAATTTCGTCACTGAATTCCACAAGAAGTCACCAGCTTCTGAAAGGCAAGCCTTTCGCAGGGCACTACTGTTCCACACCAGCAGGAACTAAAAGCAGTGTCCCTTCTAAGTCCTACACTCATCTGATAATTACAAGAGCAGAACCAGTCAAGGAGCCAAGCAAAGCCCAACTTCTACCAGACTAAGTCAAAAAGTAAGCCTCTAAAAGGAAATGGACCTAGAAAAGGATGTTACCAAAGGAGACCTTAGGCAAAGAAACTATTTTTAACCTAGGAAGGAAGGAAGGAAGGAAGGAAGGAAGGAAGGAAGGAAGGAAGGAAGGAAGGAAGGAAGGAAGGAAGGAAGGACTGAACAGAAGAGGGTGGGGGGCTGCTCAGGCCTTTAATCTTAGCACTCAGGAGGCAGAGGCAGGTGAATTTCTGTGAGTTTAGGGCCAGCCTGGTCTACAGAGCTAGCTCCAGGACCAGCTCCAAAGATACAGAGAAACCCTGTCTTGAAAAACCAAAAACAAACAAACAAACAAAGAAGGAAAGAAACAAAGAAACAAAGAAAGGAAGGAAGAAAGAGTTTGATTGAAACACCAAACACTGACTCATGATCTCCTGGAAAGGAGCAGAGCCCCAAAGTCATTAGAGTGAAATCCACTCACTTTCCATGTGATCCTCACCTGAGGAAGTCAAGTAAGGGCTCCCTTGGGTTGTACCAATTCAGTCTTCCAACACATTAGGTTATGTGGGCTCCTTCTTATTTCCTGAGGGCTACTCTTCGCCAGACTTCTTCCTTGTCCTACCTTACAAAAGCAGCACATGACCTTACTTGGGAAATCTCCCTATTACAGCAGCAGTCACAGCCTGTGGTGAGCCATCAAGACTGGAGTATCCTGTAGCTAGTAAGCTAGGCTTCAGGGCAGACACTGATAATGAATGTAAGAGAATTGATCTGGAAACCACAGACTGGTTAGAGGAAGATCAAAATGCTTCCCATTCATATAGACTCCCAGTTTGAAGAAACGTAACTCATCAAAGATTTTTTGTTGTGGTGGTGGTATTTCTGGGGATTGGCCTCAGGATTTCAAGTATGCCAAACAAGCACTCTACCACTGCCAATTCATCAATCCCCAGCCAATTCATCAATTGTGGGGTGGGGAGGCAGGGATGAGCTGGAGAGTGGGAATGGAAGGAGAGCAAGTCTCTGACTGGGCTGGAACTTGGATGTGCTGCCTCCACTACTGAGATTACAGGAATGCACTGCCACACTCGGCTCTCAAGCTTCATCTCTATAAAGTGAGAAGCTGTCTATTGCTTTTAATTAAGATATTCTTCTGCTGGGCAGTGGTGGCATATGCCTTTAGTCTCATTAATCCTGGCACTTGGGAGGCAGAGGCAGCAGATCTCTGTGAGATCAATGCCAGCCTGGTCTACAGAGTAAGTGCCAGGACAGGCTCCAAAATTACAGAGAAACCCTGTCTAGAAAAATATTATATATATATATATATATATATATATATATATACATACATACATACATACATACACACATATATATGTGTATATATATATATATATACACACACACATAACACACACACATATATATATACACATATATATGTACACACATATACATGCACATACACATACACATAAACATATCCTTCCTTAGCAGTCAGGAATAAAAAAATCAAAACCCACATTACACACCCAGAATGAATGGCTATAATCAAATACATTCAGCCAGGTCTGGTGGTCATACCTGTAATCCTAGTGCTCAGAAGGCTGAGGCAGGAGGTCACGGCCAGCCTGAGGTATATCTTAAATGCCTAGACAGTTTGCCTGTGATACAGAGAAAAACTCTGCCTCAAAACAAAGTAAAACAAGACAGAAAGACTGTACTGTCAGGAAGACATGGATGCTGGTGGAAATATTAGCTGGTAGGGCAATTTTAAAAAACTAGCAAGCAGTTATTCAAAAGGTTAAACAAAGTTTCAATATGACCTAGCAATTTCATTCCTAGGTATACAAGCCAAGGGAAACTGAACCATATGCCCACCAAAAACCATGTATCAAATGTTCGACATTATTCACAATAATTAAAAAGTAGAAACAACTGAAATATTAATCAACTAATTATATGTTTTTTAATAATTTATTTAACCTTTATTTATGTGCATTGGGGTAAAGGTATCAGATCCCCTGAAACTAGAGTTACAGACAGTTGTAAGCTGTGCTATATGGGTGCTGGGACTTGAACCCAGGTCCTCTGGAAGAACAGTCAGTACTCTTAACTGCTGAGTCATCTCTCCAGCCCCCCTATAATTGTATGTTTTATGTCACAGAATATTAATCAGCCATAAAAAATAACAGTAGAGCAAAATGTGTTGGGGCACATCTAATTCAAGCAAGAGTTAGAGGCAGAAGAATCAAAATTCAAGGCCAGCCTTGGCTACATGAACCTCTATCTTAATTAGGAAACCTGAGCTAAAACAAAAGGCTGTAAGGTGTGTTACTGTCCCATTATACAAATATCTTCTCTCACCCCTATTAGACTACTGCAAGGCACACAAATGAACTGTGTCATTAAAAATCAACACACTCTTCCTTTCTCTGAACCTTGGTCTCTTATCTGTAAAACCAGATTATATGATCTCTAAGTATGCCACTCTGTCTGACACTCCATGGTCTTAAAGTTCCAATTTTATCCAGATGCAGTGGCACACACATAAATCCTAGTTCAAGAATGGCCTGAGCTTCCTACACAGGGAGTTACAGGCCAGCCTGGACTACATGACAAAACCTCATTTTCAAAACAAAAAAATAATTCTAATCTCACTGTTCCACACATCTCAGGATTACCACCTGACAAGTCCTCTGCTGGGAATTTTCTAGACAGAATTTTCTCTTTTCAAAAAGTGACATTCAGGGTGTTGGAAAGATGGCTCAGTTGTTAAGAGCACTGGCTACTCTTCCAGAGGATCCTGGTTCAATTCTCAGCATCCACATGGCAGTTCACAACTGTCTGTAACTCCAGTTTCAGGGGATCTGGCATCCTCACACAGACATACATACAGGCAAAATACAAATGCACATAAAATAAAAATAAATTGTTTTTTTAAAAGGTGACATTCAAAGATTATTTCAGTGTAATATTTCAATGTGAGGCTTTTTTTTTTTTTTTTTTTTTTCTTTTTTTGTGACTATTAGCTAACCTTTTCTTCCAGCCCACACTTACTTTTTGGTTCAAAAAAACTATTTACTGCATCTCTAAACTTCTATGACCCATGACTGTGTCAGCATAGAAAAGACTATGGAAGAATTTTCTGTCCCTAATTTTAATTTTTACTTCCTGGTTTTTTTTGTTTTGTTTTTTTTTTTTTTGTTTTTGTTTTTATTTTTTTTAAGGGTCTTCAGCCAGGCTGGTCTGAAATTCACCTGTCTCTACCTTCCAGATGATAAAATTACTTGGAAGCATTTTTAATTTTACTTTTTTTTTTTTTGAGATGGGAGTCTCATATAGCCCAGGATAAATTCAAACTAGCAAACTAGCTACACAGACAACGATGATCTTAAGTCTTCTAACTCTCCTGCATCTTGAAACTACCCAATGCTAGGATTACAGATGTGGGCCATCATATACACCCTGTCTAAGTACCATTGATTTGCTTTTTCTGAATACAGCTTGTTTTGTTTTTAGTATTTGAGAACTACCACAGCAATAATACAACTTAATTGGGTTGGGGAAAAGAACACAGGTTCCTTTCAGCATCTAACCAGAGAACATGAGTGCAATTCCTAATTTCATATAGTTTCACGGACTATGACATCACCAATTTGAGAGCAATCAAGCAGGCTAAGGAGAGAAAATGCACCCTGGGGAGTCTCAGCTGGACTGCACAGAGTTATTTGTATTCTGTTTTGTTGTGCTCAAAGAGTCCCCGTGGGTCATCCAGATTCCCTAATCAACCCACCAGAAATGAAGAGAGTGAAGAAAAAAAAAAAAAAATCCTTCAATCAGTGTCTGTTCTAACAAAGGCAAACTATTGGATAAATTCTTGGTATTACACTACTGCAACCAAATTTTAAAATACACAAAATGCCCTTCTTACACATTTTCCAACTCATCCCTCTTTCTTTATTCTCCCAATAAGCTTACACAGGAATACAATTTTAGCTTACTGAGAAGCCAGATAATTAACAGATATTCACGTAGAGATAATGACATTTTTTTTTTTTTTTTTTTTTTGTGAAAGATAATGTTTTTTTTTAAGTTTCAGAGGGGCTACTATATACAGCAGAATGTCACCAAAGACGCACTGGACCAAGAGTCAAGAAACAAACTCTGATCTCCTAGGCCTCATTTTCCTCTCAGATGCTCTCCAGCACCAAGACCTAGGACGGAATTCCAACAACTACATCATCCGAAAGTCTAAAGCTAATACATATGAAACAGATGACAACATCTGTCTATACTGTAAGAACTGGATGCCATAAAAAGGTGAGACTGGAGCTCAGCTAGAATCAATCCATTATTATTTCGTTATAAAGCATCGGTTTCTCATATTTTAAAAGGACAATCCATTTTTGCCACCTAACGTGTACACTTAGATTTTGGTTTTGTTTTGTTTTGTTTTCAGAATAAATAATGGGATTTCTCCGGTGACAAAACAAAAATTGCACAACTGTCATAGCATCTCTTAAGCAGTGAAATCAGTCAACAGGATGATCACTTTCAAAAGAGAAACTGCACAATGCTCAGTGACCACATTGTGACAGAGGGGAAAGGAGTCTCCCTCATCAAATCTGCATGATGTAAGTTTAAAGTCTAACACAAGCCACCACCCACTGAAACCTGCCTACTGGTCGGTCACTCCAGACAAAAACTTTTCAAAACTATTGCAACTCCAAGGTTTCAGTGCGGGCGCAGAGGAATTCACCGGGGATTTTACAATTCTTACACCCTTCAAGCAATGGGTGTCAAATCTCATCAGGGCCTTACTGTCACTCCCCCACCACTTCCCCTTTGAAAGATAACTGGAGAGGCATCGCTACACAGCACAACCTGTCCGACTGAGACGTCGCCGTTTAGTCACAAATGACCCTCCACTGATAAAGGACATAACTGTCATTAAAAAAAAAAAAAAAAAAAAAAAAGGCATGGCCCCGGGAACAAGCTCCTTTCTAGTGCCAAGGGAGAAATAATTGTTGGTGTAACTCAAGTTCAATTTGTCACTTCATGTCCCATCCAGAGTGGCAGAGCTGTGGAGGGAAAGCCCGGGGCCTGGACTGCTCAGGAGTGAGTTATAACGGTTTTGAGGAACTGGTGTCACGGGCTTCTTGGGAAGAGGCCAAATAAATCAAGTTTTTGTTTTGCTTTTTTGAAAAGTCTGGGTAGGACTCACTCTCACCAGGACTTGAGCTAACTTCTACCCTCCCAAAAGGGTGCTGGAAGGCACGCTCCCCTTCATTCTGCACTAAACCACTCGACCTCCTGAGCTCACACAGCGTCCACATCTTCGCAGGTCGCCGACGTCTTGCCCACCGCGCGTGGGGGCAGCAGGCCCACGGGGCCCCGCGTCCCGTCCCCTCGCCCGACCCTCGCCGAGCTCCCGGGACAAAGCGGGGCCCAAGGGTCCCGGCCCGGGCTCGGCGCGCACTCACCCGACAGCTCGTCCGGCTCCAGCCCAGTCTCGGTGTCCAGCCCGCAGATGACAAAGTAGTCGGCGAAGCGACTGGGCGCCGAGCCCCCTCCGCCGCCGCCGCCGCTCATGGCGCCGGGCTGAGCCGGGCGAGCCGCGCGGAGCCGAGCCCCCGCCCCCGGCTGCCCGCCCGCCCGCCCTCGGCCGCCGCTCCCGCCGCCGCCGCCGCCGCTACCGAGGCTCGGGCCGCCGCCCCCGGGCCTGGCCGGGTCCCAGCGGCCGCCGTTGCCGTGCCGCGGCAGGGGGGCGCTGGGCCACCCCGCGCCGCATCCTGGACGCTGCCCTCCGCGCCGCGGCCCGAGCAAGCCTAGGGAAGGGCGGAGAGCGGCTGTCCGCCCCACCGCGGGCCCCCCCACCCGCCGCCACCTCGTGCGCACGCGCGATCGGGGAGGGGCGGGCGCCGAGCGCAAAGGATGACGTGATGCTCTTTGGGCCCCGGGGGCCTAGGCTTCCAGAGCAATAGCCGCAGTGTAGCCAGCGGCGGCCTCCGGGCTCCCGCGAGTCCTGACGTCCTCTCCGGACTGCGACGCCCTTTAGAGAACTGGGGGTGTGAGGAAAGAGGGGACCATGGGGGTAAAGCTGGGACGCTGGCCGGTGCTGGAGGTGTCACCAATATACAGCTGCACAACTGAGCTGTGAAGCCCACTGGATCCTACTCCTAGACTGTCCCCACACTGCAGCTTCTCCTTGTCCCTGCTCCTCAGTGTCAGAGATGCGGCTTTGCCCAAAAGATCTGGGGAAATCCTGTTCTTTGTGGAGAGGGTGGGTCAGTTGATCTTACATTTACCCTTAATTTGCAGATAGGGAAACTGAAGTTAAAGAAAAGCAATAGACAGAAACCTCCTTTGAATCCTATGTTCACGGACCGCTCACCGCCCCGCACCCCACAAGCAGGGTTTCTCCTAGGCACCAAGCTCTCCCTCCCCTCCACCTTCTAAGAGGCCCTGTCACTTAGAAGTTCTTTCTTTTCACAGCGGCAGAATTCCCGTTCCTTCTTCCTTCTCCCTCTCTCCTTCCCTCCCTCCCTCCCTTTCTCCTCCCTCCCTCCCTTTCTCCTCCCTCCCTCCCTCTCTCCTCCCTCCCTCCCTTCCTTCCTCCCTCCCTTCCTTCCTTCCTTCCTTCCTCCCTTTCTTCGAGCTTCCAGTATAGGAGGAAAAGGATGGTTGGGTGAAAGCTCCTGATCCTTGTCTATTGCCTCAACAACAGACCTTTTTATTTCATTTCCCCCAGAAGCTAGATAAATGTGTTATTTCTTTTGTTTTTTTGAACAGGGTCTCACTGTGTAGCCCTAACTCAGAACTTGCCATGTGCTTGTACCAACCTGTAGAGATTCTCTTACTTCTACCTCCTTGGTGATGGGCTTAAGGGCCTGCACCTACACACCACGCTCAGGTGGGTCTTTTACTGGAGCATCAGAGCCAAGAAAGCGATACACTGTAGTGGTTGGTTGTGATATTTTGTTTATGATCTAACAAATAAAGCTTGCCTGATGATTAGAGTGCAAAACTAGACACAACTAGACACACTAGTTAGCCTTTACACAGAGAGACCCTGTCTCAAAAAACAAAACACAAACAAATAAAAGAACATATTCTACATTGGACTGGTGAAATGTCTCAATGGGTGAGTGTGCTTGCCACCAAGTCTGACAATTAGAGTTCCATCCTGTGAACATGTATCATTAACAACGAGAATGCATCCTCCTAAGGTGGTGTCCTAGTTTCCACATGCATGCCATTGCATGTGCTCTCTCTCCTTTCTCTCTCTCTCTCTCTCTCTCTCTCTCTCTCTCTCTCTCTCTCTCTCTCTCTCTCTCTCTCTCCCCCTCTGCTATAAATAAATGTAATAAATAAATTTTTTGCTTTTTTTTTTTTTTTTTTTGGAGGCAGGGTTTCTCTGTGTAGCTTTGGAGCTTGTCCTGGAACTTGCTCTGTAGACCAGGATGGTCTCAAAATTACAGAGGTCCGACTGCTTCTGCCTCCTGAATGCTGAGATTAAAGGCCTGTGCCACTGAAGCCTGGCTAAGATATTCTTATATATAAAAAGAGTATATTATGGTCAGACATGGAGGTACGTGTCCATAGTCCCAGAATTTAGGAGGCTGAAGTAGGAGGACATCAAATTCAAGGGGGAGCCTGGGTTTTATTCCAAGTTAGCCTAGAGAGACCCTGTCTCAAACAAAACAAGTATATAATATACTCTCAATATTTAAAATTCCATTAATTTCTGAATCTGCACTCTAATCTGTTGAGATGTAAGAATGACTGGATGACTGTTCTCAGGGTTAGAGAGAAGGTTCTGCAGTTAAGAGCACTGGCTGCTCTTCTAGAGGACCTTGGTTCAATTCCCAGCACCCACATGGCAGCTCACATCTGCTTGGAACTCCAGTTCCACAGGATCTGACATCTTCACACAAGCATACATTCAGGCAAAACACCAATGCACATAAAAAAGTAAAAATAATTAAGAAGAGTGACAGTTCTCATCTGGGAGAAGTTAACTGCTGTGCTTCCTTCACAGCTAGTAAGAGCAGGAACAGAGATTTAATCACTAACTAGTGACTTTTAGTTTTATATGTCTTCTGACTCTCTAAGAAGTAATTATTCTGCCAAGCATATTTCCTACTGGGAAGGAGATCACTTTACAGTTGAGTATTCTGGGTCTCTGAGCAGCTACCATTTGTCAAGGCAAATTAATACAGTCATGAATTTTGTTTTCAACTTGTATCTTACAGGTCGAGTTAATGTGAGAGAGGTCTTCTAGCAGCTGCTTAGTCTGGATAAAACATTTCTGGACTTTTAAACCCAGAACATTTATTTCTTTTCTGAATCCCTTCTTTTTCCTTTATTTTTAATTGACCCCCCAGTCTCCTCTATATCATCCCCCAAGGGGTCCTTTAACTTTACCTGATCTGTATTTATTCTTTCCTTTTTGTTATTTTTCTGTGAATGAGTGTTTTGCCTGAATGTATATCTGTTTGGCATGTTAGTGCCTGGTGCCTGTGGAGGTCAGAAGAGGGAATCAGATCCCCTGGAACTGGAATTACAGAAGGTTGTGAGCCACCATGTGGGTGCTGGGAATTGAACCTTGGTCCTCTGCAAGAGCAGCCAGTGTTCTTAACTACTGAGCCATCTTCCCAGCCCTGACCTGTATACCTTCTAAGGTCAGTTTTATACCTGGCACTTGAAGCCTTTATTGTTCCAACCCTTTTCTCCCCTCAGTTTTCAACTCCTTTTAATATTGTCTTGGTTTGCTTTTTTTTTTTTTTTTTTTGAGATTGGGTCTGTACTGTATGGTCAGGCTAGCTTCAGATTTATAAACCTTTTGCTTGGCCTCTTTAATGCTGGGATTACAGGCTTGCTCCACCAAACCTGGCTTTCCCACCTTCCACATTAGTGCATTCCTTGATGCTGCCTAAATGTAAGTGTATGGTTTTTTCATTCTTTGTTGTGGCACATATTAAGTATCTGATGTTTCTTGTTGACCCTCTGATCTCTGGAAGCCTTCCCCAATCAGGACCCAACATCAACAGACTTCCTTTTCCTTGCTTTGTTTAGCTCTCTGAGCCCCTTGCACAATCTGTGTCCCAAGTAAGCATGCAACATAAGGCAACAACACCTCAGATGACTTTGTAAAGCTGCCCTCTCCTCTTGAGTTTTCTTCCAGCTGTTCAGGTAGGTTAGATCCAAGGAGCAGATGCTATGGTTTCCAGTGATGTTGGTTGTGACCTTTCGGTCATGCTCCCAAAGGGATCCAGTATTTAAGAGTAATACTGGGAACAGAACCCAGGAGAGAGCCCAGATTCAGTCCCTGGGGAAGCCAATTGCCTTCTATAATCCTTAGTTGGCTGCCTGCCAGAGCAGGCATTGAGCACACCATACTGCAACAACAAAGATGAAGTGTAATGTGTAATGTGTCTGGAGTGCCTTCTATGTTTTGGATATAACCCTCACTACCTATATATGACATTTTTTTTTTCTTTTTGTTTTTTGTGACAGGGTTTCTCTGCATTGCTTTAGAGCCTGTCCTAGAACTGGCTCTGTATGTAGATCAGGCTGGCCTTGAACTCACAGTGATCAGCCTGCCTCTGCCTCCCATGTGCTGGGGTTAAAGGAGTTAATTACCACCACCTGGCCTATAACATGGTTCTTACAAACACAACCTGGGGTGCCCAATCCAGCATGAAGGACATTAACAGTGTCTGGAGTGTTCTTGGAGCAGTAAGGAGGCCAGGATGGCTTGAGAGGACTGAGTTTGGGGAGAGAATAAGTGATGCTTTCACTTCACTCTAAAAATCACAATTCTCCTTCTGTTGTGTGTAGAGTTCCTAGAAGACAAATACCTTGACAGAAACATATTTTCTGTTTTCCTTGTGGCTACTTCAAACCAATGAAATGTTTATAGGCATGTTTGTGTGTAGCTCCTAGATCAGGAGAGTTAAGGAAGAACTTCCCTTAGTGGTAAGGCTCACCTTTGATCTCAGCACTGGAGGGAGAGACTTAAGTGGTCTTTGTAAGTTCAAGGGCAGCCTGATCTACAGAGCAAGTTAAAGGCCAGCCAGGGATACACAGTGAGGTCTGTCTTTGAGAAATAAATGAACTTATTTTTCAAAATTATTTATTTGGTGTATGTACAGTAGTGTTTGTTTACACGCATGTACATGTGAGGATGTTGGATGCCCTGGAACTGGAGTTACAGATAGTTAGCTGTGAGCTGCCATGTGGGTGCTGGGAATTGAACAAACCCAGGTTCTCTGGAAGAGCAACCAGTGCTCTTAACTACTGAGCCAACTTCCCAGCACCAAGATTATCTTTTTTTTTTAAGATTTATTTATTTATTTATTTATTTATTTATTTATTTATTTATTTATTGAGTACATAGTGTTCTGCCTACATATATGCTTGCAGGCCAGAAGAGGACACCAGATCTCATTACAAATGGTTGTGAGCCACCATGTGGTTGCTGGAAATTGAACTCAGGACCTCTGCAAGAGCAGCCACAGCTCTTAACTGCTGAGCCATCTCTCCAGCCCCCAAGATTATTTTTTAATTCCAAGATTGGAGATGTAGCTCAGTGATGACTGACTTTATATATTTGATAAACAGTTTTGCAATATCAGTCCAAAGGCACAAGATATTGCTTCCTTTCTTCCTCTCTCCAGTCCCACATCCCCGGTGGGGGTGGGTTTGGGGGGGTGGAGATAAAAGAACAGCAGGGCTAGATTCTTCAAGAGAGGGGAGGAAGGAAGTGATCCCAATAGTTCAGCTCAAGAGCATAGGGAAAAGCAACTGGCAGGAAATGTATGCAGATTCACTCAGAGCTAAACACTGCTTTTTAGGCAAAATGAAGTTACTGACATATTTTGTATCAAAACTAGCTGTATAATTACATATTTGCATTGTAGAAAGGGTTCTAACAGCAAAAACTGGAAATTAGTCAGCTACACCAGACAGGTTAAAGAAACTAGTTTATGCAAACATGGAGATATTGTACAGATTAAGAAGAAAAACAAAACAAGAGAAAGAAAAATAAAGAGGGAAAAGATTTCAATATGTTCTAATGTGGAACATATCAGTACAAAAAATATTAATTAAAAAGCGAGCTAGGCAAGCTTGGCTTGGCTACATAGGTTCCTATGGCAAGTAAATAATAAATAAATAAATAACAGCAAAAACAAAACAACAAAAACAGGGGCCAGAGAGATAACTCAGTGGTTAAGAGAGCTCACAATCCTTCCAGAGAACCTGAGTTCAGGCTGAACACTCATATCATGTGGCTCACAACCACCTGTGCCTTAGTTATTTTTCTTTTTTTTTTCCCCTTTCATTTGTCTATTTATTTATTTACTTGTTTTGTTTTTCAAGTCAGGGTTTCTCTGTGTAACAGCCCTAGCTGTCCTGGCACTAGCTCTGTAGACCAGGCTGGCCTCAAACTCACAGAGATCCACCTGCCTCTGCCTCCTGAGTGCTGGGATCAAAGGTGTGTACCACCACTGCCTGGCTTAGTTATTTTTCTATTGCTGTTTCAAAACATTTTAACCAAGAGTCAATACAGAGGGTTTGAGTCTGTGATGGCAGAGCAACAGTAGGAAGAGCTAAGAGCTCACATCTTGACTGGCAAGTAGAAGGCAGACGGAGGTACTTTGGGAATGGCACCAGTCTTTTGAAACCTCAAGGCTTTCCCAGTGAGGTACCTCCTCCAATAAGTCCACACCTCCTAATCCTTCCCAAAGACTTCTACTTACTGGGGACATTTGAGCCTATGAAGGACATTTTCATTCAAATCACAGCCTATAACTCAGTTCCAGGGAATCTAACAACCTCTGGCTTCCATGGATATCTGCATGCACACGGTATACATAAACACACACACACACATATTTTTTAAATTAGAAACAAAAACAGGGACTGAAGAGATGACTCAGCAGTTAAGTGTACTTGCTACTCTTGTAAAGGATCAGCGTTCTGTTCCTAACAGCTACATGGTGACTCATAATTTTAATTCCGGTTCCAGGAGATCAACACATATGTGGTACACATGCATACATGCAGGCAAACACTTGTACACATAAAATAAAAACAAGTATTTTAAAACAAAAACAATTCACTTATGGAAAAAATAAGGGGTTATGGATATAGTTTAGTCAATATGGAGCTCTGAATTCAACCCCTACATCATATAAACTAAATTTGTGACATAGAGCTGTAATTCTAGCACTCAGGGTTTAGAGCTAGAAAGCTCAGATTAGGAGTTCAATGCCACCCTTAGGCAAGATACATTGAGTATGGTGGTACACCTATAAAGGTGGGACAGGGAGGCAGAATTCCGGTGTAAAGCCATCTTGGGCTATATAGTAAGACTCTACCTCAAAGCAAACAAAGGGATGAGGTACAGTTCAGTGGTAGGACGTTTGTCTAGCACTTGCAAAGCCCTGGGCTCAATCCTCAGCATCTAAAAAAGTATTAAAAAGTTATGAAATTATACACAGTAGCTGAAACATAGAAGCAATCCAAGTGTTTACTGGCAGATTAGTGGACAATGGATAAGTAAAATGTAATGTAGACTACAATAGAATACCATTAAGCCCCTAAAAGAAAGGAAATCAGACTGGAGTGTACCTCAGTTGGTAGAATGCTTGCTCAGCATGAACAAAGCATGAACTCTATCCTCAGCATCGCAGGAATGAGACAGAAGCTCAGTCAATATTGTAATTCCAGCACTTAGGATATAGATGCAGGAGGATCAGATGCTCAAAGTCATTTTTAGCTACATAGGGAGTTCAGGGTTGGGCTATGTGAGACCCTATCTTCTTAAAAAACATAGTATTTAGGGGTTGGAGAGACAAATCAGTAGTTAAGAGCACTTGATCTTTTTGAGAATCAGGGTTCAGTTCCCAGCATCCCTACGTGTCTCACAGCTGTTACTCCAGTAACAGAAGATCCAACCCCTTCTTTTGGCCTCTGGAGACTGTACACACAATGTACACAGACATACATGCAGACAAAACACCCTGTCCTAGTTAGGGTCTCTATTGCTTCAATGAAACACTATGACCAAAAAGCAACATGGGAAGGAAAGAGTTTATTTGGCTTATGCTTCCATATCAGCGCTCAATATTGAAGGAAGTCAGGGCAGGAACTCAAAACAGGGCAGGAACTTTGAGGCAAGGGCTGATGCAGAGGCCAGGAAGGGGTACTGATTACTGACTTGTTCCTCGTGGTTTGTTCAGCCTGCTTTCTTATAGAACCAGGACCACCAGCCTAAGGATGGCACCTCCTCCTTCAATCATTAGTTAAGAAAATGCCCTATAGGCTTTCGTACAACTTGATCTTATAGAGGCATTTTCTTAATTGACGCTCCCTCCTCTCAGGTGACTTGAGCTCATGTCAGATTGACATAAAACTAGACAGTGCACACACATACACATAAAATATTTTTTTCAAGACAGGGTTCTGTAATATGAATAATAAAAACTCAGAGACAGATATTGGGGTTCAACTTGAAGATCAGAGAAGCTCTTACCTCTACCTCAGACAGAAATGGGTGAGTCTGTCTCCACGAATCCTCAGAGGCAATATGCACACTGCATTGCTCTTCACCAAGCCTTAGACTGCAATCCCCTCAGTTCCTGTCTCTTCTAACCTTATATTCCTCTCTGCTCAGCCATATCACTCCTGTCTTCACCTCCCTAGTGCTGGGATTACAGGCATGTGATCCCAAGTGCTGAAATCAACTTTCTATGAGCTGTTTTTCTTTCAGACTGTATCAATTTCATGTAGCTCAGCGTGGCCTTGAACAGAGATCCATTTGCCTGTCTCAATTCTAGGATTAAAGGTGTGTCCTCTATGGCTAACTAGTGTAGCTGCTGGGATTAAAAATGTGTATCATCACTGCCCGGCTGTGGCTAGCTTTGCAATTTGATCTCCAGTTGTGTTACCACGCTCAATAATCATAGCCATCTGATTCATTTTTACCTAGGAAGTCACTTATTTCACTTTATCACACCCTACTGTCCCACCTTGCTTAAAAACATGGATCCTCCTGTTTCTCAGCAACTCACTTTCTAAAAGAATTAAAATCAGGCCACACTCCCAAAACTCTCAGAACAAAGTTAAGCAGCTATGCTATGTTAAGGTTTTGTAAGTTCCTAATTGATAGTCTTAACCAGGGCCTGGCTCTTCCATGTTGTCACATAAGTAATCACAGACTAAATCTCATGGTGAAAAACTTCCTGTGCGCCCCAGAAGATGTACATAGCCAGATACTTTCATTCGTTCACTGACTTCTGTGTTATTCTGAAGAAGCCAGAAGGGATACTGGATTGCCTGGAGCTGGAACTTTTTAAGCCATCTGACTTGGGGCTCCTGAGTAGGACCCCAACCCCTGGAAGAGCAGAAAGCATTCTTAACTGATACATCACCTCTTTAGCCCTATTGTTTTTTGTTTTTTTGTTTTTTTCCTAATGGTCTCCCATCTCATAGCCTGGCCAGTCTAAGTGGAGGCACTTTTCCTTAACACAGCTGATTCCTGGAGAGAATTATGTGTCAGCTCCTTTTCTGAACTAGCAACCACCTCTGCTCCATTTATATTTAACAGGCATCACCTTTTAGCCATTTAACTGACAGCCACAAAGTCCCCAAAATCAATCAGTTTCAACCCATATCTGATGCTGCAAATGAGGATGAAGTTGAGGAACAGAAGCAAACGCTGATAATGTCCCCAAGTATTGCAACCTTCCATAAAGTAGTATGTGAACATGTTTATGTAAGTGTACGTTTGAGTTTTTCTGTATGAGTGAATACTCAGGTGCAGGACTGATCTTTGTGTAGATGCACATACAGAATTGTGTGTGTGTGTGTGTGTGTGTGTGTGTGTGTGTGTGTGTGTGTGGGCAGATGTAGGGTGGGGTGGTCAGATCCAGAAAATAGAGAAG
Source organism: Cricetiscus sungorus (assembly GCA_030556225.1). Lineage (NCBI taxonomy): Eukaryota > Metazoa > Chordata > Mammalia > Rodentia > Cricetidae > Cricetiscus > Cricetiscus sungorus. The sequence goes on from JANBXA010000007.1 coordinate 70,415,690, forward strand.
TATCTTTGGCTCTCCAAGCCCAGGAGACACTAAAAAGTTGCTTCTCTCAGCCCCTCTCCCTTCCTCCCATGTCCCATTGGACTAAAAAGCTTTTCAGAATTAGACCAGATGGCCTCTTGTGTGCTGCACCCAGCCTTTTTCCTTAGACTGTGAACACACTGGCATGGTTATTCTCATCAGCTTGGGGCCAAGAACTTCCTGGGAAAGGCCGGATGGTCTAGTGAGGGAGAAATGAAAGGCCCTTGGACTGGATCCCAAAGGGAAGATATATTTAGCTGTAGCTGAGCTCTGAAAGATTTTTGTTTTGTTTTGAGACAGGGTCTCACTATGTATCTTTGGCTACCCCAGCTTCAAACTCTCTATATAGGTCAGGCTGGTTTCAAACTCATAGTTACCTACTTGTCTCTGACTCCAAAGTGGGGGGATCTAAAAACATGGTACCACATTCCACTTCTGAAAGATTTTGAGTTGCAGTTTGCTAGAATTGCCACCCATCTTGATTACATTATGGTTCATGATTGGTAAAACTCAGAACTACCCATGACAAATAGTACATTTTACTAATATAAAAATATTTACAATTTATAATTGACTCTTTTAGGATTTGTTGTTTGGTCTTTTGAGATAGGGTTTCATGTTGCCCAGGCTGGCTTCAAAGTCATGTTGTAAATTAGTATTTGTGACTGGCTCCTAACATCCTGAAGGTAACACAGGCTGCTTACTAACTTTTGCACTGACTGTTCCCTCAGATAGGTCTCATTGTGGACACCACTAATTTGCATAGTTACTATGACAGTCTTCCAACAGGTGGCAGTAAAGTACCTGGAGAGGCATCCTTTCTGCATACACAGTATGTGTCACTTGCCAGGCTGCTGGATATTTGCCAGCGTGGGGCTGGTAAACAGCAGCTAAAAAGCCAACATCCGTTATGCTCTTCCACCATGGCTTTCTTTGTGCTTCTCAATTCTCCTCTCCCCTTTGATCCTCATCATCTGGTTACAAGAACAGTTCTAGATACGGTCAGTGGGCAGGTAGTATCCATACCTACCTCTCTTTTCTATACCCAAGGCCACCTGCATCACCATCCCACTCATGGGCTGTGCTCAGAAGGGCCACATGTTTCAGAATATTTGTTTACATTGTAAAGATGTGTCTTTGCCAAGGTGCCTTCTGACTGATTTAATAAAGAGCTGAATGGACAATAACTAGGCAAAAAGAGGTTAGGCAGGACTCTGGAAAGAAGAAAGGTGAAGTTGCCAGCCAGATGCAGAGGAAGCAGGATGGGCAGTACCGAGTAAAGGTAACCGAGTCACATAAAAGAAGTAGATTAAGCCAGACAGTGGTGGCGCATGCAGCCCTAGAGAGACAGGCAGGTGGATCTCTCTGAGTTTGAGACTAGCCTGGTCTACAAGAGCTAGTTCCAGGACAGGTTCAAAAACAATACAGAGAAACCTGTCTCGACAAACAAGAAACAAAAGAATGTAGATTAAAAGATACGGTTAATTTAAGTTCTAAGAGCTAATTAGGAACAAGCCTAAGCTAAGGTCAAGCTTTTATAATGTCTCTCTGTCAATATTTGTGAGCTAGTGGCTAAAAGAAAGATCCATCTACATATGGCGTCCAATGTGGAGGCTCGAATAGTCAAACATAGGGCCTGAGAAAGCTAAGAAAAGTTTTGGACAAGGAGTCCAATAGTTTCCTAGTTCTGCAGTCTCTCATGCGGGCTGGTGCTGGTAAGTACAGAGGCACAGTCTGTGGGCTGAAACCAGCAGACATCGCCATGTGCTAAGCTGAGCCACATAACAGTTGAGATAGCAGTTTAAGATTTGTCTTAAGGGGCTGGAGAGATGGCCTGGGGAGTTAAGAGAGATGTCTCAGGTTAAGATCACTGGCTGTTCTTCCAGAGAACACAGGTTCAATCCCAGCATCCACATGGCAACTCATAACTGTCTGTAACTCCAATTCCAGGGGATCTGACACTTTCACATAGACATATGTTTAGGCAAATCACTAATACACATAAAGTAAATAATTTTGAAAAAGATGTCTCAGAGAACACTGCAGGTACTTAGTAAAGCCAGATCCAGACACAGAAAACCTTTAAAATAGGTATAGTATGTTTAAAAATGTGCTTAGATTTTAAAGAAAGAAAAAAATGAGTATAAAGTCATAGAAAAAAAGTTTTAAAATAATAAAGTCTTTAAAGAAAGAATAAAATGCTGGGGGGGTGGGGTGGCATAGCACTCAGGAGACCAGCTTGGTATACAGATCAAGTTCCAGGACAGCCAGGGAGACAAAGAAACTCAAAAACCAAAAAACAAAAGAATAAAGTAATATAAAAAGAATAACCCATATAAAGATGGGAAATACACAGGTTACCTGGGTCCTATATATGGTACTAGCTGACTCTGAATTATTTAAATGCTAATAAAAAACAGAAGACATTGAATTATGGAAACTGCTAAATTAAACAAACCTATATATTTTAAGAATGTGCTAACTTCAAAATGAAAGTCAGAAATTATGTTGTGTTGGGAAAGAGTTTATGCCTTTGTTTCCACAAGAAACAAAATTATCATTCTTTTCAAAATAAAGGAAGATCAGACTTTATTGGCAGAGTTGTCCTGAAAATCTTGGCTACAGACATGAACAAAGAAACTAAGAAAGACTACAGGATAGGTGACATATATGCTGATCCCTGTCCTATGAGAACAGCTCTGAGATTGGATGAGACATGATAAATATTGTTCACCACAGAGTCCTCACGACTTATTATTACATGCCATCCTTTCATATGGCATGGATAGAGGTTTGGTTATACAGTTCAAACAAAACTTACGTTAATAGATACCTTTTACCTGATCAACCATAAAACAAAAGATGTATTTAGCCAGGTGGTGGCGCACACGCCACTTTGCACTCACGATTGAGCATCTGCCAAGCTCTCTCTAACCCGCAATGGTTCGACTTATTGTTATGTGTATGTTTTGCCTTCATGTCTTATATGTACACCACGTGCATGTCTAATATCCCCTGAGGTCAGAAGAGGACACTGGATCCTGCTGACCTTAAGTTACATATGGTTGTGGGCCACCACGTGTGTTGGGAAACAAACCTTGGTCCTCTCCAAGAAAAACAAGTGCTCTTAACCTAAGAGTCATTTCCCCAACCCTGATATATTTTTAAAACCACCTAAAATTGCTACTTTAAGTCCTTTTTTTTTTTGCTTAATAGATTTGGAATACAGTTGTTCAAAATCAACCCCAAAATGTCACAAAACATATTGTCCCATTATACTACTACCAGTCTAAGTTGTTACCTGTGGTTAACTTAAAAGCCACAATACAAATCTTGTAGGCATTCATCAAACCTTTATTTAAAATAGACAACCTGGAGTTTTGAGGACATGAACTCTCCATCACTGTTCAAACTCAAGATGTTTAGGCTTCATGTTCAGAACGTTTGTTCAATAGTACTCCTGCATGTAAAACACTGGGAACTCCAGGCAGCTCGGCAACTAGGCTGAGAACTCCAGGCTACTAGGCTTCGGATGGAGAAATAGCAGAGTTCCAGGCCCAGCTTCTCTCTCAAGTCACCGGGTGTGTAACCCAATTACCTTCCGGACTACCACTATGCAAATCACCCCCACCTGATACCTTTACTTTTCCCTCTTTTGCATGACTGGGGATAGAACGTAGGGTGTACCATGCATGAGAGGCAAATGCACTATTCTGAGGCAACACAGTCCCAGCTACTTTTCCTTTTCTTCAAATATTAGTTTGTGGAGACCAGACCAACCTTACTCCTCTTGGGTCCAGTTTTCATCCTCAAAGAGACCATGGTTATCTGAGACAGAAAAGCCATCTTTCCAGCCCCTGCATGTTTTTGAGATAGGTTCATGCTACTTAACCTAGGCTAATGTGTCTCTCCAGCCACAGCTAATAGTACAGGTGAGTATTACATCTAGTCTCTTTAATTTCTACTTTTCAACTGTGTGCCTTCTAGAGGTTGAACCCAGAAGCCTCGGGAATGGTATTATAGGCAAGCAAGCACTTTATTATTGAGCTGTATTTCAAGCCAAGGAATTAAGAGAATGAATTTTGTTTGCTTTGTGTTTTGGAGATAAGGTTTCATTATGTAGTTCAGAATGGACTTTAATTTCTATTCCTTCTGCCCCTAGAGAGCTGGGATTCTAAGAGTGCTGCCACACCCAGCTCTTTCATGTTTTCTTTTTAAAAACTTGTTCATTGAAGGACATCTGGATTGCTTCTATTTTCAGCCTAGTATGAACACAGTTGCTAAAAAGAGAAACTGGATCAGTCATTCAAACATCACTGGGGGGTGAAGTTATTTTCAATTGTTTAAATATATATTTTTATTTTATGTGCATTGGTGTTTTGCCTGCATGTATGTCTGTGTGAGGGTATCAGAAGCCTTGAAACTGGAGTTACAGACAGTGGGCCACCATGTAAATCCTGGGAATTGAACCTGGGTCCTCTGAAAGAGCAGTCAGTGCACTTTCATCTCTGAGCCATCTCTCCAACTGCATTTTTTTTTTTTTTTTTAATTAACCTAGAACTCAGAGATCTACCTTCTTGGGTGATGAGATTAAAAAAAAAAAAAAAAAAAAAAAAAGTGTGTGTATCCACACCAACCATTTTATTTTGAGGCAATTCTAATAGATTTACATGTACTTCTAAGAAACAGAGATATCTTATGGACCCAATTAATTTCACACAAAGGTAACATCTTGCAAAGATACATCACCACTAAGATACTGACATCACCAAGACCCAGGGCAGTCTAGTTCCCTGGTCCCCATTCTCAAGGTTTCATCAAGAACTAAATTAAAAATGTATAGTTCATATATTTTGTTTTTGTTGAGGCAAGGGCTAGCCCATTAACCTAGAACTTGCTATGAAGCCAAAGATAACCTTTTATTTTTGATCCTTTTGCTGGACTTTTAGTACCTAGGTTATAGGTGTACAACACTATGCCAGATTAATGAAGTGCTAGCTACAGTGAGGATGGAGATGTGGAACTTAGGGCTTCAAATATACAAGGTAAGCCCCAGCTAAGCTACATCCCAGTCCTGATGTGCTTTTTTCTTAATGTTAGAATCTTTGAGGGAACCACAAATATAACTCAGTGGTAGAATGTTTGCCTATGATGCACAAAGACCTAGATTCAACCCCTAAGTTAAAAAAAAAAAAAAAAAATCAGTCAGGTGCTGGTGCCACATCCCACCACTTGGGAGGCAGAGGCCAGACTGGTATACAAAGCTAGTTCCAAGACAGCCAGGCTACACAGAGAAACTTGTTTTGAAAAATAAAACAAAGGTCAGGCAGAGGTGAGACTCTCCTTTAATCCCAGCACTTGGGAGGCAAAGGCAGGTGGATCTCTGGGAGTCTGAGGACAGCCTGATCTACAGAGTGAGTTCCAGCACAGCCAGGACTGTTTGACAGAGAAACCCTGTCTTGAAAACCCAGAAATAATTTACTCTGATGAAATAAATCCAAAGCATGACATTCAAGTTTTTCTGGTGTAATCTACATTTTAGTTTACATTTATTAAGCATCAACGATATCTTTCATTCAAAATAACAAAGCCCCGTGAAAGAGCCAGAAACTAAGGAAACTAAGTATGTGGCCTGCCTAGTTAGCCTATTTGTCTCTCCATCACAATAGGATGCTTTCTTATGGAAAACTCTTCAAGGGATACCCCAGTCATGAGGTGCATACTGAAGCAGTAGCTTATACCTCCAATACAGTGTATTCATGGAACACAGATTTGGCGTAATGGCAAAAAATCCAATCTTTAAGCACTGTTTCTTTTGTCTTTGGCTGGGGATTGAACCCAAGATCTCAGGCACCATAGCTGTCCATGAACACTTTATCTTCCTGCCTCAGCCTTCCAAGTACTGGACATGAATCACTATGCTTGGTCCAAGTTCTCTCTCTCTCTCTCTCTCTCTCTCTCTCTCTCTCTCTCCTCTCTCCCTCCCCCCCCCCGCAACAGGATTTCTCCGTATTTTTGGAACCTGTCCTAGAACTCACTTTGTAGACCAGGCTGGCCTTGGACTTAAGAGATCTAGAGATCTACCTGCCTCTGCCTCCCAAATGCTGGGATTAAAGGCACGCTCCACCACTGTCCAGCTAATTCACTTTTCTAAAAAAAAAAAAACAAAAAACAAACTTTTTTTTTTTTTTAAACACGTATAAGGGCATACAGAGTGCTTCAGATTCTATTATAGATGCTTGTGAGACACTGTATGTTTGCTGGGAACTGGACTCAGGACCTTTGAAGAGCAGATTGAGTGCTCAGTGCTCTTAAACTGTTGAGCCATCTCTCCACCTCCTCCTTTTTATTTATTTATTTATTTATCTATCTATCTATTTATCTATTAAGTATAGTGTTCTGCCTGCAAGCCAGAAGAAGGTACCAGTGCTCTTAACCTCTGAGCCATGTCTCCAGACCCCAAAATTATTCTTTTTTAAATTTTTTACTTATATTTTTTATGTATCAGTGTTGTCTGCATGTGCATCTGCATGCCTGACTGGGGCATCAGATCCCATTATAGATGATTGTGAGCGTGTCGTGTGTGTGTGTGTGTGTGTGTGTGTGTGTGTGTGTGTGTGTGTCTCAGATTGGCCTCAAACTCACTCTGTAGCCAAAGCTAACTCTGAACCTCTACATCCCAAGTCTTGGGTCTGCAAGCATGTTAACATGCCCAGCTTCAATGATATTTATACAATGATATTAGTAAGCTTTGTCCCAAAAAGCTGTCTTTGATTCATCTATAAAAATAAAAAATGTTTTATGCTCAGTCTCTGGTCATTAAAAAAGAAAACTGCTAGATATAACGATTTCACACAAAAGGACACAAGACTACACTATAGATCAATATTATTTTCCTTGTATTTGTAATATATCCACATGTTAATACTGTGACAGAAAAAGATTAGTCCACATTATGCAGGAGAAACGGGCTTCAATAATAAGACTATGAAGAATAAAAACAAAAGGTCTTCCCACACCACTAAAGTTGGTTCAAGATACCAACTGAATCTTAAAGTGCTTTACATCATTATGTCTTGACAAGGAATGAAGGGCATACCCACGCAGCCAAAAGGAGTCTCTTCTAAGAAATTGTTTTACTTTGTGAGGTGAGAAAGTAAAAGCTATACAGTTGGGAAACTGTACTAATCAAGTGCTGTCCCAAACAGGAAGTCATCAGAGTAAAAGGCAACAAAGCAATCCACAGATTATCATGCATAAAAGGTAATTACACAATACATTCTTTAATAAGCAGACATTAATGAGGCAAAATTTACAGTCATTACAACAAATAAACTAGATTTAACTATTAATGCTTCTGCCAGATGTTTCAGTATAAAATAATGTCTAAAAACTATATGCTTCGAGTACTTACTTTTAGAACCCCTTTGAGATAATAAAGACACTGTAACAAAATATTATAATCTGAATATACATTATCAACATCAGTATGATACAAGCATATAATTCTCATTTTATATAAGTATGGTGAAAATACTGTAAAACCTAGGAAAAGGATGAAAACAGACTGGCCAGAATTTAAATTATGAGACTAATCCATGATAAAAAATCTGTAAGGAAAACTTAAATAAACTCACCCTTGGTACATTCACTAGCCTATGGAAAGTGCTATCTGCAAAAGAAAAACAAAGCCCCCTTTTTGCTTCAAGTATTCGGTTTGTGCTCTGAATTTTTATTTTATTTGATTTCATTGTTCCTTATTTTACTTTAATAAAGGGCCTTGTAGCATTGCTCAAGTTGGTCTCAAACTAGCAATCCTCTGGCCTTAGTATACTGAGCTGTTAAGATTACATGTATGTCTACTGTACCCAAGTTCACTATTTTAGTTATTAGCCAGACAAAAAAGAAGAAAAAAAACCAATAAATTTAATAAATTATTTAGAGTAAGAATCCCAAATATGGCTACAGGAATGATGTCTCAGAGCTACTCTTGCACAGTATTTTCTAAGAAACAGCTCACAAACCTTATGACAGCACTTCTTTCTCTCTTGCCACACAACTGCAATATTTTAACTGTCTCGTGGGACGTTTTACTTTACAAATCCTTCTTTCAGTTTCTGAAGAGGTGATCTCAAAACATAAAATGAATAGATAGCCTGCTAATCCTGAGATGATGGTAGTGATGGTGGTGGTAAACAAAAACCCATGATTTTTACTCAAATTTCTGTTTTAGTTTTTTTTGGAAGATGGCTGGCAGGATAGACAGAAGAGCCAAAATCATTAGAATAAATACTGAGTTCCAGGAAACAGCTTCTCCTGCTGTTGTAAGCTGATACAGAGTTGTTCCTGCCTTAATTGCTACAAAAGAGGGAGGTGCAACACCTAAAACAAAAAAACAAAAAATAGCAAGTGAGTGGCACTGGCAGCCTGTCAAAGTATAAACCAATTTTTTCCCCTTATGTATACATGTTTTGCTCACATGTATCTAAGTGTACCATGTGCGTGTAGTGCCCATGGAATCCAGAAATGGGCATCAGATCTCTAGAACTAGAGTTGCAGACAGGTAGGTATGAGCTTCCATATTAATACTGGGAGTAGAACCCATGTCCTCTTTGAGTGCAACAAGCACTCTTAACTACTGAGCCATCCCTCCAGGACCCCCAAATCACATTTTAAAAATTAAATCTTTATGTGCATATATTTTAGGAACACGGCTATTTGCATTTTGAATAAAGGATTAAGAATTTTAAGTAGGTACTTAGCAATAGGAGGTCTTGGAACAATCCTAACACATACCATTCACATGAATTACATTATGTTTTGTTTTTGTTTTTAGACAGGAATTCTCTGTGTATCCCTGATTGTCCTGGAATTAGCTCTGCAGACCATGCTGGCCTTGAGCTCAGAGAACAACCTGCCTCTGCCTTCTGAGTACTGGGATTAAAGGCGTGCACCACCACTGTCTGGCATATGAATTACATTTTGAAATAATAAAATTATCTGACATATAAACTGAAGCACAACATAGAAGTAAAATTAATTTCAGGTGTTAGTTGTCCTCATTTGTTATATGCACCAATATCAAATCTCCCCATTGTTCAATTTAAAAGATGAAACTTTTAATATTGAGTTTAATATTCCAAAGTACAAGTTAGTGAGATGGCTCACTAGATGGGTAGAAAACGTCAAGCTCTTTTAAGTAATTCAGTTTGTCACAGTCACCTCGTAAGAATAATGAAATTTTTAAAGGCCAGAAAATTTGAGAAGATAAATGAAAACAAAAACAAAAAAATGTCATCCAGAGATTAACTTCACAACTTTAGTATGTCTTAAAAGTCAGTCATCCCTGAGCCAGGTGATGGTAGCACAGGTCTTTAGTCCCAGCATTTGGGAGGCAGAGGCAGGCAGATCTCTGGGAGTTTGAGACCAGCCTAGTCTACAAGAGCTAGTTCCAGGAAAGCCTCCAAAACTGTAGAGGAAACCCTGTCTCGAAAAGAAACAAACAAACAAACAAACAAATAAATAAATAAAAATAAGTCAATCATCCCAGTAAATCTAACTACTACTAGAGAGACACAGCATTTATAATATGAAGTAAATACAACAACTGGAAAGATGGCTCAGTAGTTAAGAATGCTTGCTGCTCTTGCAGAAGATCAGGATTCTGTTCCCAACATCCATGTTGGGCGGGTCACAAACACCCAGAACTCCAGGTCCAGGGAGAGATAATGCCTGACATCCACAAGTACCCACACTCACATGCATATTCTCTCCCTCAGACACAACTAAAAAAACAAAACAAACAAAAATAACAACAAAAACCTCAGAACACACAAGTATTAAACTTTAACAAATATTCAAACAAATCTAAGCTATTTAAACTGCAAAGAAAAACAGTACTCTTCCTAAAGAAAGGCAGAATTCAGGGGCTAGAAAGATGGCTTAGTGGTTAAAAGGACCAAAATTCAATTCCCAGCACCCATATGGCAGCTCACAACTGTCCATAACTCCTGCTCTAGGGGATCCCATATCTTCACACAGACAGACATGCAGGCAAAATACCAATGTACATACAAAGTAAATTATAAAGAAAGGCAGAGTTCATAAAAGTTGGGGTTTTGCTGTTGTTTTTAGAGTCAAGTCCAGGCCCTTGTGTATGATGGTTAGGCAAGCACTCAACTCTCTGAAATGAATTGTTATGTCCATTTACTCATTCCAAAATCTGGTTTCAACTCCTTGATGTCTGTTGGTTTCACTTTTCCTAGACTTCTAATAATAACCAGTAATAAACTGATTTCAATATTTGATTTGAATGAAAAAGTTCAAAAACAGAAATGTTTCTGTCTATTGAGATAGACAGTGTAGTTAAAAAAAAAAAAAGTTTAGGCTGCATGGTGGTGGAACATGCCTTTCATCCCAGCACTTGGGAGGCAGAGGCAGGCAGATCTTAGTGAGCTCAAGGCCAGCCTGATTTACAAAGCAAGTTCCAGGACAGCCAGGATGGTTACACAGAGAAACCCTGTCTGAAAAGTTAAAAAAAAAAAAAAAAATCAGGCTGGGGACACAGCAAAATTTGTGCATCTGAGGAAGTACTAGGAAAAAGTTGTCTTTGTCCAGTTACTAGTCATCACTCACCAAGTCCTTTGGAAAGCCAGAGGACACCTGGAGCCTGGGATGCTCACCAGGTAACATGCAGTCCAGGCTCATAAAAAGAGCTTTCAGCCAATAAAGCTCATGGCCCTGAGAGCATGTCATCTCTGATCTAATTGACTCCAGCTGTCAAAGGAAGAAAGGGCTGCTGGGCCAAAGTTGGGATGGAAATAAAAAGTTCTCCTTGAGCTAAGGATGTAGTTGGTATAGATATAGTGGTACAGAGCTGCTGGCTCAAGCCCAGGTTTGAGTCTTAGTACCACACCCACACTCACACCCACACCCACACACAAAACAAAAACAAAAAAAAGGTGGTGAGGGGATTTTGCTTAATCTCAAGTTACTAAAATAATATCTAATAGAAAGTGCTCATTCTTATGTGTTACAGAGGTAACACATAAAACACACTGAACAAAGCTATTTATATAGGCCAGGCTTTGTGCCCAAGACTTATAAATGGTACTGGTGATTTTGCATACAGCAGGCAATCTAAGCCAGCTGGACAGTTGGACATGCACACAATGAGCTGTCACACAGCATGAACCAGAGGTCTTACCTAGAAAAGTGCCAATAAAAAACACTTTCAATGGCACATTTATCACAGGAGATGTAATATTAATAAACCAATTAGGCAGAAATGGTGTGATTCTCAAAAATATTATGTAGTTAATGAGATGTTCTCTATGACGTTCTACCTGTAATTAGAAAAGAACAGGTATAAGTTAAGCTGCTTAATAGAAAATATCTTAAATTCTCATTCATGATACATCACAATTTACCCAACAGAAACAATGTGTGTTTTTCTGGGTATGTAAGTCAGTGGTACAGCATTTGCCTACCATGTGCAAAGCTCAGGGTTAAATACCCAGAAACACCTCCACCCCCACCAAGTTAAAATTTTTTTTTTCCTTCACCTTTACATGAATTCCAGGGATCAAACTCAGTTATTAGACTTTTGGAGCCATGATCTTAGAGACTGAGGCATTTTATCAGCCCTAATTTTAATTATTATGGTTATGGGGGGGGTGGTCCTGGGAACATGCTAGCCTCTAGCTTCCAATTCTTAAAAAATTTCATATAATCTTCATCTTATGCTATTATGTGAGTGAATTAAGTAAGTAAACAAATTTTCATTAAATACAAATACTTATTACTTATATTTCTGTGTAACTAGTAATATCACTTATACAAAAGTTATTCTGAATAAAAATAAACATAAAATTAATATTCAGTACACGTAAAAAAGAACTAGAATGAAAGTGTAAATTAAAATTCTATATATCCATTGGATTTCAAATGTTTTCCCAACCCTTGATCACAAATTAAAGGAAAATACAAAACTTTCATTTCTTTTCTAAAACATGGGGCTAAGGAAGGATCCCTATATTTAATGAGCCACAATTATTTCTTTTTATCTTTTTGTAAAACTAGAATTTAAAAGTAAAATGTCTGCCATCAATTCTAATGTATTGAAGCCTAGGACTCTAATTTGTAGAACTATCAAAGCTTATGGAAACTGGATGGTGGGGCCTAGCTGAAGAAAGATGCCTACTTGAAGGGTGTTTTTGTTTTGTTTTGTTTTTTGAGACAGGGTTTCTCTATGCACCCTGGCTGTCCACCTATAGACCAGGCTGCCTTCAAACTCAGAGATCTATTCAATGATGGGAGATGTCATTCTGTAAATATGTTTCTCTTATTGGTTAATGAAGGCAAGCTAGGCAGCGGGACTAGGAGACAAGGAGGATTCTGGAAGATGTAGTAGAGGAGAGTCAAGATGTAGGGACTTGAGAAGAGGTCCAGACCCTCTTTCCGGTAAGATAAGACCACATGGAAACACTTAGATTAACAGAAATGGGTTAATATTTAAGACAGAGCTAGCCAATAAGAAATTCAAGTAACAGGCCAACAGCTTTATATCTAATACAGCGTCTCTGTGTGTTATCTGGGACTGATGCAGCTCTGGGACCAGGCTGGTGGGAAAACTGCTTGTAACACTCCAATGCCTCTGCCTCCTGAGTGTTTGGGATTAAAGGAGCATGCCACCACACCCTGGCTGAAGGGTATGCTTAGAATTGTATCTTGGTTCCACCCAGGATCCTCTATTGTGGTCCTCTCTGCCATGAGGTGAAAAGACACTGCCACAAACCTCCTCTGCTTAATGTTCTATCCCACCACTGGCCTAGAATGAACAAAGCCATGCCTGTTTGTCTCTAGAATTTGTCACAAAGAGTATAATACACCACAGAGATTATGGTAGCATTTTCCTGTGTACAGTATATTAATCATTGCTAGTCTTTTCAGAGATCCTGACTGAAAACAGGAGTTTTCCTACTGAAATGCTTAAGAGCAGTAAGCTGAAGCTTTTCAGTTACCCACTGACTATATGCTACATCTGCACAAAACATGAAGTGATGAATTTTGGGATGCTTTCATATTAGCAATGACTTCTGCTAACTGATTTAAAAAACAAAACAGATAAACTAATGTGAAGAGTTGGAAATAGGAGGATCAGGAATTCAAGGCCAGCATGGGTTACATGACAGTCTGTCTCCCAAAAAAAAAAAAAAAAAAAAAAGTACAATTATTGGGGCCAGAGAAAGAGCTCAATAGTCAAGAGCACCTGCTGTTCTTTCCAGAGGACCTGAGTTCACAGTACCCACATCAGGTGGCTCACAACTAACTACCTGCACCTCCAGCTCCAGAAGATCTGACACGATTCTGGCCTCCACAGACATGGATATATACACAAGACACACAAATACACATAAATAAAAAATAAAATTTGGCTAGGTGGTGGTAGCCCAGCCTTTAATCACAGCACTATGAGTTCCTGGCCAGCTAAGGATACACAATGAGACCCATTCTCTAAACAACAATAAACAAAGTCACAGGAGTTGGGTATGCAGTTCAGTGGCAGAGCTCTAGGTTTTGTATGAGTGAGGCTCCGGATTCTCAGCAGAACACCAACAAAAGAGAAAGAGAGAGAACATAATCATGACAAGTATGGATGTTCATATTTGCATTCCACTAATATTTCTGTCAAAAGATAATTTTTATAAGTAAATTTCATACATAAAATTAGCAAATACATAAATTTATATATTTACATACAAACACAAATTGTTTTGAAAGGGACTACCTATCTACTTATAACCCAAGTTATAATTCATAATTTAAACATAAACCAGGGTTCTCCTTATCTATTGGCACATGAACAGCACCAACTGGACACAGCACGATAAAGGAAAAAAAGACATAGCTGGGTGGTGCTAATGCACACCTTTAATCCCAGCACTTGGGAGGCAGAGAGAAACAGATATCTGTGAGTTCAAGGCCAGCCTGGTCTACAAAAGTGAGTTCCAGGACAGCCAGAAAAACCCCGTCTCTCCAAAAAACAAGAAAGAAAAAAAGGATACATTACTGGGAGGGGTGTTTTGGGAAGTTAGTCTAGAAGGAATTAAGATGTAGAAATAGAAGGTAGAGATGATCAAAATACACTGTATACATGTATGAAATGTCATATAACAAGGTCACCTCTCAAATTCAAGCTGGTACTATATGGCTAGAGAGGTCATTAGACACTAGAGGGGAACCAACTACTATTGTCTTGCTAAATGTATGTTTTCAAAGCCTTCTAAATCTTCATGTTTATACCTGTAGATTAGTGCTGCTTTCAAAAAAGCTTTTTTGCAGTAGACAGCAATGCAGAGTCATAACTGGAAAAAGTGCTGACAATAAGTGTCTGCTGAGTGTAGTGAGATATTCACTTTGTCCACACCTGTGGCACAGACCACGCCCATTGGGGTTGGAGACAGGGCAGACTTTACCTGGGGGAACTAAATTTGAGGAGGGGGCTCTGAGAGCTCTCTTGCTTGCAGCACAGGGACAGGAGTACATCTGGAGGCATCCTTGGGACCAGGAACCTGCTGGTGTTCATCTGTCTATGTTGTAAGTTATTTCTCCCCGAATAAACATCTATTTGTCCTATTTGTTTCTCCTGATCCTTATTAAACATCAATAGCTGAGTGCTCAGCCCTAAATGAGTCTAAGGGAACATCACAGAAGAAGAGAAGATGGGAAGGAATACTGTGAAAAGATGTCAGAGTAACACGGCTACTGCACTCAGCAGCTATGGCTACTTGCACAACATTAAGCAATGTTTAATTGCATAGTAAACATTCCAGCATGGATGGAGAGAAATTTATGAGGTTATACCCCTAGCTATTGGTAGTTGGTAGCTGCTAGGAGAGAGGGGATCATTTTTTTGAGGTGGTAGGTTACCTATGCTCCACTGGATGATCCTACAGCCACAAACATGCAGGCAACACTAATTAGAATTAGTATGTTAGGGTGGGGGATAGAGAATATAGGAAGGACAGAAAATACAGGAAGGGTAAGTATTGAAGGAATAGCAGAGAGTAGAGTCAGATTTGGGTTGAATAAAATGAAGACACATTGTTGAAGATAGCTAGTACTTAGTTTATTGTCCTTTTCATTCAGTTCAGGACTCAGCCCCTGAAATGGTACTGACCACTTTCAGGGTGGATCTTTCCATCTCAACCCAACTAAGAAAATGCCACAGAGCTGGGCATTGGTGGCACACGCCCTTTAGTCCCAACACTTGGGAGGCAGAGGCAGGTGGATCTCTGTGAGTTTGAAGCCAGCCTGGTCTACAGAGCTAGTTCCAGGTCAGGCTCCAAAAAACAACCCTGTCTTGAAAAACAAAATAAAACAAAACAAACAAACAAACAAAAACCCCACAGGCCAATCCAGTCTAGATAATTCTTCATTGAGTTTCTCTTCCCAGATTATTTTACTTTGTGTCAAATCAATAATTTAAACTAACCATCACATGTTTTAAAATAAAGTTCCTGTAGGAGTGGTGGCCCAAGCCTTTAATCCCTGAACTCTAGAGACAGAAGTAGGGAGTTAATAGAGGTGAATCTGAGACTAGGCTGACCTGTATACTGAGGCCTACCAGGGATCCATAATGAGAAAATAGGCTTGTGTGAATATAATCATAACACACTGCATGAGATTCTCGAAGAACAAAAATACAATTTTTATCACATTTTTTAAAATAATGACAAAACCAAAGTATACGCCTACCTGCTGTGACCATTTTACTGCTTTCTCTGTTAGGTATTTGTATACAACAGGTCTTCCAACTAAATAGGACAGCATGTAGCAGAATGAGGCACCAAGTCCAGAACACTGGAAAACATAAAGCCATCTCAAACAATCAAATAAACAAACAAACAGAATAAATAGCCCTTCCTTCCCTTTCTACCCTCCCCTATAGCTATGCATAAAGATATTACTTCCAGCCCAGGGACTCACTGTGTCCACCCACACTTTTATTTTTCTGAGACAGTTAGGTTTCTCTGTGTAACAGTATTGGCTGTCCTGGAACTCTCTATGTAGACCAGGCTGTCCTTGAACCCTTGAACTCACAGAGATCCTCTGCCTCACAAGTGCTGAGATTAAAGGCTTGTGCTGCCACCACCCAGAGAAAATCAAACTCTCAACAGCTCCTTATGACAGATTTAATAGGAATCACAAGTATGTTAATCACCCTCAATGTTCTATTTATTTTTCCCAGTCTCCCAATTCACTTCATATACTTACCAAACAAACAAGGAATAAGGCTAGTGGAAAGGGATAAAGAAACCCCGAGAGGATACTGAGAAATATGGAACCTGGAATAGCAAATGTTTGCAAACTGTTAACTTTTAAGTTAAGGATTAAAACATAATGATGTGGATTTTCACAAGAAAAAGTCAACATCTGAAGAAAATTACAATTCAGAAATTATGTTAATAACCCCAAAGTAATTTTATGTAGTATTATTACTTTGTATTGGACTGAAACTTGCCCCAAGAGCTCAGGCGGTTTTTCTACTTAAGGTATCATATCTGAACTAAAACAAGTTACATACTTTGGAGATTCTGGATACTGGTTTGGGGACTAGGAATACTCAACTTGTAGTAAAGGATAAGTGAATGCCTACGGCTCTAAGAGAGCTACCCACTGACTAATAATACAATAATAAGCAAGCAAATAAACACAAG
This sequence comes from Cricetiscus sungorus, assembly GCA_030556225.1. Classification (NCBI taxonomy): domain Eukaryota; kingdom Metazoa; phylum Chordata; class Mammalia; order Rodentia; family Cricetidae; genus Cricetiscus; species Cricetiscus sungorus. The sequence goes on from JANBXA010000007.1 coordinate 70,432,429, forward strand.
TGTTGGTAAGATTATGCTAAAAGGAAATCCAGGACAAACACCTAATACACTGGGCAGAGAGAAATTAGGCAGCTTGGCCAAAAAAGGTCTTCAGTAATGTCTTTTTTGTTTTGGGGTTTTTGAGTCTCATTTTGTAGCCCATGGTTGCCCTGGAACTTTCTTTGTACACCAGGTTAGGCTCAAACTCAAGAGATCCACCTGCCTCTGCTCCCAGCACTGAGATTAAAGGCATACTACTATGTGCTAATGTAGACTGGCTGTACTAACTACCTATCATTCTCCCATTATTCCAGCTGCTTAATAACTTTGTTTTTTAATACTCAAACATAAGATATGTACTTAGTGTATATTTACCACTTTTTAAAAAACTGCTTAAATGAATGAACACTGGGATTAAAGTAAGAAACTTTTAAAAAGTATAGCCAAAAACAGAATAAAAGTAATAGCCAAGCATAGGAACAAATGTAAAAATCCCAACATCTAGGAGGTAGATTCAGAAGGATAAGGGGTACACTGTTATTACTGGCTATATAGCAAATTTGAAGGGCAGCCTAGGTTACATGTGAGCCTGTCTTAAAACAAATACACACACAACACACACACCAATTTTTTAAAAATATATATACAGAAGTTTGAGACACTATAGGAGCTATATGGCTACTTAAAGACACTGATAGGTGGCAAGTCTGAGTTGAAATATGTTATGAATATAAACTAAAGAGTATATTTAAAAGAAATAGTACAGAAAGAGGAGGGCCATCTAGGTGACACAACTTTAATCTCAGCCCTGGGAAGGGAAAAACAGGCAGATCTTTTTGAGTTTGAGGGCAGTCTGGTCTACATAGCAAGTTCCAGGTCAGCCATGGCTATACAATGAGACCCTGTCTCAAACAAAACAAAGACAAAAAACTCAAAAAAAATAAGAGAGGAAGTTAAAATCCCATCAATAATTTTTAGGAGTTGGACTAAGGATCAGTAATGAAGCAAGTACTAAGTACACTGAAGGTCTATGATCAATCTCAGACACACCAGCATTCACATGGATTGCATTTTGAAATGATAAAATTATCTAACACATAGACTGCAGTACAACACAGAAGTTAAATTTCAACTGTTACTTTTTCTCATGTGTCTAGATAGCTCACCTGGTTCTAATAGCCATGTGCTAATAAAATGAAATCTTAGTTAATATGCAACAAGATCAAGTCTCTTCCTATTGTTTACTCAATTTAAAAAGTGCATCTTTTCTTTTTTCTTTTTTAATTTTTCAAGACAGGGTTTGTGGAACATTAGAGCCTGTCCTGGCACTTTCTCTGTAGAACAGGCTTGCCTCAAACTCAGAGATCTGCCTACCTATGCCTCCTGAGTGCTGGGTATACACTGCTACCCGCTACTACCACCACCACTAGCTTAAAAAAGAAAAAAAAGAAAAAAAAAAAAAAAAAAAAAGAGAAAAAAAGCATCATTTCATATTGAGAGTTTAATATTCCAAATTACAAGAAGGCAAGAAGGGGCTAACACTTGCTCTGGAACCTAGTGAGTTAAATTTCATCCTTGGAACTAAAAAGAAGTAGAAAGAGAAAACCGGGCTGGGTGTGTAGTGGCACACACCTTTAACCTCAGCACTTGGGAGGCAGAAGCAGAAGGATCTCTGTGAGTTTGAGGCCAGGCTTGTCTACATAGCAAGTTCCAGGACAGTCAGGGATATGTAGAGAGAGAAAAAATAGAAGTCTGGCGGTGGTGGGGCACTCCTTTAATCCCAGCACTTGGGAGGCAGAGGCAGGCAGATCTCAGTGAGTTCAAGGCCAGTCTGGTTTATAGATCGAGTTCCAGGACTACCAGGATTGTCTCACAGAGAAACTGTCTCAAAAAACCAAAACCAAAAAAAAAAAAAAAAAAAAAAAAACCCACAAAAACCTGAACCGGGCTAACAAGATGGCTCACTGGTGCTTGTCATGCAATCCTGACCTGAGCTTGATCCCAACAGTCTGAGTGTGCTCCCTAGGATCCATGTAAAGGTGGGGGAAGAACTGACTCTACAAAGTAGTCTTCTAACCTCCATACAGGTGTGTGTACACATCATAATAAAAATAAAGGGCTGCAGAGATGGCTCATCTGTCAGGACACTGGATACTCTTTCAGAAGCCCTAAGTTCAATTCCAACACCCACATGGTGACTCACTGTAGTCTCAATCAATCAGATGACCTCTTCTAGTGTGCAGATAGAACACACAGAACAAACATCCAACCATATATACATATGCATATATATCCCTATTAAATAAACAAAATAAGAATTCGAACAGGTGAAATCACTACTATTTGTCAAATGAATACTAATTGTGTATAATAAAACTTGCTGACTGCTTAAAAAGTTAAACTAAATGCTTAATGTATGCCATATTGAGCAGCTCTGATAAATTTCTTAACACTGTGTTATAGAATTAAATAATTACCCAAGCTAAAAGACTACTTTGAAAAATAATGATATGGGGCCAGAAAGATGGCTCAACAGTCAAAAAACACTGGTGTTCTTCCAGATTCCCAGCACCCCCATGGGGTATCACAACAGACTCTCACTCCAGTTCCAGGAATCCAGTGCTGTCTCTGACCTGTAAGGGCACCACACAAAAGTGAGGTACCAGACATCCATGTAGGTAAAATACCCATACACTTAATGATATAGTAGCTCATATTTGAGGATAACGACTTAAAATTTAAAGATTAATAACCTATAGAAATGACAAATACATATTCCAGGGGATGGAGAAATGGCTCAGAATGGCACCGCCTATTCTGCCAGAGGACTGGGGATCAACTATCAGGGGCAGCACACACCTGTAACTCCAGTTTCAAGGAACCCAACACCCATGGCAAACCACCAACACACATCTTAAAATAAATAAATATTCCAAATTAAGAGGAAAGCTAAACACAATTGTTTTGTTTGTTTTTCAAGACTAGGGTTTCTCTGTGTAAAAACCCTGGCTGTCCCCGAACTTGCTTTGTAGACCAGGACTTGAACTGACAGAGATCCATCTGCCTGCCTCTGTCACAAGTTCAAGGATTAAAGGTGTGTACCACCACACTCAGCTATAAACCCTTTAAACAGCACTTAAGTAAGAATTTTCCCGTTTTATCTTTTCAAAAAATATTGCTGTTTGGTTTTGGTTTTTGAGACAGGGTCTCTAAATCAGTGGTTCACAATTTTCCTAATGTTTCATACCTTTAATACAGTTGCTCATGTTGTGATGAAATTTTGCTACTGTTATGAATCATAATGTAAGTATCTGTGCTTTTTGTGAAAGGTCATTCAACCACCAAAGGTTGAGAATCACTGCACTACATAATACAGCCCTGGATGTCACTGTGTAGACCAGACTGACGCTGATAGGACTCAAAGATCTGCCAGCCTCTGGCTCCAGAATGCTAAAATAAAAGGTGTGAGCCAACAAGGCCATCAGAGTTGTTTTTGTTTCTTTGAGATTTTGTTTGGTTGGTTGATTTTTTGAGACAAGTGAAGCCTTGGCTGTCCTAGAAGTTGCTGTTTTAGACCAGGCTGGTCTGGAATTTAGAGAACCGCCTGCCTCTGCCTCTGGAATGCTGGGATTAAAAGCATTCACCACAACCAAAGGGCCCCAAAGTTTTAAAGTTTGGGCACTCACGCCTTAATGTTAGTGGCTAACCCCTTTAATCCCAGCACACTGGGAGGCTGCAGTACATAGTTCAAGGACAGTCTGGTTTAGAGTTTCAGGCAAGCAAGGGCTACACATTGACACCCTGACTCAAAACAAACAAACAAAAAAAGTTTTACTTTTAAATATTAATTTGTGTGTGGCCATAAGTGGAAGTGTAGAGGTCAGAGAACAACTTCCAGGAGCAGGTTCTTCCCTTCTACCATGTGGTCCTAAGAATCAAATCCAGGACATGCTTGGTTGGCAGCAATCTCCTTCACCTGCTAAACCATTTCACTGGCCTCTGCATTAACATTTTAAAAAGAAAACAGTCATTACTTAAACAATAGACCTTTCGAACCTTATTTTGAATAAATTAGAAAACATTTTTCAGATAAAAGGATACAAAATATATGTAGCAAAATAAGCGACCAATACTTGTACATAAAAGGTGTCCTTATACTTGGAGAGAACTTTTCCTAGAGCTTTGGCATCATCCATATCTCTTGGAACCTTCATATTCACTCTTTCTTCTCTAAAGAAATAAAATTGATATGTAAAAATTTTTAGAAACCAGAATTCTATGATAAAAATCAAACTCAAATTCAAAACATGGGAGTCTTATACCAAAATGATGCAATGCAATTGATCTGTAATAAGGACAAATTCACATTTTTTAGATTTACAGTCTACACACACTAAAGTTCAAAATGATACAAATCAAAAAATAAAAACATTTCTTTCAATATTGGCTTTAATTTTAATTTAAATTAATAAATGAGTCATAGGTTTTAATGTACTAAAAACATATCTGCAGGGCAGTGGTGGTACCTGCCTTTAATCCCAGCACTAGGGAGACAAGGGCAGGCAAATCACTGAGAGTTCTAGGCTAGCCTGATCTACAGACGCATTCTAGGACAGAGAAACCCTGTCTTGAAAAGCCAAAAAAGGAAAAAGGAAAGTGAAAAGTTAACCTTCTACCTCTCCTCTCTGAGACAGGGCTTCACAATGTAGACTTGGTTGGCCTAGCATTCCCTACATAGACTAGGCTGGACTCAAACCCCCAGTTGAAATTTTTATAAGCAAAAAATCATTTACTTCTAAACAAGGCAGCAAATAGAAAGGAAAATACCAAGGGAAAAGTAAAAAGCCAGGGGAGGCAGAAAACAATTGTAAACAGCTACTAGATAACCCCAATTAGTGTGTAGACTAAGACAGGAGTTTGAAGACAATCTGGGCTTCATTGGAAGACAATGTCTCAAAAAAAAAAAAAAAAAAAAAAAAAAAAAAATGGAGTAAGCAGGATGTAGTAGTGAATGTCTTTAATCCCAGCACTAGGAGGCTGAGGCAGGCAGATTAAGAATCTAGTTTGGTCAACATAGTAAATTCCAGGGCAGCCAGGATTACAAAGTAAGACCCTATGCCAGAAAAAAAGTTAAATAAACTGGGAGGTGGCACCACACACCTTTAATCCCAGGACTCCAAAAATTGAGGCAGGTGGTTCTCTATGAGTTTAAGGTCAGCTTGGTCTACTTAGTTAGCTCCAGGACAGCCAGGGCTACATAGTAAGACCCTATTTAAAAAAAAAAAAAAAAAAAAAATCAAATACATAATAAAATTAAAGCTATCTTTGAATTTAATACAGTTTTACGTTGTTTCCATTGGAGGATAATGACAGAAAAGCTTCAGACTAAATAGCTAGCTTGATGGGATTACAGATGTACACCACCACACCTGGCTGAATGCTACCTTTCTTTCTCTGGCCCCCCCCAAAAAAAAACAGGGTTTCTCTGTAGCTTTGGAGCCTGTCCTGGAACTCACTTTGTAGACAAGACTGGCCTCAAACTCACAGAGATTCACCTGTTTGTGGCTTGTCAGTGTTGGGATTAAAAGCATGTGTCACCACTGCCCATCTGCACGCCACCTTTCTTAAATACTATAAAACATTTAAATAACTAAAATGGCTTTTTGCTGATGAAATTTAAAACTAGACTCTACAGAAGTATTCAGCACACACATATACACAAATATATAGAAAAATAGTAGACTAGAAAAGATACTTGGCTACATTATTTTCTACTAGTTCGTTGTAGTGGGATATTCACTGTGTCTGCTTCTGTGGCACTGACCACACCCATTGAGGGATGGAGCCAGGGGCGGAAGTGACCTGTGGGGCTTGGTCTCGGAAGGAGGCAGAGAACGCTCTCTTTCTGGCGGGGCTGGAGAGATGGCTCAGCCGTTAAAGGCTAGGCTCACAACAAAAAACATAAGAGTTCGGCACCCAGTATTCCAATGTTTCTCATACTGGTTAATTAATAAAGCACCATTGGGCCAATGAGAAAGCAAGATAGGCGGGGCTAAGAGACAAGGAGGAAAGAGGAAGTGGTAAGGAGGAGTCAAGATGTAGACCGGAGAGGAAAAAGACGCCTACAAAGCAAGTTCCAGGACAGCCAGAACTCTTCCACAGAAAAAACCTGTCTTAAAAAAATAAAAACCAAACAAACAAAACAACAACAAAAAGAACTTGACTCAAAAAGTATACCAATTAGCCAGGCAATGGTTGTGCACTCAGGAGACCTAGGCTGGGATTTCTGATGTTGTGGCCAGCCTGGTACAGCGTTCCAGGACAGCCAAGGCTACATGGACCCTGTCTCAAAAATACAAAACAAAACACATGCGCACACCCACAAGTTAATAAAATGTCTTCTGACAATTACGTTTGGAAAAAAAAAAATTTGAAAGCCACTAGAAAGATGATTTCTTAATTACTTAATTAGGGAACCATACTAGAAAAGGCTTCCACAGATTAAAAGAAAAAAAAAAAAAATCAAGAGTCAAGGAAGATAATTTTCTAGCTTTAGAAACCTTTGGTAACCCTTAGATGTAGATTATCTATTACCCTGTTCTTTGTAGACAATTTTGGCCTGGAACTCAGAAATCTACCTACCTCAACCTCTGTTCCCGGAATGCTGGGGTTAAAGGCTAGTGTCACTACACTTGCCACTTGTCCTATCCTTTTCTTAATAAATTCTAATTTTGTTTCATTTAATGAAAGACACATGGAAGGAAGAAAAAGAAACAAAGGAAGGCAGGAGGCCTGGGGTGGGGGGAGAGGGAGGGAAGAATATCTGTATTGGTAGACTGTTTGCTTAACATACAGTAAACCCTGGATGAAAATTTGGGATGATTGCACATTCCTATAACTTAGACCAGGGAGGTGGTCATTTTTTGTGAAAACAGGGAGTTTAAACCCAAGAGGAGATAAGAGAAATCTGTCTAAAAAACAAAAGAACAGGAAGGAGGAAAATATATAACAATGCTCATGGACTTCTATGAGCGGTGGTATTCCAAGTACTGTAATAGTAGTGTTGCTAAAGGAAATTTAGCTTTTAATTCACTTCATCTCTAAAATATATAGACACTTTTAGTTTCTCTTGTGTACTTACTCACTAAGCTGAGGAAAATTTTTATACACCAAAAACATGACAAAAGCTGCACATAAGAAAATGGACACCAGAATAAGGAGTGACATTCTTGCTGACCCAGCTTCTGCACAAGGTTTGTCTGAAAGAAAAAAAAAGTGTAATTAATAAATCATATTTCAAGCTAACTAATAACTTCCTCAAATCTTTTCCTCCCAAAAACTGTTCTACTTTTGCCTAAAACCATGACATTAAACTAATCAACTTCTGTAAGAACCACTAATTGGCCATCTCCCAGAATTCAGGGGGCAGAACAAGGCAAGTGTCTTTGAACTGAAGGCCAATTTCATCTATATAGTTCTAAGACAGCCAGGGCTACAAAGTATGAGGAAGACACCTGATATCTTCTGTGTGCCTCCACATGTATACACCCACACAAACATGTACATACAAAATGCACATACATAAATTACAAGTCAAACATGTAAACCCAACTCTCAGAAGGAAGAATTGTTCGAGGTCTAAGGTCAGCCTGCGATAGTGCAATAGTGGCTAGCCTGGGATAGATAACAAGACATCTGCCTCAAGAATCGATAGCTATAGGGCTGCAGAGGCTGGTGAAGCAGTTCACTGTTCTTGAAAGTTCAGTTCTCAGCACACACACACACGGTGGCTCACAACCATCCAAAATTCCAGTCGCAGGGAATCTGATGCCCTCTTCTAGCTTCCACAGGCACCTGGTATGTGGGACGTGTACATACACTGCAGGCAAACACACATAAAAACAAACCTTTGAAATCAAAACAGTTTTTAATGAAGCTGAGAAAATGGCATGAGTACTGAGTTCCAAAGAATCCCCAGACTCACATCTAGCCAGTCTTGCCCAAAGGGGAGCTTCATACTCAGTAAAAGAGATTCTGTCTTAAAGCCATAAAGTAGAGAACATTAAAGGAAGACGTCTTTCTGTTCTGGGCTCTATATGCATGATTGTAAGTGCTCATACCTACCCACTCACATGCATAGACCACACAGACAACATACTAAACAAATTACAAAAACATAAGTATGTATTAATACCAACTTAGTCAAAAAATGTAGCTTTTGTTCCTATAAAAGGTACGACAGCACATACCTAAGTTTTCCCAGCAATCAGGAAGCTGAGGCAAGAGAATTGAGAGTTGGAGACAAACCTGGGTTACACAAACAGACCCTGCCTCAAAAATACACTCTCTTCTCTCTCTCCCACACATACCTTCATACCTTGTTTTCACAAGGCCACTTGGTTTTCTCATCAAATTAAAAAAAAATTAGTCTTAGAAGAAAATAAGAGGATCAGGCTTGGTAGCCCACACCTTTAATCCCAGCATTTTGGGAGGCAGAGGCAATCTGGTCTAGACAGAGAAACCCTGAAACCCTGTCTCAACAAACAAACAAACAAAAACTTTCAGTGGTTTCAGTGGACTGTCATCAAAGCAAAGGCATGATATATATATATATATATATCTTTTTTGCCTGTTATCTCTCAAAGACACACTATTTTAAAATCTATCTGCAGGGCTAAGGAGATGGCTCAGTAGGTAAATGCACTTGCCACCAAACCTGATAGATGACCTGAATTTCATCCCTGACACCCACAAAAAGGAAAGATAGATCAGACTTCTGCAAATTGTCCTCTGACTTCCACATGTGTACCTCAGAATACTGTTCTGGCATTTACACACATGTCCTATCTACCCACCAATAAATAAGTAAATGTGAAAATTTTTAATCTAGAATTAACTTGCTCTACCCCAAAGTTTTAGCTTATTTCATCAGAAGAAAGTCCATGAACTCAAGAGTATTTAAAAGTAATTTTTTTGTTTTGGTTTTCAGGACAGGGTTTCTGTGTAGCCCTTGCTATCCTGGAACTCCCTCTGTGCTTGAACTCACAGAGATCTATCTGCTTGCCTCTGCCTCCCCCAAGTGCTAGGATTAAAGGCTTGCTCAACCACTACCTAGCAATAGTAATATAATTTAACATTAATTTAAAATAAAAACTAGGAATAAATTAGTTTCCACTGTAAAAGCATTTGTGGACACAAGAATGATTTCTAAGAACAGCTGATCTTCTCCCCATTCCTGGTAATTCTACATAAGTTACAGACGGAAACATTATTTCTCTGTATTCTCAGCATCTATTATATTCAACCTCTTCTTCCAAGAAGCAGGCACCACCACCATAAAGAATAGGAACTCAAAAGGTCTTAAAAATTTCATAGGAAGGCCAGATTACTTGGTGGACACAATAATGGCAATTTTTAGTTGAAGATAGGGAAAGAACCTTCTAACCAGTACTATATGTTACTAAATAAATTTTCAGGATTTAAGCAGTCTTTTTGAAGTTAAAACTTTTTTTTCCTGAGACACATTGCCCTGGGATTGAAGGCATGTGGTCCAGCTTTGAAGTTAAAACTTAAATAAGGCATTTGTTATGTTATCTGGAAAATTAATTTGTTTTTAATGCATTAAGAATTCACAGTCCTAAGTTAGGGGTCAACTGGGACAAGTTTCAGAAATGGTTAACTGGACCTATTCTCTTCACTGAAAATGAGCCACCTCCATCTGTATCAACCATTATACTCACCAGCAAAGTAAAAAACACAGAAAAGGTGCTACTACTTTCACACATAGTAAACAGTGCTAGTAACTATGATCCAATAATACTTCTGCTCAATTCTAGCAAACCTAAAGGGTAGCACGCAATCCATTTATAGTTCTGAACATAATTCAATTATAAATGTTTTTGTAATTTCCATCTGAATCTGTACCATGTATAGAACTATTTTTTTTTTTTGTTTTGTTTTGTTTTTCTAGACAGGATTTCTCTGTGTAGCTTTGGAGCCTGTCTTGGAACTCAGAGAGATCCACCTGCATCTGCCTCCCTAGTGCTGGGATTAAAGGCGTGTGCCACCATTGCCCCTCCTAATATATCTTTGTACAATTATGATAGATGGGTATGCTTTAGCTCTGGCAACCACATGCCTGCACTTGAAATGCATTAGCTTCCAAATCTTCCAATACTCAACTATGCTCCATTTATATTGCTATCTAATAGTATACCCTTAGCCAACTCTCTGCCTTTCCAACTTCCTGCCAGGTCAAAGGTACTGCTTGAGAAAGAATCATGCTTTGTCAATCTACAAGTCCATGTACTTTCCCCTGCTTCAATCTGGAAATCCTGTCACAACACTCTCCTTGTACCCTAGGATCCTGACTCTTCTTACTTTAGTCAACTCCTCCTTTCTATCCCATCTGTTCACAAAACCACTTTCCCTTGTCTCATCCTTACATTTTTGTTCAATGTTAAGACTTCCCTCCTTCTAGATCCTGCTCTATGAACTGTTTCCATGCATTAACATCTTCAATACAGCCTGAGCACTCAGGAGGCAGAAGCAGATGGATCTCTGTAAGTTTGAGGCCAGCTTGGTCTACAAAATGAGGTCCAGTTCAGTCAAGGCTATACACAATGAGAAGCCCTCTCAGTAAGTAAATAAATGAATGAGTGTAGCCTCAAAAAAATAAAAATTAACCATATTGTACCTCTATGGTTTCTGTTTTTTTGAGATTGTTTCATATAGACCAGACTTGGCCTCCAACTAAAAATGTAATCAAAGGTAATCTTGAACTCCTGAACTTTCTGTATCCATCTCCCAAATATAAGCTCCTGCAGACATGCATGTATAAAACACACACACACCAAAACAAGAAAAAAAAAACCCAAAACTCACACACATACAAGGTCACTGATGATGGCACCTGTCTGCAATCCCAGTACTGGGAAGACAGAGACAGGACTGCCAAAAAAATGGAAGCCATCCTGGTCTATTTAGTAAATCTGTCTCTCATACAAAAAACTTTTAAGGCCTGGTATATAGTGGTCCATTCTTGGGAATCTCAGTACACAGAAGCTGAGGAAGAAAGATCTCCAGGTCAACTTGGGATACATTGTGAGACTCTTAAAAATAAATATGTATATGTATATGTATATGTATATGTATATGTATATGTATATGTATATGTATATGTATATGTATAGTGTTCTGTCTGTATATATTCCGGCTCTCCAGGAGAGGGCACTAGATCTCATTCTAGATGGTTGTTGAGTCACGGATGTGGTTATGAGAATAAACTCTGGACCCCTGGAAGAGCAGTCAGTCCTCTTAATTGCTGAGCCATCTCTCCAGCTCCTGAGACTGTCTTAAAAACAAACAAAAGCCATACACTAAAGTGTTACAAAATTTGTTAGAAGAATTTATCACTTAGTAGTTTTCAATCAAAGGTTATTAGAATTTTTTTGCTATTTATTTATTTATTTATTTATTTATTTATTTTGGAATGACGAATTGCTATCGATAATCAATAAAATTGTTTTTCCAATTCTAGATAATCAGTTGCTAACTAGTTACTAATGACATCAGAAAAATATGAACTAAATCCTATCACATAAGAGGGCCAGGCTGTGGTGGTGCATACCTTTAATCCTAGCACTGGAGAGGCAGAGGCAGGTGGATCTTTCTGAGTTCCAGGCCAGCCTGAGCTCCAAAACTAGTTCCAGGACAGCCTCCAAAGCTACACAGAGAAACCTTGTCTCAAAAAATAAAAAAATTAAAAAATAAAGGTGTGGAGAGCACAAAATCTTTTGCTCTAGAGAAAAAGTTCCTAACATTAGGAAAAGGGAGGGGGGAGGGAATGAGTTAGTAATAAACACGACTTTTTAAAAATATATATATATATATTTTTTGCCTAAGTAACATAATCTGACACCTTGCCAAATAGTCTAACTTAATCTCCTACCACCCTACAGAAACATTGGTGACAGACTAATGTCTTTATTGACACATACAAAGGGTCACACTAAAATTCAAACCTACTCTTTCCCCCAGCTCAGAATCCCCTTCCCTTATCCTAGATGTATCTAAAACCTTTTCTAAGAGAGAATAGCTTCGAATCTCTATCCTCTGGCTTATGTGTGTGTAGTTTGCAAGTTATTTGCTAAAAGAAACCACCATTAAAAAAAAAAAAAAAAAAAAACTTGGAAAGTTCTGAAATATTATTTAGTAACTCTAAAACGAACAACAACAACAAAATCCACACAACTGGAAACTATCTCAAACCAAATGACATTAGGCTTGTCCTGCCTGGATAGCACCCCTGCAAGAAAGAAACCTAGAGCTTGGATTATTCTCACTTTCCACACTTGAGTCTTCAAAACAGTGTTCTGCGGCTTGAATTTGATTTGAGTTGTTTTGTTTATTTATTTATTTTAAAGGCAGGGTCTGGGACATCTATAATCCCAGCAGTCGGAGACAGAGACAGATGGATCCCTGAGTTCAAGGCCAGCCTGGTGTACAGAGCAAGTTCCAGTACAGCCAGGGCTATACAGAGAAACTGTTTCGAAAAACCAAAAACAAACAAAAATCAAAGTTACCAAGCAGGGTAAACGGAAGCATAGGATCTGACACTTTGAAGTGGCACCTGAAAGGACTTAATCACTACCTTAGTTTGGCTGTGACCCCGCAGAAGTCATGTACCTGCATAGTCCTCAGTTTGGTCATCTGTAAAAGAATGCATTGAAGCCTCAAGACTCTTAAACACCTGTCTAGTAGGTAGCGTGGGTAACTAACCTCATTGTCTCTGAGCTTCAACAATTCAGCGTCGCCGCTTTTAACCTACTGAGAAAGTATCTACTAGGCGTCTGACCCTCTAGACCCTCTACGGTGCGGTCCCCCGGCCAAGTACACCACTCTCCTGCTGCGGTCCTTGGCAGCTGAAAGGTCCGTCTTCCCCTGCGACCTGCTGGGGTACTCGCCCCTCCGGCCTTTGGGGTAGCCTCAGCTCCGGCCCGCAGGTCCACTCACCCTTCAGGTGGTCTCTGTTGCCTGCCGTGGCGGAACCGCGCGTTCCTGTTGCCCGGTGCCCCGCCGGGGTCGAGTGCAACGCCCCCGTCTGCGTTCGCTCGGCGACTCGGCCTTTCGCCATGGCTGCTGCAGGGGGCCGTGAAGAACGACCGGCGGTGCCGCGCCCCCTTGAATGGCTAAACTCCTCCCGCAGCTTCCTACAACACCGGGACGCACAGCGAAGGCACTTCCGACGCGACCCCTGACCCGAGACAACCTCGGCAGCTACACTCGGAGCAGCACCTCCCAGAGATCCCGGGTTAGGACCCGCCTAGCACCGCCCACAAGGCTCGCGCGCTCCCGCAGGCCCAGTAACCGAGAGACAAGTCAGGACGGACCCCGCCTCCTTCAGGGCTCCGCCCACCCACCTCACGCGTGCGAGGCGCATGAGCAGTCCCGATGCCAAGTCACGGGTCTGCCGCCCTGCGGCTCGACATCTCTGTGCAGCTTTCGTCACGCGGAAGTGAGGCCTTGAGTGCTTCAGATGACTCTTTGTTCCCGCCGACCGGAAGTGCCTGCGCGGGATTAGTCGGCGCTTCCGGGCTACAGAAGATGCCGTTGATTCCTCCAAAATTGTGTCACCAACGCAGTGGAAGCTGGAATCCTGGTCTGAAAATCGTGGAAAACTTAAAACCTGAGACAAAAAACTAAGGCCCACCCAGATACATGGTGCAACCCATAAAGGTTACAGAATGACAAAAATGAGTTTTGAGTCCCGGTTTTCTGGTTTAAAACAAATGCTTTCCCGCCGTCAATCCACCTGTCACAAGTAAATTAACCCTAGCTCACTGATATTTGGCGTTTTCTGAATCCAGACATACCTTCTTGTCAGTGTTTCTACTACCCCTCAGGACAGCTCTCCAGCTTCTCACTGGTAAGTATATTAGAGTCCCCGCTTTTAACTTTTAGGGTTGTTTTGTTTTGGGGTTTGTTTCAGATTTAATCCGAGACCTTGAACGTGAAAAGCACACACTCTGCTACTGAGCTTCCCGTCGTCCCGTTAACTCTTTTCCCACTCCCGTTATCTTCTTTAAAATCGGGGCGCCTTTGGTCTCAGCACAAGGGAAGCAGAGGCAGGTGGATGTTTGAGTTCGAGATCATCCTGGTCTACAAGAGCTAGTTCCAGGACAGGCTCCAAAGCTACACAGGGAAACCATGTCTTCAAAAACAACAACAAAAACAAAAAAAAAAAGCAGGTATAGAAATACTGGGGACTTTCTTCGTGAAAGTAACTTCCAGTTTGGACAAAAAGGGGGAAATTGGATTGTTCCTATCAAGTAATTACATTTATAAGAAACTATGTGAACCTGACCGTGATGGCGCACACCTTTAGTCCCAGCACTTGGGAGGCAGAGGCCGGTGTATCTCTGTGAGTTCGAGACTAGGCTGGTCTACAAGACCTAGTTCAGGACAGCCCTCCAAAGCTACAGACAAACCCTCTCTCAAAAAACAAACAAACTATCTGATAGCCAGGGGGGTAAAGGTGTTTGTCTCCAAACTTGACAGTGTTCAGTCTTGGGAACTCACATTGGTAGGTGAGAACCAATTTTGCAAGTTGTCCCCAGATTTCGATATGACATTCGTTCACACACAGTAAGTGTAATATTACTAAAAACTTTGAAAACAAATTTCATGAAAAGTAAACAGAAGAGTTATTTTTAATAATGTTAGTATAGTAGTTGTCAACACAAAACAGCTCTTACCTGAAAGGGAATAAGAATTTATTCTATCTGGCGGTGGCAGTCAACCCCAACATTCAGAAGGCAGATGGGAGCAGATCTCTGAGTTCCATGAGCCAGTTCCAGGACATCCAGGACTACACAGAGGAGCGAGGAGCCCTGTCCCAAAAAACAAAACAGAAAGAATTTTATTATAGTTACAGGATAAAACTGGCAAATCAAGTCATCTGTAAATAGTAGGGCAGGACATGATGCTTTAGCCCTTTAATCTCAGCACTTGGGAGGCAGATCTCTGTGAGTTCAAGACCATCCAGGTTTACATATCAAGTTCCAGCACAATCAGGGCTACATAATGAGATCCTATTTCAAAAAAAACAAAAACAAAAATAAACCAAAGGAAACAGGGAGTGAAATGCTGGCTTTAGTGGTTAAGAAAACTGCTCCTCCAGAGAATCTGGGTTCAGTTCTCAGCACCCACAGCCATGCACAACTGATGGGTTTGGCCTTATGTATATGTTTATCTTATTGGTTAGAGTTACAAGCATGTAAATATAAATATTTCACTGAGATGAAATTCTCTCTTTTTCCTTTTCCTGGTTTTGGAGACAGTTTTTTTGTTTTGTTTTTTGTGGGGTTTTTTTTTTTTTGTTTGTTTTTTTTTTTTTTTTTTTGAATCCTGGCTGTCCTGGAACTCAACTATGTAGACCAGACTGGCCTCAAACTCCAAGATCCACCTACATCTGCCTCCTGAGTGCTAGGATTAAAGTTGTCTGTCACCAGGTCTAGCTTCAGTGAATGGCTCTTAAGGAATCTGAAGACAACCCAAGATAATTTGGCTCTGGATCTACAACCTGATTGTTCATAATTATGATGTTCTACTCAGTCAACTGAATCTTTACTATTGGTTTGGCTTTTTTTTTTTTTTTTTTCAGGGACCTTGAGTTTACATGACAGAAACATGGAAAAAATTGTAACCCAACACACACACACACACACAATGGTTAAGTAAATTCTGTAATACCCATTCAGGGGAAGTATTTCATTTTCAGTGTTGGGAATTGAACCCAGTGTCTTCTGTATAGTAAGCATATACTCACCAGGGAGCTATATCCCAGCTCCAACCAGGACTGTTTGCCTACTTTTATTAAGGCCTTCCCATTAATGACCAGCCAGGGCTAAGGACTACATGAGGTTCTGGAGGGGGGCAGGCAGGTGGAAAGAGAAAGAAGAGTTTGAGAAAACCTGTGTAGTGCTATTGCTGGAATTACCAATCATAATGCCTGTCTCTGGGTACAAACATTTGCTCTAATTAAGAGAAAAGGACTAGTAAGATGGTTCAGTGTGTGAAGGTTCTTACTGCCAAGCCTGACAACCTGAGTTGGAGCCCCAGAATCCACAAATTGGCCTTTGACCTCCACACTAATGCAGTGTCCTGAATATGCACATATACAATAAGTAAATATAAAAAGAAAAATAAGGCTAGGCAGTGGTAGCACATGCCTTTAGTCCCAGCACTCAGGAGGCAAAGGCAAACAAGAGCTCTGTGAGTTTGAGGCCAGCCTAGTCTACAAGAGCTAGTTCCAGGACAGCTTCCAAAGCCACAGAGAAAACCTGTCTCAAAAAACAAAAAAAAGAAAAATCAGGCTAAGAATTTGGTATTGTGCTGGACTAAAGTATCTGGCGCAAGTTTAATCCTTACTACTGCAGAACAACAATAAAGGAAGAGGAAGAGTTGATTATTTAGCTCAATGGTAGACCACTTGTCTAGTGCACAAGGCCCTTAGAATTGGCTCCAGCATTGAAGAAAAAAAAAAAGAAAGAAGGAAAGAAAGAAAAAGAAAAACAATAAACTCAAATAGCAAAAAGTGCAATTAACTACAAGTAGGATTTAAAAAAACTGTCAGAGGAGTGGCACATGCCTTTAGTCTCAGCACTTGGGAGGCACAGACAAGTGGATCTCTGTGAGTTTAAAACAAAACAAAAACTACAAAGCAAGTTCAAGACTATCTTGGACTACAAAAAGAAACCTTGGGATGGGTAGATAGAAGAGTTGACCAAGAAGGTTCAAAAAACTTGATTTGGATCCCCAGTATCCAAATAAAAAACCAGGCAGTGTGGCTTACCTATAATGTTAGCAGTGAGGGGAAAAAGATAGGAGGATCTTTGCTGTTTTCTGGGCAGCTAGTCTTGACAAATCTGTGAGCTCTGGGCCCTATGAGAGAGGCGCATGGGGTTGGAGAGATGTTTTGGCAGTCAAAGCATTTGTCAGTGTAGGATTCCTAACAGCCAATGGTAGCTCATATCCATCTGTAATTCTGGTAACTCAATACCCTCTTCTAGTTTCTTTTTACACAACTACGGACAGCACTCATCCATCTATCCATACACACACAACACAATCTTTAAAGTTAGTTGTAATGTAATGGTACTAACAGTTAATCCCAGAATTTGAGAGATAGCCAGACAGATCTGTGAGTCAGAAGCAAGCCTAGTCTATGTAGTGAGTTATAGGCCAGCCAGGGCTAAATAGGGAGACCCTGTGTGTGTGTGTGTGTGTGTGTGTGTGTGTGTGTGTGTGTGTGTGTGTGTGTGAGTGTGTGTGTGTGTGTGTGTGTGTGAGTGTGTGTGTGTGTGTGTGTGTGTGTGTGTGTGTGTGTGTGTGTGTGTATCTGGAAGAGAGAGAGAGAGAAGAGGAAGAGAAGAAAAGAAAGCCAACCAAAACTTATACCATGGAAAATAGAGGACACAGAATATTTTTTTGGAATATTATGTTATGTTTTTATAATAATTTTTTATTTAAATTTGAAACAAGCTTGTTTTACATGTCAATCCCAGTTCCCAGACACAGGATAATGACTTCTGACCTCCAGGTAAACATCCACATACATTCACACACACAGAATCTCACACACACACATACAGAGCCAACTTCTCATTAAAAAAAAAAAAAAAAAAAAGACAGCATGAACATAAAGAGGATAGTAACAATGTTATTAAAGTTTTTTTAAAAAGAAACTTCTAGTGTAAGACCTGGGAAAGCGTGGTCCTCACGCTCCCACTCAGGAAAGGCTGCCCCCCCCCAAATCACGAGAAGCAAACGCATAAGGTTCTTTATATTCCAGTATACTGGGGCCGTCAGCCATACGCCATGTAGGGTAGAGGGCTGAGGACCTCTCACACAGAACTGAGACAGCTTTTATAGGGTTACAGCAAAGCCTGCGCATCTTGAACCAATCACCTCGTAGCATCCAGCACGGACCAATTACTTTAAAGTATCCAACCCGCCCTTAGCCCAGGAAGTCTGCTTTCCCAAAGGCTTCTGGGTATTTATTCACTACTGTAAACATTCAAGTAGGTGACCGTCAGCTTGGGATTTAAGACTCCCAGCTTCCTGGGTTTTCTGGGGAATTAGGCTAAATTTTTCCATCCTAACACTAGCCAAGAATCAAAACTCCAGCAGAAATATCTTTATAAGTGAAGGTGAAATGAGGGTATTACTGACCAACAAAATTAAGGGCCTTGTCATCAGCAGACTTGAAATGTAGGAACTGTTGAAAGATGGGAGCAGAAGACAATGAAGCTCCATGGCAGAATGGAGAAGAACCCAAAGTGATTTAAGTGGGTAGATTAAAAGAAAGTTTTTGCCGGGCATTGATGGCACACGCATTTAATCCCTGTACTTGGGAGGCAGAGACAAGTGGACCTGTGTGAGTTCGAGGCCAGCCTGATCTACATACAGAGCCAGTTCCTGGACAAGCTCCAAAGCAATACAGAGAAACCCTGTCTTGAAAAACAAACAAAAAGAAAAATATTTTCCCCATCAGGTTGTGCTGGCGCCCACATTTAATCCCAGCAGTTGGGCAGCAGAGGCAAGTAGATCTCTATGAGTTCTATGGTAGTGTGGTTAGGACAGCCAAAGCTACAAACAAACAAACAAACAAAAAAAAAACTTGTCTTGAAACCACCACCACCACCACCACCACCACCCCCCCCCCCAAAAAAAAAAGGAGGAGGAGGAAGAAAAGAAGAAGAAAAGTTTCTGGGAGTGATGAGTGATGATGCCCTTCAGTTCTTTGTTCTTCACTCTTCTTTCTCCTGCACCAGAATCCCTAAGTGGACTCACTTTTCAGCTAGGATTTTTGTTTTAAAGCAGGGTCTTCTGCAGCTCAGGTTGACTTCAAAACTGCTATGTAGCTGAGGATGATTGAAAACTTCTGACACTCTGTGGTGACATATTGTTTATGATTTATTAAAGCCCCTGGAGATCAAAAGAGTAAAGCAGCCATACTAGATAGCCATAGAAGCCTGGTGCACACCTTTATTACCAGGACTCAGGATTAAGAGGTAGATGGATCTCTGTGTCTAAGACCACTCTGGGCTACTGGAGAATAAATCAAAGCTCACGCCTTTAGTTCCAGAATTTGAGAGGTATAAAAGGTAGAGGCATTCAGTCTGAGCCATGTTGAGGAGAACATAGCAGTCTGAGTGAATCTGAGGAGCAGTGAAGTCGGGAGCAGTCTGAGGATCACTTTGGTCTGAGCTTAGGTAGAGTAAGAGCTAGTGACCAGCTGCTTACTTTTCTGATCTTCAGCTTGAAGCTTGAATCCCAGTATCAGTCTCTAGGTTTTTTTATTTTTTGTGTTAACACTCCTTCCTCCACAACCTGAGTGCTGAGATCACAGGCTTATGCCGCCATACCATGTTTGTATGGTGCTAGCAATCAAATCTAGGGCTTCATGAATGCTGGGCAAGCACTCTACCGCCAACTGACTTAAATCCTCAGCCGCCAACCTTCCCCACCCTAGTTTTGGCTTTTATCAGTTTAAGCTATCACTGTCCTCTGTTGAAATTCATTTATATTGGCTTTTGTTTTTCATTTCCTGAGACAGGGTCTAACCAGGTAGCCCAAGCTGACCTTGAATCTTTTGTTCTCATGCCTCAGCATCTGAAGTGCTAGGATTGTTAAGCATGTGTCACCTCACTCAGCCTCTTCATATGGCTTTGAAGCCTGATTTAAACTGACCCTCCCCAAGAATACCTTTATCACCAAGTATGTAAAGAGAACTCTTATGGCAGGCCTAAGACTGCTAATTGTAGAAAGATCTACTTACTGTCAAGGAACTAGTTATTTTCTTGCAATCACAAAATTAGAAACATGAAAAAGGAGAGAAGTGTTGAATGTAGGAAGCAGAGGTAAAGGAGTTTTGAGGCTAGCCTAGCTTACATAGTATGTTCCAGTCCACCAGCTCTAGCTTCATAACAAAACTCAAAGCCAAAACACACACACACACACACACACACACACACACACACACACACACACACACACACACAAAGAAAGCTCTTAATTTTCAAGAAAATCCTATAATGCACAAAGTTCAAGGCCAAGTGGTAGGAATGTAGCTCAGAGACTATTCTCAAGGCCCTGGGTTCAAATCCACCACATTTTAAAAAACGATAAAATAATATTGAGAGTTAAAACCAACCTTGACTACTTGACTAAATTTTTTATAATTTTTGTAATACCACAGTGCATACAAGTTTTGTTGTATTATCTATATTTCAGTATTGATATTAAATATTGATATTTCAAGATCATCCTCTACTGAATAAAGAGTTCAAGTTCAGCCTTGACTACATTGACTAAATGTTTGTTAATTTTGTAATAAAATAATTTTGTACTTGCATACAAGTTTTTTGTTGTGTTATTGATATCCAGTTTTACCTCTTTGGCCAGAGCAATTTAGTATAACGAGCACCTTTTCCTTAGCTGGGTGAAAAAACAAAACAAAAAACCTGGAACCCTAAGCTTCATGCTTCCCATGTACAGATGCCTCAGTCTAAAGTAGGAGTGGAAACAGTTTAGGAACAGAAAAAGAACAGTTTCTCAGGGAGCCAAAGAAAGGATGTTGTCCTAAAAATAGACAAGAATGTGGTGGCCCAAGCCAGGCATTTAGAAAGAGTCAGCGGCTGCTCACCCCCCAGTAGGGTTCTGCTCCATATCCAGAGTGCTGGGATTACAGGCATATGCCACCAAGCCTGACTTCAGAACTCATTTTTAAGTGCCAATATCCAGGCAGCATCAGGCAAGGCAGACCAGAAGCCAGTGGGATCAGGTTCCTGGAAGGCAGCTGGTGAAGCTGGAATGAAGTTAAACTATGAATACAAGGCAGACAGGGTTGGCATCTTCAAATATGGTCACAGCACTGAAATGGGGAGAATGACAGTTCCAGTTGTGGGTAACAAGCCAAGCCAAATTCTTTGGCTCGACATCACTTGTGTGTGAGAAGAACACAGGCAGCTCCAGCTGCCTTTTCATTTATGTGGGTAGAGAGAGTACTGGACAAGAGTCTAAATTGTTGAGGCTGTGAGCCAAGTATGGTGGTTCATGCTTGAAATTCCTGAAATTGGGAGGGGAAAGCTGGAAGATTGCCATGAGTTCAAGGCCAGGGTGGGCTACAGAGGGAGAATCTATCTTATTTTATTTTTGGTTTTTTTTTGTTGTTGTTGGTTTTTTTTTTTTTTTTTTGGAGACAGTGTTTCTCTGTGTAACAGCCCTAGCTATCCTGTAACTTTCTCTGTCTTTGAACTCACAGAGATCTGCCTGCTTCTATCTCCAGAGTGTTGGGATTAAGGAAGTGCACCACCACCACCACCACCCAGCTGGGAGAATCTATCTGTAAAAAAACCAACTCAAACCAAAGAACTAACAAGAGCTATTAAAGCTTTGATTCTTATGTACTTCTGGACCATTTCTGTATTTGCTCAAACCAGTGAATGAGTCTCTCTCCTTCATGTAGTGCCTTATGCCTATACTCCTAGTACTCCAGAGGCAGATGAGGGAAGGTCATCACAAGCTCAAGGACAGACAGCCTAGTGGGCAGTCAGAGCTACATAGGAAACATTGTCCTCTACATCCCCCACCAAAGAGATTTCTAAAGAGACCACCTTATCTGAGCAAATCAGACTGTGATGTCCTGTTTTTATTTATTTATGTTTGAGTCATCATTTCATGTATCCCATGTTGGTCTCAAACTCACTATGAAGCTGAGAACAGCCTTGAGTTTCTGATCCTCTTACCTTCACCTTCCAAGTTTCACCTGTTCTATATTAACATTTTATTTTAATAAGAGAAACCTTATTTTACATTGGTTTCCCTGTCAGACATATTTTCAATCCCCATCATATCATAAAGCATATAGGTATTTGTGCTTTCATACCTCCCTGATTGGAATTCAAAGCCCAGGAGAAGGCGATGGCTGTGCTTCCTTCATTGCTGTTTCCTCAAAGGTCAGAATAAATGAAGTCCTTTCTGCATGTGTTAGTGTTTCCATTGCTGTAAAGAGATACCATGACCATACCAGCTCTTAGAAACGAGATCATTTAATTGGGATGGCTTAATCTTCAGAGGTTTAGCCCATTATCATCATGATGCAATATGGTGGTATGTAGACAGTCATTATGCTGGAGAAGGAACTGAGAGTCCTACAGCTTGACCCTCAGGCAACAGGAAGTAGTCTGAACTAGGTGTAGCTTGAGGATAAGAGATTTCAAAGTCTGTCCTCACAGTGATACACTTCCTCCAACAAAGCCATGTCTACTTCTGTAAGGCACGTCTAATAGTCTCATTCCCTATGAGCTTATGGAGACCATTTAAACTACCATAATGCACAAGCATAAGTTTGGATGCCTAACAACCATGTAAAAATATGGCTTAGTGGAATGCTGAGGAGAGCAGAGATAGGCTGACCTCAGGAGTTTGCTGGCCAGCCAGTCTAACTGAACAGCAAATTCCAGATTCCATGAGAGAACAAATAGGATAGAGGGACTATCAGGGGCTGGAAAGAAGGTTCAGTGGTGAGGAACATACTTATATACTGTCTTTTCAGAGGACCTGAGGACAGTTCACATCTTGGAGTTAACAATTACCTGACCTGTAATTCTAGCTTCAGGGGATCTGAAATCTCTGGCTTCTGAAGATACCTGTACTCATGTGCTCACACACACACACACACACACACACACACACACACACACACACACACACTTAAAAAAATTAAATGAAGTTTCATAAATAAAGGTTATTGTTTTATAGAAAGGAAAACTGACATGAGTTACCCTTCAGAAGAGAACTTTATTAGGAGGGATAACATCCTGTTCATAGGCAGGCATGGTGGAGCCCTGAAAGGAGACAGACCCTTCAGTTCTGTCAATTTCTTTAGACCCAAAAGACAAAGGGAAATTTCTTGCTATTAGGTTACTGTGCTAATTTTGTGTCAGCTTGATACAGGCTGGAGTCATCTGAGAGGAGGGAGCCCAATTGAGAAAGTCCTTTCATAAGATTGGGCTGTAGGCATTTTCTTAATTAGTGATGTGATGTGAGAGGGTCCAGCCTATTGTGAGTGGTGTCACCCCTGGGCTGGTGGTCCTGGGTTCTATAAGAAAGCATGCTAAACAAGCCATTGGGAGCAAGCCAGTAAGCAGCACTCCTCCATGGCCTCTCCATCAGCTCCTGCCTCCAGGTTCCTGTCCTGCCTGAGTTTCTGTTCTGACTTCCTTTGATGATGAACTGTGATGTGGAAGCACAAGCTGAATAAACTCTTTCCTTCCCTAGATTCTTTGGTCATGGTGTTTTATCACTGGAATAGTAACTAAGACAGGTATAGAGAGTAAGTTGTGTTTCATGTGAGCTAGTCCTGTGCTAGGTGTCAGGAAGCCACTGATAAAAGTATAGCTGCAGCACAAGGTCATCATGGGTGGGGGCATTAAGGAGTGGATATGCCTTGCTTGCACCTGCAAAAGAGTACAGAGCTCTGTGAGAACTGCAAGGTCACTGCATGTGTTTCTTGCTTATCCACTCTCTGGACAGAGGGTTTAGGGAGGCATGACCTCCATGACCTCAACTATGGGAGAGAAAACAGCAGCTAGAGCAGTGGTTTTCAACCTATGGGTTGAGACCCCTTTGGGTCTAATTACCCTTTCACAGGGGTCACATACCAATGATCAGACATTTATATTATGATTCAAAACAGCAGCAAAATTATAGTTATGAAGTAGCAACTAAATTTATAGTTGGGGTCATCACAACATGAGGGACTATATTAAAGGGTTACAGCATTAGGAAGGTTGGGAACTACTGGGCTATACAGTCTGTAATCTAACAACTACTACAGACCTCTAGCCTTTACATGCATTCTTTGGGAACATACCCACATAAAACCTCTGTCCACAAAAGGTACATATTGACATCTCCCTTAAGAATTGGTAATAAGCCAGCCATTGATGGTACACGTCTTTAATCCCAGTACTTGGGAGGCAGAGACAGGTGGATCTCGTGAGTTTGAGACCAGCCTGGTCTACAGAGTGAGTTCCAGTACAGATTCCAAAAACACTGAGAAACCCTGTCTCGAAAAAGCAAAAAAAGAAAAATGGTAAAAAGAATTGGTAATGGCCTAGGGAGGGAAGATTTTAGAATAATCTTTCAGGGTAATTAGAATGAGGTCTGTCCCTACAGATAACAAAAAGGTCACCAGGTCATTCACAACCTCCATTGTCAGTTTTCTTGGATGGATTGAAGGTATTCCATTTTATCTCCTCCACTGAGGAAACACCCCTGCATGATTAACATTCCTGATTCTCTTAGTACTTCTCTGTGAGCATCAGGCCCTCCTGCCCTCTACATGTATGCACATATACTAACACACATGTAGACAGAAGTTTCTGCCCTGCCCAGTTCCACAGCCATTCAGTCCCAAATAAACAGAAGCTTATATTAATTACTAACTGTTTTACCAATGGCTCAGGCTTCTTATTGGCTAGCTCTTTCTTAATTATTAACCCATTTCTATTAATATGTGTATCTCTATGAACTCTTGGCTTACTCAGTGATGCCCAGACCTCTTGCTTTCTCAGTAGCTACATGGCATCTCCTTTGGCAATTTGCTCTCCAAGTTCCTCTTCCCAGCCTTCTCCTAGTCTGGTAGCCCTGCCTATACTTCCTGCCTGCCTACATCCTGCTTGTACATTGGCCAAAACACCTGTAATCATCAACCAATAAAAGAAACACACACATTACCTGTATCCACACTGCATACACACATAGATATAATTTTAAAATTTTTTAAAGGGGGCCAGGGTTGTCAATTCTAAATATTTAAACAAGGATAAATTCCTTGTATTAATTCTTTCTTTCTGCATCTCGGATACCCAAGAGCATCCTGTACACTACCAGTTAGTTATTTTCTGAGTGCTTTCACAATATGTTGATGCAAAAACACAGCAGTTCTCTCAAAGGGAGTAAGAGGTACTTTTCTTTCTTCTAGATCCTAATATGAGTGACAATAGCCCAGGGTGAATAGATTCAGATTACCCCAGACACCATCTTCCAACATGGTAACAATTAAAGGGTTTGGTGGTGTTTTGTTTTTTTGAGAAATTCACAGAAAACCTCTCGCCTCTGCCTCTTTTTTTTCCTTTCTTTCTTTCTTTCTTTCTTTCTTTCTTTCTTTCTTTCTTTCTTTCTTTCTTTCTTTTTTGGTTTTTCAAGACAGAGTTTCTTGTAGACCAGGCTGGTCTTGAACTCACAGAGATCTGCTTCCCAAGTGCTGGGGTTAAAGGTGTGTACCACCATGCTCATGAAGTTCTGTATGAACAGAACAAAGAAAGTCATAAAACAAAAGATATCCTTGAAAATATATCAGTGAGAACATCAGGGAGGTTACTACAAAGAAGGCAAGTTTCTGCCTTAGGCCTCAGATGTTATCTAATGACATACTTAGCCTTTGGGTTGATGGAAGCTAGAGATGTTTGTGCATTCTAAAAAGGATTTTAGCTGATAGTCAAAGATGTTAGGTCAAAAGCAGGCAGTGGTGGCACACGCCTTTAGTCCCAGGAGGCAGAGGCAGGAAGATCCATTGAAGTAGGAAATGAATGGCGCTTAAGGGTCTGAACTCAGACCATAATAATTTGGCTCCACACCTACAACATTCCAGTTCTCTATAATAACACACATTCTATACTCAGTGTTCTGTGACAAAACTTTTTCTGAGGAGACGAAAAACATCCAAGGACAGACCCAAGTATGGGTACCAACAAAGTCCAAATTAATTACCTAATGAGTTTTGTTGGGGTTACTTATGAGAGTGTGGATGAGTGGTTACTTAAAGGAGTAGAAATGACTCAGACAGCTGTATCATCCACCACCCCAGCATGGGTGACAGCTCACAAAAGCTGGGAACCTGGAATACACCCCACAGCCTGCATACCGCATAACAGGTTGCAGAGTGTCCTTTTCAAGAGACTTAGTTTGTCTAAACCCCTTCTAGCTCCTCAGCTAGTTTCTGTTTCTTCCAGGCAGCTTGGCTTGACTGAGAGTCTTCACTGTGGTTTGTCTTCTCTAGCCTGAGTATGATTCTCAGCATTTATTGCTTACTCTTGAAGGGAGGAGCCTAGTGAATCTGGCCAGTTTCAGGGACTTCCTGAAGCTATTTTGAGTTGTTTATTTTTCGGGTTAAGGAGCTTTCTGCAGGATGGGATATTCAGTCTTGGAGGAAACTGTTAGACAACAGTCCACTTGAGGAATCTTTTTTATAAGATTTATTTTTACTTTACATGCATTGGTGTTTTACCTGCATGTATGTCTGCATGAGGGTGACAGATCCCCTGGAACTGAATTTAAAGACAAGTGTGAGCTTCCACGTGGTTGCTGGAAATTGAATCCTGGACCTCTGGAAGAGCAACCAGTGCTCTTAATCACCGAACCAATTCTTCAGTCCCGCTTTGTAGAATCTTTAACACAGCCTTTTCTGGGAACTTTAGGTCACAGATCCAACTATAACTATAGAGAAAAACTTCATTCTCTGGTTAGTTGTCTTACCCTTGACTTCTGTGAATAAAATCTTGCCCTATTAAACTGCCCAGTAGCCAGGCCTGGTGATTCGCTCCTTTTAACCCCAGTATTCAGGTAGGTGGACCTGAGTGAATCTGAGACCAGTCTAGTTTACATAGTGAGTTCTAGGCCAGTTGGAACTACAAAACGAGATCCTGTCTAAATAAATAAACAAACTGCCCAGTGCCTTCTTAAGAAAGCATGCCCAACGTGTGTCATTCTGGCAGTACAATAGTGGAGTCGCCAGGTGGGCCCAGGCCAAACAGTGAGGCTGGACACAGGGTCAGTAGCCAAAAAAAGAGTGCTGAATTTTTGCTACACATGCTTAAAACTGCAGAGAGTAATGCTGAGCTTAAGGGTCTAGACGTAGGTTCTCTGGTCATTGAACACATCCAGGTGAACAAAGCACCTAAGATGTGCTGACAAATTTACAGAGCTCACAGCCAGATTAACCCTTACATGAGCTCTCCCTGCCACATCAAGATGATCCTCACAGAAAAGGAACAGATTGTTCCAAAGAGGAGGTTGCACAGAAGAAAAAGATATCCCAGGAGAAACAAAAACTTATGGCACTGGAATAAATTCAGCATAAAATAAATGCAGATAAAAGTAGAAAGAAAGAAAGAAAGAAAGGAAGGAAGGAAGAAAGGAAGGGAGGAAGGAAAAAAGGAAGGAAGGGAGGAAGGAAGGGAGGGAGGGAGGAAGGAAGGAAGGAAGGAAGGAAGGAAGGAAGGAAGGAAGGAAGGAAGGAAGGAAGGAAAGAAAAAGAAAGCATGCCCAACCAGGTAGAAGTGCCACACAACTTTAATCCCAGCACTTGGCAGGCAGATCCCTGTGAGTTCAAGCCAGCTTGGCTTACAGACCGAGTTCCAGGACAGCCAGGGCAACACAGTAAACCTGTCTCAAAAAACAAAAAAAGGAAAGCATGCTGACCAGCTGTAGAAGCCCATTGCCCTAGGCACTCTGTGCTTCTTGGCTTCTGGAAAAACACACACACACACACACACACACACAATACACACACACACACCAATGCTTTTACCAGTACATCTGGATGGAATGCTATTCAGTTAGGATCTCTGAGAGAAATGTCCTGTCAACATATGTCATTGTGAGGGGTGTCTCAGGGGATTCATCTGCGTACCAGAACTTGGAAAAAGCTGTCAAGGCCAGAAGAAATGAACAATTTAGAAATACTGAAAATATGCTATTGAAACATGAAGCTGGAATCTGAACATTTACAGCTGTCAAACCAAACTATTTAAGTGAAATCATATTTTGTGCCAAATATCCAAAAGCATAATCATATGAAAACTATTTTTATTGCCTTGAAGCATGGTTAAAAGCAGTTTGCCACAAGTAAAGAAGTTTACTGTATGATCTTTGACTAAATGTGTAGATATAAAAAGCTAAGTGTTAGCCAGGTGTTGGTGGTGCACGCCTTTAGTCCCAGCACTGCAGAGGCAGAGGCAGAAGCAGAGGCAGGTGGATCTCTGTAAGTTCCAGGTCAGCCTCGTCTACAAAGCTACTCAGAGGAACCCTGTCTTGAAAAACAGAACAAAACAAAACAAACAAATATATAGGCATGTATGTACATTTATATGGCTGGAGAGTTGGCTCAGTGGCTAAGATCACTTGTCTTTCAAAGGACCCAAGTTCAATTCTCAGAACCCACATGAAGGCTTGCCACTTCCTTAGGCACATGTGCAGTACACAGATATATGCAAGCACAACACTCACTCATATACTCAAAATGATAAAATAAAATCTAGGGAAAAATATATACACATATATACATACACATCTATGTACGTATGCTGGGAGGCTTGCTGAGTAGTTAAGAATGCATTCTGCTCTTGCAGAAGACTTGAGTTCAATTGTCAGCACCCATATCAAGTGACTTATAACTACCTGTAACTCCACCTCTGTGGTGATATCTTGTTTGTACAAATAAAGCTTGCCTGAAGATAAGAGGGTGGAGCTAGCCACTAGCTAACCATAGAGGTCTGGAGGTCTATACAGACAGACAGGAAGTGAAAAGGCAGGAGACAAGAGCTCACTCTCTTTTCGGCTGGAAAGTTGAGTAGGTAAGGTGGCTGTGGTTTTGCTCCTTTGTCTCTCTGATCGCTTAGCATTCTCTACTATATTTGAGTCTGGGCTTTTATTATCAAAACCTATTAGAACTCATGTTATACATCTCTGGTCTCCATAGATACCTGCAGACTTACATACACCCATATACAGATGTCTACACATACACATAATTAAATAAATCTTTTTTGTTGTTTGTTTGTTCATTTGTTTGTTGAAGCAGGGTTTCTCTGTGTACACCTGACTGTCCTAGAACTCACTCTAAACTAGGCTGGCCTTGAACTCAGAGGTCCACCTGCCCCCATTTTTCAAGTTGTGAGATTAAAGGCCTGTGCCACTACTACTCAGCAAAATAAATTCTTTTTTTTTTTTTTTTTTTTTTTTTTTTCAGGACAGGGTTTCTCATGTAGCTTTGAAGTTTGTCCTGGAACTAGCTCTATAAACCAGGCTGGCCTTGAACTCACAGAGATCTGCTTGCCTCTGCCTCCCAAGTGCTGGGATCAAAGTTGTACACCACCACAGCCTGCTCCCCCCTCCTTTTTTTAAAATAATTTTTTATATATTTTGTGTATATGCACATGCAGATATGTGAGCATACTCATGTATTTGCAGGTGCATTAACCTAACTTTGGAATCCAGAGGCTAACTTCATGTTTGTTTTTTGTTTTTTTTGTTTTTGTGACAGGGTCTCTCTGTTTAGTCCTCGCTGTACTGGAACTCACTCTGTAGATCAGAGATCCCCCTACCTCTGTCTCTGAGTGCTGGGATTAAAGGTGCTCACCACCATCTCCTCTTCAGGTATCATTTTTCAGATGCCAGCCACCTGGTTTTTGAGAACGAGACCTGGGTCTTAGTAAGTAGGCTGGGCTAGGTGACTGGCAAGCCCTGGAGATCCACCTGTGTGCCTCCCCAACTCTGGGATGATGAGTGCACACTACCACTGCCAGTGTTTTACAGGAATATTGGGCATTGAACTCAGTCCTCATGCTTGCAATGCAGAAGCTTTACCAGCTGTGCTATCTCCCCAGTCCCTTTTTATGTTTCAGTGAGGCAGTCCTATCTAGAACATGGAGTGACATAAACTAAGCTATTCTAGTGATCTCTGGTATCTGCCGAAGTCTTGCTCTAGCTAAATCATTCTTCTCACTGCATATAAGGTTATCTTCCTGAAACATAGATCCAGTTCCTTCCTTCCTTCTTCTCTGATACCATTGCCTTGCATTTCACATCTTGCTCCTTTAAATTAAAAATAGTATTTTATTTATTTTGATTTTTTTTTTCAAGATTGGGTCTCACTGTGTGGCCCTGACTTGCCTGGAATTCACTCGAAGACCAGGCTAAATTTACATTCACGAAGATTCACCTTCCTCTGCCTCCTCAGTCTTAGGATTAAAAGCACATTCTTTTCTTCCAAGCTTATACTGAAAAGATCCATTAAGCTCTGTGTACAATATCCAAAGACTTTTCTAGTTCAGTGTTCCAAACTCTTCATATTCACCCCACAAAAAGTTCTGAAGGTCTATGAAACACATGGTCAGGCCTATCACAGCAATGGCCCCATTTCTCAGCGCCAGTTTTCTGTATGTTCTCATTGATGTGCCAAAATACCTGAAAAGAAACAATTTAAGGGAGAAAATGTTTCCTTGCCCCATAGTTCAATGATCCATCCATCAGGTCAAGGTATGATGACAGAGTATGAAGCAGCCAGTCATATTTCTTTCTCTGTTGGGAAGCAGAATAATGTCTGTTGGCTTAGCTCATTTTTTCTATTCATTTCAAGGCCCCAGGTCTTAGAAAAGTCCCACCCACAGTTATGGTAGGTCTTCACAGCTCAGAGTACCTGGTGTAGACAACTCTTACAGGCATGCCCAGAGGCTTGTATCCCAGGTGATTCTGGATACTGTCTAGGTGACAATATTACATTGCGGAAGTGAGGAAGTGAGTTCTGCACCATTAAAAGTAGCATGTTTCTTGCCCACTTTTACTATACAATGAGTAGAAATACCCCAAACCTTCAATGTAGTGATTTTGCACAGTTTATCCTACAAAGGTCTTGTAAGGACACAAAACAAGGTGTGTGCTAACAATTGCAGCTGGGGCAAATTCATGAGAGGTAGAAAGAAATACTCGAAATACAATTGATAATGCTTTAGGTAGTGGTTTTACAGATAGGTTTCTCTTGAAATTTTTATGTTGGGCCAGTTAGATGGCTCAGCAGGTAGGAGCACTTGCTTCACAAACCTGATAATGTGAGTTTAATCTCCAGAACACTCAAAGGTACAAGGAGAGACTGACTCTACAAGCTTGTCTTTTGACCTCAACACATGCACATGGTTCATATAACCCCTACACACACACACACACACACACACACACACACACACACACACACACACACAGAGTAGTATAATGATGATAATAATATGGATGGAAAGATTGCTCATCAGGAAAAGGCACCTGCTGTAAAGCCTAATGACCTGAATATGATCCCTAGAACTCGAATGGCAGGAGGAGGGACTGACTCTCATAAATTGTCCTCTGACCCACATTGTGCATCCACATGAACATATACACACACTTACCTCCCCACTCACCCTTTCTTTCTTTCTCCCTTCCTCCCTCCCTCTAAAATGTAATAGAAAGAAAGAATAATTTGGCTAGGCAGTGGTGATGCACACCTTTAATCTCAGTGCTTAGGAGGCAGAAGCAGGTGGATCTCTGGGATCTCTGAGTTCTAGTGATCCCCACCACCTCAGAGATGGGGTAACTTGTGTGCACAAAAGTTAGGGTCCACCAGGTGTGGTAGTACATTCCTGAAATCCCAGCACTGAGAAGCTAGGGCGGCAGGAATGTGAGTTTGAGGTCACCTTGGGATCTGTAAGAAGTTTTAGAGCAGACTGGGCTACACAGTGAGATACTGTCTCTCTTAAAAAAAAAAAAAAAAAAAGGTGTGTGTGTCCACTCAGAAAAGATAACTAAATCCTCCTCAGATCTTAGGGGATACCTGGGAGGGTTGAATTGGGCTGAAGATCCCCAAATTATCTTCAATACCACTTAGGCTCAGTGACTGATTGAAGCCAATGGAGGAATGGTAATTTGGGAATGTAGCTTAGGTGTTAGTACGCTTACCATGCATGGAAGAAGCCCTGAGTTTGTACAAATGGGAGATGGAGATTCAGGCCTATAATTCTAGCATTCAGGAGGTAGAAGCAGGAGGAACAGAAGTTCAAGGTTACCATTGGTTATATAAGTGAATTACATAAATGAGATTTAGAAAGGAAGATTATGAATATCAACAGGATAGGACTACATATTTTGTGCATTCTGAAACACCAAGAATAGCATGATCTCAGCTTCTAGGGTTTCTAGCAACAAAGAGATTCTGGTAAAGCTATTGCCTCTAAGATTTCCCCCATGCTGGTGAGATTGTTAGGATGGAAAAATATAGCCTAATTCTTCAGTGACCCCAGGAAGCTGGGAGTCTTAAATCCCAAGCTGAGGGTCACCTACTTTAATGTTTACGGTAGCCTGTGAGTGAATGAACACAGGAAATGAGCCTTGTCACCAAACCCAGAAGCCTATGCAAAAGCAGACTTCCTGGTCTAAGGGCGGGCTTGGATGCTTTAAATTAATTGGTCCGTGCTGGATGCTACGAGGTGATTGGTTCACGATGTGCTGGCTTTGTTGTAACCCTATAAAAGCCGTCTCAATTCTGTGTGAGAGGTCCTCAGCCCTCTACCCTGCATGGCGTATGGCTGATGGCCCCAGTATACTGGAATATAAAGAACCTTATGTGTTTGCATCAAGACCGCTTCTTGTGAGTGATTTGGGGGGGGAGGCGACGGCTTTCCTGAGTGGGAGTGCGAGGGACCACGCTCTCTCGGGTCTTACAAGATGACTCAGCCAGCAAAGGCTAACATCAAGCCTGACCACCAGAATTCAATCCCCAGGACCCGCATGGTAGAAGGAAATGACTTGTGCATAATTATCCTCTGATCTCCACTCCAGTACTGTGGCATATATTCCCAGCACCTCAACGTGAATGTAAGCACCCCACTAGAGCTCCCAGAGAGCAGCATTCTGTGCACCATGGTGGAAGGGATGGGTTTGGGAATGAAGAGACCATGCTGTAATAAAGCAAGAAATAAAGCTATCTATTCAATTTTCCTATGCAGAGAAATGGCTTGAAAATACAAAAATGAATGTAGCAACTGTGCTTAGGTTGGGGAGGGAAGTGGCAAAACCACTTAAGAAGTCATTGAGGTCACCTCGTAGTGAGATGTTTAAGTTGTTAAGACCAAGGAGAGTGAACAGTGAGTCTAAAAGTTACTTGGAGGGCTAGAAGATGATTCAGACAGAAAGGCCATTTCAACCAAGACTGACAACTTGAATTTGACCCCTGGAAGAAGACAGCCGACTTCTCCAAGTTGTACTCTGACAACCATGGCACACATGTCCAACACACACACTTGTGTACATGCATACACACACACAAATAACTGTAATGTAAAAATGTTACTCGAAGAGTGCCAACAAAACTAGGGCCTACCAAATTCCTACATGCTATGCCAGGGACACCAAGATGTGCATAGAGTTACTCCTATTGTGTCCATGTGATAGGTGAAATTTAGCCAGATTAAATGACTCAAGGTGTAACAGTACTAACAGAAAGGAGGCCATTTTAAAGGACATTTAAGCCCCTCATTTGACTCTCAGATTATTAAAACAATGGACCCCAAGAAATTGGAATTCTCCCTTCCTCCCTCCAGTTATCCCAATGTAGAAGAAAAGGGCTGAGGCCTGGGCCAGCCAGAGGGGAGGACTGAATCCTGGGAAGAGACTAGCAATTTGTCAGATCACTTTGCAGGAGCAAGTGAAACAGATGAAACAATGGTCACTGATGGGTGAGACCACACCTTGCCCATAACTGCTTAGCTATGTTAACACTGACCCTCTACTTCAATCAATCCTATGCAGGGAGATGAACTTGGGAAGGGGTTCTGGGTGGTGTCCCTCATTTTTAACTCTGTCCCCCTCCCTCCTAATATAGCCACATGGGGTTTTTCTGCTTTCTAACAGTAATTTACTCTTTTAATTAGTTATTAAGAACAGGTGGCAGCCAGGCAATGGTGGCACACACCTTTAAACCCAGCACTCAGGAGGCAGAGTCAGGCGATCTCTGAGTTCCAGGCCAGCCTGGTCTATAAGAGCTAGTTCCAGGACAGCCTCCAAAGCCACAGAGAAACTCTGTCTCGAAAAGAACCAAAAAAAAAAAAAAAAAAAAAAAAAAAAGTAAATAAATAAGTAAGTGGCTGGTAGTCAGGGCACAAAACTCCTGCCACAAAGGGTAGGAGCGAGGTCTGCGCTCCTGAGTGTAAGGATTCAGGCAGGCAAGTATAACGGACCCCTTTAAAAGACTGACCCCTACCGCTTTCGCTCTCTTTGCTTTGTTTCCGGGTCTTCTCTCTCTTCCTCTTCTTTTCTGATCCCGGTGTCTCAATGTCTCTTAAAGAAACTTCTCACTTAAGATCTGTCTGCCTGTCATGCACGGAGTTTCTGAGCTACAACCTCAGTGCACAGCAGAGAGCCTTGCCACGCTGTGGATCCCATTCTCGCAGGAGAGACGAGCACGTGGGGCAGCGGGTCTAGGAAATAGCCTAGTGCTGCAGGCGGCCACGCTGGGATGCTCAGATGCTCCGGAAGTGGCTGAGTCATCGGCCAAACACAGCGGTGACTCTGGCTCCTGCCGGGAGGGCTCCAGGTGACGCTGCTGGCTGACCAGAAGGATTGAGTCAGCGCTGCGAGGTGCCTGGAGACCCGGCGCCACGCACCGCTCGCGCACCTGGTGTTCCTGGACCTCTGCTGTCCCTGTGACTCATCAATGGGGCTGAGATTCGAATCGAGAGTCACGAAGTGGTCCAAACTGCAAACAGTGTATGCAGGCTCAGTGTCTTGTAAAAGAAACTCAATGCAGTCGAGCTACTGGGCCAGGTGCAGAACCCTTGAGATATCCTAGCACCCAGAAAGTGGTACAGGAGGATCAGGAGGTCCAGGCTAGCCTGAGCTGGGAGACACTAAAAAATGAGAAAGCTTCCAAGACTCGATAGATGAAGATCAAAGACACTTAACCTTTGCGGGCAAGATACCATGATCACGAGGTTTATCCATTGCACTCCGGATGCGCTCATCCCAAATGCGGGACGGGGAGGGGGGGGTGCGCGACTCGACTGCATAATTTGTGATAATGGAGGACTGCCCCCTGAATAAAACAAAACCAAAGAGACACTTGCCTATGGCCAAACAAAGTGATTCATTTCAATTGTTCCAAAATGAAGTGAATAATAATAATAATTAAAGCACATAACACAAATGCAGGTTGTTTGTTTAATTTTTAAAATTCCCTGCAATCTCAGCATCTGGAGGCCTAGGCAAGAGACTTATCACAAGGTCGAAGCTAGTCGAAGCTACAGATGAGACCCTGTCTCAAAAAACAAAAATAAAAGTATTAGGGTGTATATTACCATTACCACCCAGGAGGAAGAACCATGAAGATAGCAACCAAAAGTAAATAAATTAAAAAAATGTTTAAAAAGATGACTTTTAAGAATTGCAAGAAAAAAAAAAAGTCTTCATCTCCAAGATCTAAGATGAAATAGGCTAGGATAGCATGGACCCGACCCACCCTTTTTCTTTCTTTTTTGGGAAGATGGTGGTGGTGGTGGTGACTGGGTCTCTCTATGTAGCTCTGGCTAGCCTGAGACTGACTACTTAGATCAGACTCTCCAGGAACTTGCAGAGATTTGTTTGCCTCTTTCTAGTGCAAAGGAATGAGCCCCCATATCTAGCTTTACTGTGTGACTTTGAACATGTGTTTTAGCATCTTAGTCTCAGTTTTTCCATTTGAAAAACATGGAGATAAAAACACTACATAATCCACAACACACACACACACACACACACACACACACACACACACACACACACACACACACAGGGTTTCTCTGTGTAGCATGTCCTGGAACTCATTTTGTAGACTGGACTGGCCTCACAAAGAACAGCCTACCTCTGCCTCCCAGTCCTGGCATTAAAGGCATGTGCCACCACCATGACTACATAAAGTTCTTGTAAGTGCTAAATGAGATCATATTTGTAAGTGCTGAGAATGATGTAGGCAATGCATTAAAAAGTTTTACTTATAGCCGGGCAGTAGTGGCACATACCTTTAATCCCAGGACTGGGAGGCAGAGGAAGAGGCAGGTGGATCTCAGTGAGTTTAAGGCCAGCATAGTCTATAAAGTGAGTTCCAGGACAGCTGGGACAATTACACAGAGAAACTCTGTCTTAGAAATCAAAACAACAAAAAAGTTTTTCTTATAAATAAATATTATCTTTTTGCTATCGAAGAGAATATGACTGTGTAGTGAATCGGTTTTTACTTGCTTGCCAATTTGCTTTCATGAGGCAGGATCAAGGCCCAGACTGGCCTTGAATTTGCTATGTTGCTGGGAATAACCTTGAGCTCTTTAAAAACATATATTATGTGGGAGTCGTTGGAGGTCAGATCAGGGTATTAGAACCTTGGAACTGAAATTATAGTTGATTGTGAACCGCTATTTGGGTGCTCAGAACCTAACTTGGGTCTTCTGTAAGAGTAATAGCTGCTCTTAACCACTGGGGTATCCCTCCAGCCCCAACCTTGAACTGTTGATCCTCCTAACTCTACCTCCCAAGTGCTGAAATCACATGCCTTGAACCACTGTGTCCAACTTTCGAGGAAGAATGATGGTTGAGTCTGGCATGACTGTTCTGGATGAAACTATGCAAATGTTTCTTTGCAAACTCTCCCCACCTGTAAAAACCAACTCCAAGTCCAGTCCTTAATGAGATCAATGACTTCTTAAAGAGGGAATGGATAAAGCTGAAATATTGTACATCACATGATATTTTCAAAAGTTTTATATTTAGATCTGTCATGGCAGTGAGACTATACACACAGGGGAAAGACCATCAAGAAATCATTTCTCAGACAGGAATATAGCTCCACGGTAGAGCTCTCTCCAAGCATTCCTGAGGCTCTTCATCCCCTGAAATGCTGGGATGACAGACATGCATCTCCTTGCCTAGCTTTCTGTGGTTCTGGTGAGAGGACCCCAAGCTTTGTACATGCTAGGTAAGCACTCAACCTACTAAGCTACATACTCGTTCTACAGCACACAACTCTGTTACTTGTGGCATATCCAGTTGATCTTATCAAGCCACTGCATAGTCTGTCCCAGAGACTTGTTCAATAGGAATGATAATAATTAACCAGAAAAATCAAATTTTCTCTTCCAAATATTGAATTTGAGACCCAGATAATAAGTAGTTAATAGCGGAGTCAGAAGCTGGAGGGTACACAGAGAAAATGCTCTGACTAGAAGCTATGACACAGCAGAAACCAGAGGCAGACAGCAGTCTTTAGTATTCAGAAGAGTAGAGGGAAGTTAAAGTAGGACCATTAGATACAGACACAGCCAAGAACAACATCCAGACAACATGCCTGATTTTCTAGGCTGCCTGGGACCTTATACAGCCTCTCAGGTCCCAGACTGAATTTAATACCCTTCAAAGCCTTAATCTGCATGACTGAAATTCTTTTTCTTTTCCCACATAGCCTTGGAATAAATCACTGTCATCTTAAGTAATGTAAGCTTTGTAACCAAAGATGCTAGCTATTGTATTCTCCAAATCAGGCTTTCTCCTTTCTGTACATTTATTATCTCCTCCACTTGAACTGTTCTGCTCATGAAGTACTCCCACTTTTGTCCTGTTTCAGAGTTCAGAGGCCAACTCAGATGCCTCCTCTTCCACCCTGCCATTCCTGATACATTAGCTACAAGTAATGACTCTCTTGTTTCTCGGAGGCCCTTCTTTTACTTCTCTTCCTCTTCTCCTCCCCATTATACACCTCCTTATATTCTCTCCTCTTTCTTGTTTTTGGGACAAGCACTCATTGCAATTCATAATCCTCCTGCTTCAGCCTCTGGGATTCAAATATTAAAGGCATGTGCCATTATACCCAGCATGAATACTCTAGCTCTCTCTCTCTCTTCTCTCCCTCAGACTGGGTTTCCAGTATCCCAACTCTAACTCCTGTGATTTACCGTAGCTACCCTGATTAACCATGACCTTGAACTTTTGATCTTTTTTTTCCCCTCTATATAACAAGTGTTTGAATTACAGGAGTGAACCACCATGCCTAGTTCTATAGGGAATCAAACTGTGCTATCTCTCTTTAAGACAAAGCTTCACATCCTGAATAGTTTGGTCTTAGAAACCTGGAGCCAGGTGGTGG
Source organism: Cricetiscus sungorus (assembly GCA_030556225.1). NCBI lineage: Eukaryota > Metazoa > Chordata > Mammalia > Rodentia > Cricetidae > Cricetiscus > Cricetiscus sungorus. Next base: position 70,470,452 of record JANBXA010000007.1, read on the forward strand.
TATGATGCACGCCTTTATTCCCAGAACTCAGGAGGCAGAGGCAGGTAGATCTTTGTGAGTTTGAGGCCAGTCTGGTCTACAGAGTGAGTTCCAGGACAGCCAGGGTAACACAGGGAAAACCTTTCTTGAAAACAAACAAACAAACAAAAATCAAAACAACAACAAACACCTGGTTGGGGCCATCAGGGAATGAAGAACAGATACACAGACACATGTACAGAAAAGCTGGGGTCAGGTGGCATGAACTATACAACAACCCAGCCCCTCAGGATGTTCATCCTTTTTAAATTATTAGTATTAGTATTGAGACAAAATCTTACTATGTAGATCAGGCCAGCCTTGAACTCATAAGGATATACCTGCCTCTGCCTCCCAAATTCTGGGATTAAATGTTTGTACCAGAACCCTTGGCTAAGGCACACAACTTTAATCACAGCACTTGGAGGCAGAGGTACGTTGATCTTTGAGTATGAGGCCAGCCTGCTCTACAGAGTGATTTCAAGAACAGCTGAAGCTACACTCAAAAAAAAAAAAAAAAAACTGTGTCAAAAACAAACAAAAATTATTTGATATACATAAATTTTTTTCTTTCATTAAAGATAAAAATAAATTTTGAATAGTAATGATATGGATAGTCTAGCATGCACATTTAGATTCCAGTACTGCATTTAAACAAACAAAATAGATTTGGGGCAAGATAGCAATGGACAGTAGACAGCACAAAGTAATGCCTTGTTGATTTGGTTTGGTTTGGCTTGGTTTTAGTTTTGATTTCAAAACCAATGTCTCTACAAGTAGCTCAAGTTATCTTTGTACCTCCAGTGATGCTTATGCTTCAGCCTCCTGAGTCCTGATAGGCTCATGCTACCATACACAACTGACAAGTTGCCTTTGATTCTTACTTTCTACATAGTTGTACATTGCTGGAAGCTGTGTTCACATGCTGCCTGTGTTCAGACTTCAAAATATTCACTGAAGCAGAGTGTCAAGAATGGCTTTAGATGTGCACTTGCCAAGAGGTTGAATCCAAGTCACAGATGAATCATTCCACATCAATAAATTGCCACTCCTGTAGCTTTGTGTTCCAACTCTGCTTTAATGCCCTCGAACTACATTCTTTCTAGGTCTGTGGGGACATATTAGCCAGGTCCTACAAGTCTTTCATTTTATAATTTATTTTCTCTGTTCTCTGACCTCCAACATGTTCTTTGGCATGTGTGTTTTTCTGTTCACAAATAAATAAAGGTAGATTGAAAAAAGGAAAACTTGAAGGAAGAGAAGGAAAAAGGAGAAAGATTAAGAAAATGATTTGTAGAAAAGAGACAAAATTGTCATTTGCAAATTTTGTATAATCATCTACCTTGAAATCATCAGTAGACATCATTAGAAAAAGTAAGATATATCAGCAATTCTATTAAGTACAAGATCAATTTCTAAGTTCAATACTTCTGATGTAGCAGAACAAGCTTTTTATCCCAGTGCTCCAGAGGTGGAGGCAGGCAGAAGTCTATGAATTTGAAGCCAGGCTGATCTATGCAGAGAGTTCTTCACAGTAAGAACCTGTCTCAAGATCGAGGCAGTGGTGATGCACACCTTTAATCTCAGCACTTGGGAGGCAGAGGCCAGCCTGGTCTCAGAGTGAGTTCTAGGATAACAAGGACAACACAGAGAACTCCTGTCTTGCAAAACAAACAAAAAGAATGCCTTTGGTCATGGTATTTCTTCATAGCAATAGAACATTGACTAAGACACTAAGGTAGTGTCTAGCTTCAAATTTATTATATATATCTCAGAGGCTAGTCTTAAAAGCTGTTCTTCTTGTGTCTATCTCCTAAATGTTGGGATTACAGGCATGTGCTACCATGCTGTTTGACCCATTTTTTAGTTGTTTTCTTACTGTTGAATTTTAAGAGTTCTTTACATATTTTGAATATCAATTTTTTTTCCAGTATAGGGCTTATTTTTAAGCCCCCTACCACCCCACACACCCAGGGTTTCACTTGGCCTTGAACTCACAGAGATCCACTTGCCTCTGCTGTCTGAAACTGGAATTAAAGGCATATGACTTTTTGAATCTCTTAACATTATGAGTTTGTTTATTTTTGTCTATTGTCTGATTTTTTGAGACAGAGTTTCTCTGTGTAACACTAGCTGTCCTGGAACTTGCTTTGTATACCAGGCTGGGCTCAAACTCAGAGAGATACAACTGCCTCTGCCTCCTGAGTGCTGTGATTAAAGGCTTGCACCACCACCTAGCTAAGGCCATTCTTACAAGAGAAAACATTTCATTGGTATTGGCTAAAAGTTTCAGATATTTAGTTCATCATCATCATGGCAGGGAGCATGGCAGCATGCAGGCAGACATGGTGCTAGAGAAGCAGCTGAGAGTTTTACGTTCAGTTCCTCAGGCAGCAGGAAGAGAGAAACACTGGGCCTGGGCTTTTGGAACCTCAAAGGGCCCCTCCCCCACTTCCTCCAACAAGTCTATACCCTAGTATTTTCAAATAGTTTCACTCCTTGATAACTGAGCATTCAAACATAGGAGCCTATGGGGGCCATTCTTATTCAAAGCACCACACCTGGGTTATGTGAGACCCTTTCTAAAGAAATGGGAGTGGTGGGATCTGAATAATTACCAAAAAGACTTACGGGTAGTACTGTAGTTTGAATGTGTACTTCCCTCCAAATTAATGCCATTATTTAAATTATATTAAATTTTACTTAGTGTGTGTGTGTATGAATGCGTGTACATTCACTAAGTCAGAGAATGTCTTGTAATAGTGGGTTTCTCTTTCTATCATGTGGAGCCTGGAGACTGAACTCAGGTCAACAGTTTGGCAACAAGCATCTTGACTAAACCATCTCACAAGCCCTTATTATTATTCCCCCTTATCATCATAATCACTATTATTTGAACTAGATTATTACCTGCTATTTTGCAGCAGTGAGCCCAGTGATAATATGAGGGTTGACTTGGAAGGAATTGATGAATTTGTAGATAAACTAGATGAAAGGGCTTTGTAGCATAGGGGAGAGATACGTACACAGGTGTTGCCAGAGGCAATATTTCAGTAGGTAAAAGTCATGGGTATTTCGAGAGCCTGTGTGTGTGTGTGTGTGTGTGTTCATGTGTATGTGACTCTGTGCATGCACTTATGTGTGCTGCATAGTCCTTAACTTTTCTCTACTTTTGTTTATCAAGGGAGAGTCTCTCACTGAATCTGAATCTCCCAGTTTCTAACTAGCTTTGTCCAGGGTTCAGGAGGATGCTGTCACACCCACCTTGGTTTTTCTCCCGAGATAGGGTTTTTCTGTGTAGCTTTTGAGCCTGTCCTGGCACTCACTCTGTAGACCAGGCTGGCCTCAAACTCAGAGATCTGCCAGCCTCTGATTCCTGAATGCAGGGATTAAAGGTGTGGCCACCACCACACAGCTTCCCATCTTGCTTTTATGTGGGTACTGGAGATCCAAATTCTAGTCCTTATGCTTACTTAGTAGGTGCTTTACCTACTGAGTCATTTCCATAGCCCTCGTATGTCCTTCATACATCTTCCTTCCAGATAGCTGCCCTTCAAGTCCTAATCTTCCAGCTACCTTCCTGCAGTTGTCGCTTGGCAGCACCCTGTTTCATATCTGTATTTATATCTGCCATCCTGCTCCAAGCTGTCTGTGTTGTATGCATCTCTGGATTCTTGTGGCCCTGTTGGGGATCTTAGCATGTAGTAGTCCAGAGATGTCAGGGCAGGTTTAAGCCCAGTGTTTGTCCCTGCCTCTGTGTCTGTCCTAGTGTGTGTTGGTTTCTGTCTCTGAGTAGTGTGACTGTATTTATTGAACAGTAAAGAAAGCATCACACGGAAGGAATAGGATACTTCACAGAAAATTTTAACAGAATTTTTTTTTTTAACAAGGAATTAAGTCACTGGCTCTAGGTAATTTCAACTGACCAGATGATGAATATCATTGTTTTTTTTTTTTAATCAAATGAGTATCACTGTTTTTTAAAACAATACCCATAAATAGTTGCTTTCAACCCTTATGTTAGATTTTATAGTTTCTTTCAGTTTCTGGATTTGAAGCTTTCAGCAAATGGTACACATATATTAACTAGATCAGGAGCATGGTAGAGTACATAACTGAAGATTGAAGCTACTCATTAGCTTAGGTTGTAAAAGTTGATTACATGAGAAGTTCAAGACAAGTAAGGTTGGTTGTTACATTGTTCTCTTAAAGGCAGGTTAAACAAACAGTTTGAGTACAAACTGTATTAGTGAGAATTCTCTAGAGGAAAATAAAGAATGATCTCTTTCTCTCTCTCTGACAAAGGTGGGGAAGGATTTATCTGGATGGTTTATGATCCAGACTATTCCAACAATGGCTGTCTACCAATGGAAGGTCCAAGAATCCAGTAGTTGTTTAGTCCTTTATGTCTCAGCTGGTCTTCAGTATATTCCAGAATCTCAAAGTAGGCTTTAATTCCAGCAAAGGACAGACAAGAGCAAGCAGGTAAAGAGGGAGCTAACCGCCTCTCCCATGTCCTTTATGTAGGTTTCTAGCAGACAGTGTGGCCCTGATTAAAGGCGGGTCTTTCTACCTTAAAAGATCTGGATTAAAGGTGGATCTTCTGATAAAAAATAGGAAATCGCCTGGCAGTTATGAGATAGTATGAACAAGCTATAGGCTGAGCATTCATAATCGATAAGAAGTCTCCATGTCATTATTTGGAGGTTGGCTGGCAGGATAGAAAAAAGACTAGTTACACAAGAGACAGAGACAGATAGAGAGCTACACAAATAACAAATCTAAACAAATAAACAAACAAATAATAATAAGGCAGCTGGGGAGATGACTCAGTGGTTAAGAATATGTATGGCTCTTACAGAGAATCTGAATTCAGGTCCCAGCACCCATGTCAGACAGCTAACAACTGTCTGTAATTCCTAATCCAGCTGCTCCAACACCCTTTTGTGGATGCTGAGGGAACCACACTCAAGTGCATGTGCCTGCTACACCCCACCCTACCCCTGCCACACACCTATTTGTTTTTTAAAATTTTAAAGAAATAATTAGAGGTTGGGAATGTGTAGCTTACTTGATAGAGTGCTTGCAAAGGAGGTGCAAAAAAATTTGATCCCCAAAACCAAATAAATTTATTTTTATGGTTGTATCAGTTACTGTTGCTATGATGAAAGACCAGGAAGAAGACACTTAAGGAAGAAAGTTTGTTTTGGCTGTTGCTTTCAGAGGGATGGATCCATGGCAGAGCAGAGGCTTGATAGCTAGAGGAGGCAGCTGAGCATTCACCTCCAAACTCCCTCACACAGGCAGATTTTCCTGTCCCAGCAGCCTGCTCCCAAATTAACAAACAGGTTAGCTCAGGCTTATTACTAGCTAACTCTTGTGTTAAAGTGATTCTGCCACCCATCCTGCTAGCCAGTTGAGAGGAGTGTTTTGATCCAAAAAGTGAGGTTTTCATTAGGGATGGATATGACCTAGAGAAGAGGCAGATGGGAGGAGTGCTTGGGCCTGTGATACAGATCAGGCTCCCTCTTTGTTCTTCAATACTTGCACCCACATTGGGGTGCCAGATGTTGTGTGATTTCTTTACCACTTATTAACAAACTCTGCACAAATATTAAAGAACAAAAGAGGAACCTGATGTGAATCAGAAGCCACTGCTAACACCCACTGTCATCTGCTCTTGCTTGCTCCTGGCTCAAAAGGCCTGAGCACTCCTTTGAGCGAGGAGCAATGCCAGGTGTTAGGTTATCTATTTTACCCTTTTCTCTTTCAGAAAGAGATCTTTGAATTTAACTTTTTTGTTTAGTTTTTTTTTTTTTTTTTATTCTGACCATTACCAATAACAACTTGTAACCAATCCCCACTCTCCCTTAAATGAAAATAAGCATCCATAACCCATTATGGAGGGAATGTGGGCATTGTTCTCTAGACTACTTACTGTTGCTTAGGGGTGCTAACATCTTTGAGAAAATCAGGATAATTGTTAAGTCTTGTCTGGAGTATTATGTGAGGCTGGATCATCTCGGTTACCAAACAGAAACAACAAATTACAAATAGATAGGCTTTTTACTCTAAACCTCCCCAAACAGTACCACCAACTGGGGACCAAGTGTTCAAATACCTGAGACTATGGGGGCTATTTCTCATTCTGAGCACCATGATGGTATTCACCTGTAATTACAGCACTCTGAAAATAGAGCTAGGAAGACCAGAAGTTTAAGGTCATCCATCCATACTGATAGGTGTAAATTCAGCGTGAGCTACATGAGAACTTGTTGTAAAAATAAATAACAAAGCAAAACAACTTGAAACCATGAAACCAAACCTGGAAAGATTTCACTGACCTGTAAACAATCCTACTGCTTTTTTGGACAATGGCTCATATTCATTAAAGAAAGATAAGGAAACTCACCCAACCATGTAACATGCACAATATCCAACATGTAATTAATAATTACCATACCTTCTCAACACTCAGAAGGTGGAGGCAGGAGGATTAGGAGTTTGAGGCAATACTGTGTTACATAATGAATTTGAACCAGTTTGAGTAACTTAGCAAGACTGTGTTTGAAAACCAAACCAAAACTACGAAGAACAAAAGCCATCAATAGAAACAAAATATCAGATAGAGCAAGAAAGTTGCAAAATAGGCTAAATTAATAATCTCAGAATTGATAACACATCACTACAGGTACTACAGACATTAGAACTATAAGTGAATACAGTGTGTGGCTTATTTGTTTTTTTTTTTTTTAATTCATTTGTTTTTGGATTTTGTTTTTAGCTCTTCCCTTCCCCTCCCTCTCTCTCTCTCTCTCTCTCTCTCTCTCTCTCTCTCTCTCTCTCTCTCTCTCTCTCTCTCTCTCGTCTCCTTTCTTTCTTTCTTTTCTTCTTTCTTTCTCTCTTTCTTTCTTTCTTTCTTTCTTCCTTTCTTTCTTTCTTCCTTTCTTTCTTTCATGTGTGTGTGTCTGTTTGTTTTTTTTGAGACAGAATCTTTGTATGTAGTCCCAGAACTTGATCAGGCTGGTTCTCAAATGCAGAGATCTAACTACCTCTATCTCCTGAGTGCTGGGATTAAAACAGAAAAAGCAAAAAATTAAAATATTTTTATTTCATCAGACATACAAGTAGGCTAAACACACATACTCATAAAGTAAAAAATGAACCAATATTTTAAAGTTCTAATTAAACAGAGAGCTATATCATGTTCATGGATTAGAATACCTAATATTGTTAAGAGGTTAATTTTACCCAAATTGATTTATTGATTAAATTTAGTAATTATGAAATCCCAGCAGATTTTATTCACAGACTAACTTGTTTTCCATATTTGGAAATAACCCTGAGCAATCTAAACATTTGAAAAATTAGTAACAGATTTGGAGGACTTATACATACTGGCTTCAAGAGTTTCGAGAAAAGCACTTTAATGAAGGTATCATAGTATTGCATGGGGAAAGGTAAATAGATCAATGGAACTAGGTAGAGTTCAGAAATAGATCTATTCATATATGGTCAATTAATTTCCAGCGCAATGGCCAAGTAATACAATAGTCATCTTTTCTAGGCTACTTTTAATATCCAACATGATATGAATGCTATACAAATAATGGCTGTACTGTATTCTTTTTAAAAGTTATGAGTGTTTTTGCCTGCATCTATGTCTGTGCACCACCTGCACCACCTGCATGCCTGGTGGCTTCGAGGCCAGAAGAGATCTGTTGGATCCCTTGAGGCTGGAGTTACATGTGATTGTGAGCTGCCATGTGGATGCTAGGAATCAAACCTGGGTCCTCTGGATGAGTGGCTAGTGTTCTTAATCACTGAGACATCTCTCCAGACTCTTAGTTTTTATTTTTTAATTATGTGTTTATATATGTGTCTAGCTGGGTTTGTGCAAGTTGAGTGCAGATGCCCACAGAAGCCTCCAACAGGCATTAAATTCCTTTAAAGTGGAATTTGTTTTTTTTTTAAGATACACTTACTCTGTAGTCTAGCATCCAGCCTCTCAGATATTATTATTATTATTTTGTTTTTGTTTTTTGAGACAGGATTTGTCTGTGCAACAGTCCTGGCTGTCCTGGAACTTGCTTTGTAGACCAGGCTGGCCTTGAACTCACAGAGATCCACCACCTCTGTCTTCCGAGTTATAACTCATTTTTAAAAAAAAGATTTATTTTTGTTTCAATTTGTATGTGTGTGCCACATATGTCAAGATAGCAGAGTCTTGAAGAGGTCATTATATCTCCTGTAACTTCAGCACAGGTTGTTGTAAGCAGGCAGAATGGGTACGAGGAACTTAATCCTTGCCCTCTGAAAGAGCAAGTTATAACCCCTGAGTCCTTGCTGCAGAGTCCTGTTGCCTTTTTTTTTTTTTTTTGAGATAGGCTTGAATTTTGTAGTTCAGGCCTGCCTGAAGTTCAGTATATAGCTTCAATTAGACTCTAATTGAAATTGATTTGATTTCTAACTAAAAAATGATTTGAGATGCATTACAGTATTCTTAAACTTCCTAATGCTGTAACTCTTTACAGTTCCTTATGTTGTGGTGGCCCCTGACCATAAAATTATTTTTGTTGCTACTTTAGAACTATAATTTTGCTACTGTTATGAATCATAATGTAAATATCTGATATATAGGATAACTGATGTGATATGTGACCAATGTGAGTTATTTGACCCCAAGTGTTGAAACACACAGGCTGAGAACTACTGAATCAGGAAGACCATGAGTTTTCATAGACATTATGCATTTACTCTGTATTTAGAAATGATTTATATAATAACCTAGCTGAGATTTGAACAGTTATTAATAAGACATAACCAGTATATGTAGTTATAGATATTTAAATTGCTATCTTTCATAGACAAAGCACATTAATTCCCGAGTGTGTGTGTGTGTGTGTGTGTGTGTGTGTGTGTGTGTGTGTGTTTTCCAGAGAGGGTCTCCCTGTGAAGTTCTTATTGTCCTGGAACTCATTATTTAATCCACACTGGTTTTGAACTCGGAGATTCACCTGCCTCTGCTTCCTGAATGCTGGTACTAAGGGCATTGTGTGGCTGCAGCCACCACCAACCTGTACATTTGATCCTTTGTATCACACTGTTTTCTTAGGGTAAAGTTTCACAAATGAGATTACTGAATCAGAGTAAAACAGTTTTTAGGGCATTTAGAAATTCATCTCAAGCATGACTTTAATCCCAGCGCTCAGACAGAGGCAGGCGTATCTCTGTGAGTTCGAGGACAGCTTGGTCTACAAACCACGTTCCAGGACAGGCTGCAAAGCTACAGAGGAACCCTGTCTGGAAAAGAAAACAAACAAACAAAAAAAGAAATACATCTAAAATCATTTTTCAGAAAGTTCCATTTGGGAGGTTGAGGCAGTGGCAAGTTCAGGTCAGCTTGGGCTACAAAGCAAGCCTCGTCTTGAAAAACAAAATAGAAGTTTCTTTTAATTATACAGTAACAACGAATTTCATCACACATTGCTTTGTGTCCTCTAGGGATATAATGTAAATCTTTGTAAATGTTTTATTTTTCTTTGTGTGTAATTTGAACATTTTCTCTTTCAATAGCTGGACTGTTCCACTGCAGCCAGCCACGTGGGCCGTGCCTGCCTTTGCGGACTACATCTCCCAAGGTGCTCCGCGGGTGCGCTGACAGGAAGTGGCCGGAGCATCTCCCGCCTCCACGCCGAGGCGAGAAGGTTCTATCCGGGGCCTTGGCGCTTCTCTTTCCTTTCGCGCCGGTTGCCGCTGCGGAGCGCGGCCGGTCCATGTGCGCAGTGAGTGGCTCTATTTCTGGCTCAGTAGCACCGGTGTCCCGGGTTTGGCCGACCGCGCGGCGATGGATCCCAACACCATCATCGAGGCCCTACGGGGCACCATGGACCCAGCCCTGCGCGAGGCCGCGGAGCGCCAGCTCAATGAAGTAAGGACGGCCGGCTAGCGGCTGCTGCTGGCTGGTGGACCGGCAGGCCGAGCCTTCCGGCCTGGCTGGGAGCCTCGGACCGAGTCGCCGACAGGTCCTTTTGAAGGGGTGGGGCGGAGATCTGCCCTCCGTGCCAGGCTCGGGTTCCTCGCTGTGGGGCTCCGGCGCCCAGGCCGCCTCTTGGTCGGCTCCCGAGTGGGCCTCTGGCTGCGGTCTGGGCGTGAGGAGCCGGCCGGGCTAGGCGGGCGTGACGGTGTGGACACATGGTCGGCTCGGGTAGCCCGCCGCCCTCTGGCTCACTCCCAGCTCGTTCCTTGCTCCCGGGAGGGGGCGAAACTCACTGGGAGGGTGTACAGACGTGTCCCAGACCAGTCTCGCCGGCGCCTTGGATGTTGGGGGTCCTGGGAAGGCTAGCTGGTCCACTGGGTGCTGCGCTGTCAGCCTGGTCTCGGCTCTAGGCGGATCAGTGACATGCCTGTCGGATACAACTTAGTTCTCGCCCGTGAGCTGCTGGGGACAGATTTCAGATGTAAGCCTGCGCCTACTTGGTAGGGCTGGGTAGTGCGAGTTACACAGTGCGTTCCCAGCTCTCGTACTGTCTGTCAAAGTGCCACAGTTGGGAGACGGAATGATGTAGTGGAAGGGTCAGAAGAAGTGCGACCTTCTAGGTATATTTCCCTCACCGACTCCTGGAGTGACCTTGGGGCAAGTCCTTTAACCTCTCCTGATTCTGAGTTTTACTCATTCATGGAATTAGGCCACAGGGTTGCTGCGATGGTCAAGTGAGATAAAAGAAGTCCGCCTATGGATCTTTCCTAATTTGCGGACAGTTGGTTTTCTCTCCCACGTGTTTTCGGGAGTTTCTCTTGGAAAACAGTGTTACGTGGGTATTCTACTGTACTAATTTATTTCATCGTTTTTTCTGATCTTTGCAGTTTTATGTATTAGTAAGAATTTAGGAGGCTCATAAGAACTCTATAGAGCAACCGTCTCTTAGTATACCACTAAGTCTTTGACGTTTTGTTTGTGTGTGTGTGTGTGTGTGTTATTGTAAAAAGAAACCTGTTTAAAGAAATTTTAAAGCATTGACTTACAGGGAAACTACTAATTAAGCATCTAAAGTTTACAGTGCTGTGCTAGATATTCCTGCCCTCAAGGAATTTACAGTTCCACCAAACCACCCACAGTTCAGATATATTGAATTATTTCAAAATGAAAAGGTAAGTTTTATATATGAGTGAGACTCATTCTAAAGGATCATAGTGTCTTTAAATTTTTAGACCCAAAGTCACCTTGGCAAGAGCTTACATTGGGATTTAAAATGATAAGGTAAAACATTTTGTCCTTTTAAAATGTTATTAAATCACACAGTTAAGGGATTCTTGTTGTGCTTTATATGGACTTTCCTTATAATGACTTATTTTGCTTATGAATGTTTAATAGTCTAGAAAACCAAGCTTTGGGTCACACCTATAATTCTAGCACTTGGGATACTTGAGGCAGGAGGATTGCCCAGGAGTTTGAACCCTTCCTGGGCTACAGAGTAAGATCCTATCTCTAAAGTAAACCTAAAAAATCTGAAAGTTTTGTCTTAAGTATTTCTATCATGAATTCATGTGACTCAAAATTGTTTCTTAAAAGATTTGATTTTTCTCTCATAAAATTGGTTAATAATGCTTTCTTCAAATTTGGGATTCTGTGAACAGTTAACTGTATTTCTAGGTTTTGTTTTATTTTCAGACAGGGTTTCACTCTTTATCCCAAGCTTGTCTCACATTCCTGGGTAATCTTTCTGCCTCGGCCTTCCTAGTCCATGTACCAGCACATCCAGTTTTGCATGTCTACTTATGTGCACTCACATAATAAAGATCTGGAGAAAGTATTTCACAAGTTAGGCTTTAAAAGATAAATAATCAAAATAGCAATCAGATCCTTTTTTACTCAGCCATTGATCTGTTCTGGTATGCCTTGGAACAGTAAACACTGATAATCTTTTCTGCCAAAGAAAATGTATTATCTGGATTGTATTTCTGTGATTTTTAGTTCTATTTTTCTTATGTCTTTCAGCTACTACATTTAGATTTTCAAGTAATTTTGCTAAGGTAACTTAGAATATTTACCCTGATTTAGGAAACATTCCAAATGTATCATGAAGAATGAGAACAGAACATCTTGCTTTTGAGAGGCTTTTGCTTTTAATATGGTAAGGGGAACAATTTATAATCCACTCATGAAAGCTCATTTTGCTCCTTAGGCATTCAAAATTGCTCATCATGTTAAAAAATTTTAGATGAATGAGTCCCCTCCTCCCCCACCATTGGGGTAATCATTGTCTAAATACTGTAGATGTCTTAGCATTTTCAGTTTTTGTTTTATTTAATTTTTTTGAGGTGGGTGCTTGAGCCTCACTAAGTTCCTGGCAAGTCTGGAATTTGCGTTGTCAACCTGACTGGCTTTGAATGCAAGACATCTCCCTACCTTTGCCCCACTGTGCCCAGTTTTTTAAAGTTTTCAGTTTGAAGGTATGACAGTACTTTTGCTACTTGTGTGCTTAGCTTTGGACCCTTTGTCTCTTTTCAAATGTCTCTATCATGGAGGACTCCCCATTTTCTAACTACATTCCTAACTTCCCTTGTTTTATAAAGGTTAGTTCTCATGAATATCATCTATACTTAAAGGATATTTGAGTTATTTTTATATCATGTATGACTAAAATTAAAAATGACATTAGATTGGGAAACTAATGACTGTTTAGGGTGTGTAATTTTTACTTCCTTTTTTCTTTTTGAAACATGGTCTAGGCTAGCCTCAGATTCCTGAGAGCTGGGATTACAAGCATGGCATCACTAAGTCCAGCCTAGATAGTGTTTTTCAAATCGCCCAAGTGGTAGACAACTAAATCTGGCAGTTTGCCCTCATATGTGCTGATGTTCATGTGTGTGCTGTGGCATGCACATACATACATACACGTAATTAAAATTCAAAATTCTTTATAGTCTTTCTTACTAGGCAACAGTGTATCCTCCAGTGGTAGTAAAATGGAATAATATTTACATAATTAGCCTGAGTACTACTGAGCTTAAATCATTAAGACCCCTGTACTTTAAATATTTAACTACCTATAATGTACAGTACATTGTAAATGCTCTGTAAACAGCTATTGTACAGTATTGTTTTAAGGAAAAAGCAGGGAAGTGGTGATATAGGCCCAGAACTTGGGAAGCAGATGCAGGAGGATCACTGAGGCCACCCTGGTCTACAGAGCAAGTTTCAGGACTGCCAGGGGTACACCCTGTCAGGAAAAAAAAAAGTGTATACAGTGCATTTTTCTCCCTAAATGTTTTTCATCTATATACATGAGGTTGAGTTCTAGGTGGTGGAACCTTCTGAGTGCTGGTTTCCTTGTGTGTATAATGAAATAGTTATCTGCCATTGTGTTGTATGGTTTAAGGAAGTGGTGTATGTAAAAATCTAGGGAAGTGGCATTAGTAAGTCCTCCAAGTTATTTGAACTGCATATCCCACTTGCTATACAAGTTTAAGAGGTCTAGAGTTTGTTTCTTACCTTAGTTTACTACTTTAGTCCTTCTGCCCTCAGTAAAAATGATTCTTTGGACACAGATCACTATGAGATAGCATTATTGATAGTACATAATAGACACAGGAAGTACTTATTGAATTCAAGACGGAAGAACCTAAATAAAAGTGTTAACATGTATTTGTGCTGGAAAGAGGAGAGATGGCTCAGTAATTAAGACTCCATGTTGCTCTTCCAGAGGATCCAGGTTTGGTTTCAGGGAATCTGGCCCTCTTCTGACTTCCTCAGCACTTGGGATCACATGGTACACATATATGTAGGCAGAACACTCGTCATACACATATAAAATAAACTTAAACGAAAGAATACTTTAAAAAAAGGCAAAAAACATTTATTTTACAGGGAAGTGGTGGTAGGGGCGGTGAATGCCTTACTAGTCTGGTGTACAGAGTGAGTTCTAGGACAGCCAGGTCTACAAAGAGAAACCCAGTCTTGAAAAACAAAGAGAGAGGTTTATTTTATGTGTATGGGTTTTTTGATAGTATGTATGTCTGTAACACTTGGTTTTGGTATCTGTGGAGGCCAGAAGAGGACATTATATCCTCTAGAACTAGAATTATGAATGGCTGTGAGCTACAATGTGGGGTTTGAACCCTGGAATCCTGTGGAAGAGCAGCAGTGTTCTTAGCCACTGAGCCATCACTCCAGTCTAGAATCAATATCCTTCCTTCCTTCCTTCCTTTCTTTCTTTCTTTCTTTCTTTCTTTCTTTCTTTCTTTCTTTCTTTCTTTCTTTCTTTCTTTCTTTCAAGAGCACTGGTTTTTAAATCTTTAAAATAGCTTTTTGGTCAGGCATTGGAACTCAGCACCCCGGGAGGCTGAGAAAGGATTGTAGCAAGTTGCAGTGTTCCTGGTCAGCCTGGGCTAAAAAGTAAAATTCTGTCAATCACTAGATAGATAGATAGATAGATAGATAGATAGATAGATAGATAGATGTGGGGACTGGAGAGATTCAGTGGCTATAAGCACTAACCTGCTTTTTCAGAGGACCCTGGTTCAATTCCCAGCACCCACATGACAGCTCACACCTCTGTTAATTATCTGTTCCAGGGGATCTGACACCCTCACTCAGATATACATGCAGGTGTTAACACCAAAGCACATAAAATTTAAAAAATATAAATTTGTTATGTATAACTTACTTTGAATGCCATATTTATCTAGAAGGGTAGTTTAGTGCTTTTTTTTTTTTGGGAGACGGTTTCTCTGTAACAGCTCTGGTTCTTTAATTAGAAAAAAATTATGTTTTTATATAGTATATGCAATATATATAGTACATGTTATGTATCTATATATATTCATAGGTAGATAGAGAAGACAATTTGTGGGAATTAACATGAGCGTTTTAGCTTATAGTAGACAATTTTTTTTTTTTTTAAATTTTGGGAGACAGGGTTTCTCTGTGTAACAGCCCTAGCTGTCCTGGAACTAGCTCTGTAGACCAGGCTGGTCTTGAAGTCATAGAGATCCTCCTTCCTCTGCCTCCTGAGTGTTGGGACGAAAGGCATGTGCCACCACGCCCAGCCAGTAAACAATATTTAACAAGTATTTAGATGGGAATCTTGAGTGCTTATTATGTGGCAAATAATATTTGGATTGCAGTGGTAGATTTTAGTCTGTGATCCAGGCTGCTTTATAAGACAAAGTAAATGGATTTGGTATTGATAAATATTTTGTGTTTCAAACTAGGAGTCCTGGGATGGTTGCCTCAGGCAGTTACTTTCACTGCTAGGTGTGGTGGTGGCACATGCCTTTAATCCCAGCACAGGGGAGGCAAAGGAAGGCAGATCTTTTAGTTCAAGGTGAGCCTGGTTTATGGAGTTCCTTCCAGGACAGCCAGGGCTACAAGGAGAAACCATGTTCAGGGGTGGGGTGGGTTGGGGATGTTTTCAGGCTTGGTGTTGTGGTTTTGTTGGATGGTCTTTGGCTGTTGGAGGAAGCCCAGATAAGAGAGTTTGGTTTAAATTATATGTGTATATTTATACACAGATTTAATGCATTGTAGGTTCTGTTATTTTTCTTTTTTTTTGAGACATATCAATCTGTTCTTGAACTCACAGAGATTCGCTTGTCTTACACCTTCTGAGTGCTGGGACTAAAGGCATTCGCCACCATCTCCCTGCTTCTTTAAGTTACAGGTGGTTGTTAGCCACCATGTAGTTGCTGGGAATTGAACTCAGGAAGAGCAGCCAGTGCTCTTAACCTCTGAGCCATCTCTCTAATACCCGTCTCTCCCCCCCTTCATGTTTTTTGGGAAACTTTACTTTTGTTTTTACTCCTCCTCTCCTTTTGCATATATTTCCCTCCCCATTCCCTAATTAGAGTCCCCACTTTTCTCATTTCTTAGATCACTTAGACTCTGTTATTCCCTTCTTTGTTAACCTCCTTTCCCCAATAATGGTCCCTTTCTACTTTCCTGGTTTCTGCAGCTACTGCAGGATATGTACTCACATTTGAAGATTTGGATCTAGGAGCCTCATGAAAGAGAACTGGCAATGTTTGTTTTTCTAGTTCTGTCCATTTACTGGGCTAGAACCTGGAGAAGGATGCCTGGTTTTTGTTTATAAAAGTATTTGAAAGGCGCTGAAATGTGTGAGGCCCTAGGTTCAATTCCAGTATTCCTTTTGTCCATGAATTGTGAAGGACTTAAAAAGTGTTAAGTCAGTACTTGTGAGACAGAGGCTGGGAGATTGCTTTGAGTTCACATCAGCCAGAAAAGGGACAAAGTAATGAATGACCCATTTATTGCATAATTTGGTGTGTCTAGAAATTAATCAGGATCCTTGTTTTTGAGAGACCAGAGTTGCCTATGTTTTGAAAACAGCATATTCGTTTGTATCAGGGTCTAGTGCATGAATACTGGGCTGCCCTTGGGTTTGAAGTGATCCTCCTGTCTTAGTATCCCAAGCGCTAGACTAACAGGTGTGTTCCCTCAAACTTGTTTTGTTGTTATTTTGAGACAGTACTCTAGAATAGTTTTGAAGTGGCCAAATGGCTGAGAATGACCTTGAACTCCTTATGCTCCATCACACCTAGAAAATTCATAGCATTTTTTTTTTTTTTCTTCCTGTATTTTGTTTTTCAAGACAGGGTTTCTCTGTGGCTTTGGAAGCTGTTCTGGGATTAGCTTTTGTAGAAGTAGACCAGGCTGGCTTCAAACTCACAGAGATCCACCTACCTCTGCCTCCTGAGTGCTGGGATTAAAGGTGTGAGCCACCAACACCCGGCTTAACATTTCTTTTTCTTTTTCTTCTTTTTCTTTTGTGTACATTTGGTATTCAGCCTGCATGGATATGTATATGAGGGAGTCAGATACCCTGGATAGAACAGAAGTTAAAGATAGGTGTGAGCTGCCATGTGGATGCTAGGAATTGAATCTGGGTCCTCTGGAAGCCAGTGCTCTTAACTCTTGAGCAGTTGCTCCAGCCCTTATAACATTTATTACCAAGAATACTATTCAGAAATTGGGAGAAAAACTCTTGAGTACTTCGGCTATGAGACAAGAACTTAATGACAGCATTATATAGATCTAAAAGATCTTCAGGCATAACCAATGCTATAAAGTCATCATTTAAGAAATTCAGAGCCAGGTATTGGTGGCACACACCTTTAATTCCATCATTTGGGAGGTGGAGGTAGTTCGAGGTCAGCCTGGTCTACAGAGCAAGTTCCAATACGGAGAAACCCTGTTTTGGTGGGGGGGGGAGGTGTATAGAAACAGGCTAGAGAGATGGTACTGGTTGCTCTCCAAGAGAATTACATGACTTCATCTGGCCTCTAGGGGCACAGGGCATATAATGCAGGCAAAACCATCTTATACATAAAACGATTTAAAAGAGAGACAGAGAGAGAGAGACAGAGAGAGTTTGTGTGTGTGTGTGTGTGTGTGTGTGTGTGTGTGTGTGTGTACACCCACATGTGTGCAGTGTCTTAGGATACCAGAATTGGTTAGGGAATGGCTGTGAGGCTCACTCCTGATTTTTCACTCCACTGTGTGAGTTCTTTTTTGAGAGCTGAGATGGGTGTGGAATGCAGTCATTCCAGGGAGACAGTGTTTATAAACAATAATCTTATGTAAAATAGCCTTTGTACACCAGTAATCCCAGCATTGAGAAAGCTGAGGAAGGAGGATGGTGAGTTCAAGACTTAAAATACGTTCATCTACAAAAATTTAAAGTCTTTATTTTGTTTGCTTGTTTGTAGGCACACAAGTCTCTGAATTTTGTTTCAACGCTGCTCCAGATTACTATGTCTGAACAACTGGACTTACCTGTGAGACAGGCAGGCAAGTTTCTTAAATTGTTTTTTGAATGTACAGATAAAAATATATTGATTGAAAGGTATGTTAATGAAATAACAAAATTATTGTGGGTGCCCCTTCCTTTCATGAGAATTCATTTACTTTTGGTGTGTCTAGAAATAGCAACTTTCTTGATATTTGGGAGGATTTAAAGGGAAATTTGAGATTTATTAATTTTCATGTTTTGTGTATTGGTGTAACCCACATGTATATGTGTGCATGTATTGCCCTCCGGTCAGCAGTGGGTATCAGATTTCCTACAAGTGGAGTTACAGACAGTTGTGAGCTGCCCTTGTGAGTTCTGTTAATCAACCTGGGTACTCTGGAAGAACACCCAGTGCTTGTAACTTATTTATGTGTGTGGATGTTTTTGCCCCTGTGCCTGTGGAGGCCAGTAGAGGGCATCACATCCCCTTGAACAGGAGTTACAATGCTTGTGAACCATCATGTGGGTACTAGTAATTGAACTAGGTCCTCTGGAAGATTAACCAGTGTTCTTAACCTTGGAGCCTTTCTATGTTCTTTTAAAGATTTTAATTTTATTATTACCATAATTGCCTGTAACTCCAGCTCAAATAAAGGTTATGTGGCCTCTTATCCCCAAATTTTTACTAGAATTGAAAATGTTTAAATGTAAAAAGGTTGATTCTTAATACATTGTAGCCTAGAGTTTGAATATTGGAAGGTACTTTCATCTGTTAGGTTTTGAACAGTGGGTTCATTTTGGTTTTATAGTAGTATATTTGCTGTAGACTGAATCCTGTTATACTTGCACTGTAGTTTTCAATTTGTATACCAAGTCAAATAAATATACACTCAATTCCTGTGTTATAAAGGAAATACTCGGGTACAGTAAGGACTGTCAGGTTCTAATTCTGTTTTTGATGTGTTGTGGAGGATAAAGCTAACTATAGCTATATATAGTATTTGTTAATCTAGAATATGCCAGCTCCATGTCTTTTATTGTAGGTATAATTTAGGGTTTTTTTGTTTTGTTTTTTTAATTTTTTAAGATTACGTATTTGCTGGGCGATGGTGGTGAATGCCTTTAATTTCAACACTCTGGGAGGCAATGGCAGGCGGATCTCTGAGTTCAAGGCCAGCCTGGTCTACAAAGCTACACAGAGAAACCCTGACTTGGCAGGGGTTAAGTATTACATTCTTAAGATTCAATTACCTTTATTTAAATGGTGTAGGACTGCAGTGGAATTTACCAATCAAAAGAGCTAGTTTTCTACAATTTAGGAATCAATTTTCTTGTTTCACATTTGTAATCCACATTTCTCAGATAACTGAGTGAAAAGGGTTGGTAGTGATCTATATCATGCTGCATCATAAGCTTGTTAACTGTCAGATAGCAATGTGCAAAGGTGTCAGTATGGTGGCTGGCAGCAGATCATAATCTATGATTTTTGAGCACATCGAATTTTCTCATGAAATACTATTAATTTGAAGTGCTCTGTGATAGAAATACTCGATTAGACACCTGAGAACCTTTAGATACTTTAGTTTTTCCTATAAAACATTTTGTCATGTTCATGTAGGAAGTGTATTTTTGGTTTTTGAGATAGGATTTCTCTATGTAGCCCTAGCTATCTGTCCTGTTACATGCTTTGTAGACCAGGCTGGCCTCAAACTCACAGAGATCACCTGCCTATGCCTCCCAAGTGCTGGGGTTAAAGGTATGCTACACCATGCCCTGCCTTTGGAACTGTATGTGTTGGTTTGGTGCTTAGGAGTTTTATTTAGAAATTGATTTTGGTATACCTTATTTATTTGCTGGGTTCTCTTGGGGTGTATGTTTAATAATTTTGCAGCTAATGCCTGCAACTGAAGTTTAAATGTGTGTTTTGACTTGAAATAATTGGCTATTAATTTGCTTACAAAAGAATCCCTTTGTGATACTGATATTCCCAAGAGGTATTTTTACTGTTTTTACAATAAACATTACTTTATGAATGGTTTGTATTTTAGGTGTTATTTATTTGAAAAATATGATAACACAGTATTGGCCTGATCGGGAAGCCACACCAGGGGACATCTCCCCATATACAATTCCAGAAGAGGACCGGCATTGCATTCGAGAAAACATTGTAGAAGCCATTATCCACTCACCTGAGCTTATCAGGTATATTTGTTAGAATTTGCCCATTATTACAATATAATATATGTTTGTATATTTTAAATTTCAGAGCCCCCTCCCCTTTTTTTTGAAGACAGGGTCTTATTTTGTAGATCAGTCTGGTCTTGAACTCACAGCTGTCTACTGAGTAATAGAATTAAAGCCACTCAACCTGCTATTTTTATAGCATACAGTTACTGCACATGATGTCATAGAGTGTTGAATTTTATGTTTATAAAGCCAAGGCTTAAATCTTTTATATAAAACTTGTGAAACGGTGCAATTAGACAAAAGAGTAAAGAAAATGTTAGAGCCTGATGTATGTAGTTTACGGCTGTAGTAAGCATTTCAGAGCTGGGGTGGGATGATAGTTTACACCAGCAGTAAGTCCCTGTCTCTTTTGAGACAGGTACTGAGGATGTAGCTCAGTAGTAGAATACTTACCTAACAAATATGTTGTTCCAACTTTTATTCCTGCACTGAGAAAGAAAAAGAAGGATAGAGGGAAAGAAAAATTGCAGAATGCTATCTCAAAGTTTGTAGGTTGATTTTTGGAAGTTTTCCACCTTCTCTGCAGAGTAGGCATTGAAATAAGGCCTGCTCATGGGAGTCAAGTGTACTTATCACTACCTTGTCTGGCCTGGAACATTCTATATCAAACTGGCCTTGATTGAACTCAAAGAGATCCACTTGCCTCCCAAGTGGGTTTACAGTGTTCCTGGCTAGCTAGCAAGCACTCTTATTTTGTAGGAGTGAAATTGATCAGGCTGTCTAATTGTGTTCTGCTTATTTTTTGAGATTTTTGAGATAGGGTTTCTCACTGAACTCAGAGCTTGTTGATTTGTCTAGACTGGCTTGTCAGCAAGATCCCAGGGATCCTCCTTTCTGTCTTCCTAGCACAGGATTATACAGTTGTGCAGTGCTGCACCTAGCTTTATCTATGGGTTTTGGAGGACTAAATTCAGGTCCTTATGGCTTGTACAAGTCATCTTTGACTCTGAAATTTTGGGTCTTTTGAAGAGTCCTGTTAACCTAGAAGTACTTCAGGCTAGTCTTGTACTCTAAACTTTTCCTGAGAAATGAGTATGAGCCACCATGTTTAACTTTGCAAAAGTTTGTATACTTGATATTTTCTGCAATGAAAAGGCTTTTTTGGAACTACACCTTGTGTACCTCAAACTGGCCTCAAGTACATGATCCTCCTGCCTCTACTTCCTCTTTGCTGGGATTATATATGTGTGCAATCAGGCTTGCTTGGATGGCAACTGGGTTACTTTTTTTTTTTCTTTGGTATTTCGAGACAGGGTTTCTCTGTGTAGCTTTGGTGCCTGTCCTGGAACTTTCTCTGTAGACTAGGCTGGCCTCAAACTCACAGAGATCTGCCTGTCTCTGCCTTTTGAGAGCTGGGATTAAAGACATGCACCACAGCCGCCACCACCACCAGTTGGCTACTGGTTTTCTTTTAGTTATTTCTTCTGTTTTTTCAGAAAGCGTTTCTTTGTGTAGTCTTGGTTGTCCTGGAACCAGCTCTGTAGCCCACGCTGCCTTGAACTCAGAGATCTGCTTACTTGCCTCTTCCTCCTGAGTCCTAGGATTAAAGGGTTTTGATATCACTGCCATGCTGGATTATCTTTTAAATTGGTAGGAAGAAGTAGTGGTTGCTGAGTGAGTTATATTGAATTATCTGTATTTTATGTGTATCTATATACCTGATGGATTATTTGAAATTAGGCTTTGTTGGAACAACCCATCTGCCAAAGTGCTATTTCGATTAGGTTTCTTCTTTACTGCTACATTTTGACTTTCAGGGTACAGCTTACTACGTGCATTCATCATATTATCAAACATGACTACCCAAGCCGCTGGACTGCCATTGTGGATAAGATTGGATTTTATCTTCAGTCTGATAACAGTGCTTGTTGGCTGGGAATTCTTCTTTGCCTTTATCAACTTGTGAAAAATTATGAGTAAGTGTTCTCCTAATTCCAGTTAAGTTTTTGAGAAGTGGGAGTAATTGTAAAAGTTTAAACCAATTTGAACATAAAAATTTCTTTCAGTATAAGAAAATTAATGAATTGTATCTTAATTTAGTATTTTCCTATTGAAGTAGTAATCTTATTCTGAATTTTTCTTTATTACACTAATTTTCTGTGTGTGCATATGGAAGTATCCCAGTTCTCAAATGAAGGACACAAGACAAGCTGGGGCATGGATCCCTCTACCATGCAGATGCCAAAAACTTAGATGACTGGCTCAGTGCAAGGACACCCACCCTGTTGAGCCCTCCCACAGGCTGGGGGTACTTATTCTAACCATACATTGTTTTCTGTCAATGCCACTGAGAAACTCACTGTTCTCAGTGTTCTGTTGAAGTCATTGACTCTTATTCAGAAATGGTCTGTAGAATTGGGGCTCCTCGGTAGGTACTGATAGGAAGGTTTTAAGATTTGTGAGTGTGTGCTTGTCTGAAGGTGATTGGAGTGCATTGAGCAATGGAGTACTTTATTCAGTGAGTTCCTGATTCTCGTACATTTGCTCCTCTAACAGGTGGTATTTATTCTATGTGCCATTATGCTCAGCTCTTGATCTTTTAAGTCAGTGTAGTCTGAGAAATTCACATTAATCTACTTAATTTGTTGAACATTTAGATGAATCATAGTTCATATAAATAATTTTTAGACCAAAGAATTGCCTTAGCTCTGAGTTTGATTCCCAGCATCCACAAGGTGGCTTACAACCATCTAACTCCAAAACCAGGATATCCGAAGTCTTCTATCCTCTGGCAGTACACAGGTATGCAAATGGTGCACAGAACATATACATCATGCTGGTAAAATACTCATACACATAAATTTTTTTAAGTGCTTTTTTTTTTTTTTTATAAAAAGTAGTAAGCCAAACAGTGAAGGATTTTCATTCAAGCTTGTCAAAGCAGTGAAATTGGTAGATGTGGTGTAGAAACATTATAAGGAAGAATTTAGTATATCGGTGACTTGATCTCCATTCCTAAGAGCTAAATAGATGGCATTATGAGCCCTCTTTTTCTGGGACTTGTAGGCAGCCTCTGACACTCTTTTGGGATCCCATTTCAAAGAACTGTGCTGTTCTGAGTAGGCATGAAACACACCATTTACACCCTTGGTACTGGTGTTTTCTTGTGTCCCCACCAGCTACCCATCTTCCTGCTAAGAAATGTTCCAGCTGTCGCTCCAACTTCTATCAGAGTGCCAGTAGTAGTTCTGGTAAGTGAGTGACTAAAGCCAGAAAAAAATAACAATAAGTTGGCAGTGTCATTAAGAGAATTTGAGTCTCTTTTGTAATCTTAGCAGGAAAGAATGTAAAGGATTTTTAAATGGGATGTAGAGGAGGGCTACCACAGTATTGGAATTTCAGTTTACTTTCAAGCAATATTTGCTTGTTTGTAGGAGATCAAAAGGAGCATTTGATGAGGAATTATATCACACCTTACTGAATAGTAGCAGCAAATGAGAAAGGGGGTAGAGTCAGAAGCATGAACTGGTAATAAGAGGAATACTTAATGGCACAGGAATCCCCTGGAGAGATTTTTGGTGTTTAGCTAAACTGTTATAAAATGTTATTTTAGGTCACTTCTGGCGATTTAAGGTAATAGTTTTGATCTGATAATTGGGACAGAACTGGCTTTGCATTTCCTACATAGTAGAGGATGACTTTGAATTTCTGATTCCCCTGCTTCCAACTTCACAAGTTCTGGGTGTCACCACACTTGGTTTGTAATGCTGTGGATCATCCAAAGTTGGGTTTGTGTGTATGTTAGAGAAGTACTTTATCAGCTATATTGCTTTGTTTGGGAAGCATTTTGGATATTAAAGAACCAAAAAATTCAGCCAGGTGTGTTGGTTAACACCTTTAATTCCACCACGTGGGAAGCAGGGGCAGGCGAATCTCATGAGTTCAAGAGATCGAAGACTGCACAGAGAAACCCTGTCTCAAGGGGGGGGAAAATTAAGACAAAAGAATTGAACTCTATGGATTCCTATGACTAGGGTTCATTGGTTTGGTATGTGAATGGAGATTTGAGTACTAAGCTTTTTTGTTTTTATTTAGTTCATTTAATTTATCACAAAAATCTACCTGCCTCTGCCTTATGTCATACTTTAAGAAACTTTTGGGCCTCACTGTTTAATGCTATATTTTATACCATAAATTACTTGTGCCACTAGCTGAGATTACTTACTGCTAACCAACTCTCAGTCTAATATTCAGTGTGATTACTGAGGTAAGAGAAAAGAAATTCTATCATGTAAGTTTTCAGCTATTGTAGATGACCAACTGAGTTAGGAAGATGAAAGGAGGAGTTTTTGAGTTTTTACCTTTATTGTTAGGGAATTTTGTCTGTGGTTAATGTAGTCCAACTGGGGAGTTCACATGGGTTTTTTTTTTTTTTTTTTCCTGTCTATAAGCATGTGAGTATGAATTGGTGTATTTGAGTACATGGTATATTTGAGAATCTAAGTATGAGATTTGGCACCACAGGTGCAGAGTGGATAGAACAGAGGCCGGAAGAGGAAGTCTGGCATCTTGCCCTATCACTATTGCCTTATTTCCATGAAATACTCAACCTGGAACTCAGCTCCAGCTCTCCTTCTTCATGCTGCCCCATAGCACTTCTTTGGTTACATTTGTATGACCATGGCTGGGTTTTTCTTGCCTTTTTTCTTTTCTCTCTCTCTCTCTCTCTCTCTCTCTCTCTCTCTCTCTCTCTCTCTCTCTCTCTCTCTCTCTTTTTTGGATGCTTGGATTCAAATTTAGATACTCTTGTGCAGCACAGTCTCTTACCTTATGCTGAGGCATGTTATCAGCTCTCATCCATAGAAATTTTTTTTCATATGTTATTACTGTTTTATTGAATAAGAAGTATGACAATCTATGTGTGTGTTGGTGGAGGGCACCTATGAATTACAGGACACCTGTAGATATCAGAGAACAACTTTTAGTACTCTATTCTTTCCTCCCACCATGGGTTCTGGGCATGGGACATAGGCTGTTAAGCATGCATAGCAAGTGTCTTTTTCTAATAGGTCTTTTGAGACAGGATTTCTCTGTGTAGCCCTGGCTGTCCTAGAACTCAACTCTGTACACCAGGCTGGCCTCAGACTCACAGAGATCCCCCTGCATCTGCCTCCTGGGCACTGGACTAAAGGTATGGGCTACTATGGCCTCTTTATTTTTATAACTTCAAAAAAACAAAAAAAACACATGCAAACCAGTATACATTTGTAGGTCATAGGATATCTTGTAGAAGTTAGTTTTTTTCCTACCACGTGGGTTCCAGAAATTAAACTCAGGTCATTGCAGCAGCCCCCTTAATAAAGATAGGAGTTTGCTAATTCAGCTAGACTGGCTAGCTGACAAAGATGCAGTGCTCTTCCTATCTACACTTCCCTAGTAAGTAGATTATATGCATATTCTGCACTGACAATATTTTTGTTGAATTTTTATGGGTGTGTGTACCATATGTGCAAAAAGCTCACAGAGGTCAGAAGAAGGGATCAAATCCCCTGGAACTGGAGTTACAACACTTGAGTCACTATGTGGGTGGTAAGAATTGAACCCTGGTCCTCTGTAAAAGCTCTGCTGAGCCATCTATCCCTATAGCTTTGCACCTGGACTTTTTAATATGATGAAGTCAGGTCCTTAAGTTTGCATTGCAAGCATTTTGCGGCTTGAACCATCTATTCAGTTTTCTTAGTATTTTTTTTGTTTTTGACAGTTTACTTTGGTTGTCATTAAACTCTGTAAAATAATTGAATTCAAGTTTTTTTGCTGTTAAGACAAGGTTTCCTCTCAATGTGCTGTACCATCCTTCTGCCTTGCCCCTTTTTGCTGAGATTACAGAAGTGTACCTCCCTCCTTCCTTCCTTCCTTCCTTCTCCTCCCTCCCTCCCTCCCTCCCTCCTTCCCTCCCTTTTTTTCTTTCCAAAATCCAAAACTCAAACTAAAAACCAAGGTCTAATTTTGTAGCTAGCACTGGCCTAGAACTCTGATATATGCTTACCTCTACCTCCCACTGCTGGGATTAAAAGTATGAACCAACACACTGAGCTCAGGAATCCAACTTTTAAGGAAAACCTGTTCTGTTACCTGCCCTTAGATGTGGAATGCTTCACAAATCTGCAGTTCTGAAACATGAGCCCTGGCAGCTAGCTGTCTTCCTATCATTTCACTTTTAGTATGTATGCTGTGGAAGTGAGCACTTGCCTTAATCTTTTAAAATACCTCTCTGATGCTGGATGTGATTTTTGTTTTCCTGCTTTTTTTTGTCCTGCTTAGTGTCCTTGATTTTATTAGAAACTGTTGTAAGTATTTGTTGAAGTGGGCAGAGTTATAGGAGTTGCACACTTACAGAATTAGTTTGTATTCCTACCCTTAGGTACAAGAAGCCTGAAGAGCGGAGTCCATTAGTGGCAGCCATGCAGCACTTCCTACCCCTCCTGAAAGATCGTTTTATCCAACTGCTCTC
Source organism: Cricetiscus sungorus (assembly GCA_030556225.1). NCBI lineage: Eukaryota > Metazoa > Chordata > Mammalia > Rodentia > Cricetidae > Cricetiscus > Cricetiscus sungorus. The sequence goes on from JANBXA010000007.1 coordinate 70,496,921, forward strand.
TGATCAGTCTGACCAGTCTGTTCTTATTCAAAAGCAGATATTCAAGATCTTTTATGCCCTCGTTCAGGTACTTTTTTTTTTTAATGTTTATTACATTTATTGGTGTGTGGGAGGGGAGGGGCTTTGTGTATGGTATGACATATTCCAGGAAGTCAGAGGACAACTTGGGAAACTACTCTCCTTCTACCATTCCGGCCCTGGGATTGAACTTAGGTTGTCAGGCTTGACAGCAGGTACCTTTACCTACTGAGCCTTCCCACCAGCCTGGGGGTACTATTTTGTGTGTGTGCGCATATGTGCATTTTGTTCTTTATTTTAAATTAAAAAAATTTATAATTACATGTAGACATGTATACAATGTATCTTGATCATATCTACTACTTCCCTAATTTCCCCCAACATATTCTCCCCTACTTTCATGTCCTTATTTAAAGAATGATACACAAGAGTCCAATTAGTGCTGCTTATATACAGTGCTAATGGGTGGGGCTTCCTCAAATCCCCTAATTTTGTACTTTCCGAAACAGGATCTCCTGTAGCCTGGACTGGCTTTAAATGCTTTAGTCCTTCTTCCTCTGCTTCCTGAATGCTGAAATTACAGGCACAGACCATTGTGCCTACGAGTAAGGACCTTGCATACATACATATGTAAACACTGATTGTCATTTACCACATTAAAGAAGAATTTTATCATTCATGTTAATAATTACTTTTGCTAGTCTAATCTGCATAGGGTGGTATGTGCTTCTAGTCTTGTTCCTGGGTGCTGAGACAGGAAAGGTATGAGTTAGAGGCCAGCTTAGGCTATATGGTATACAATACTCTTATTTGGATAGCACATCAGAAGACCTTATCTTAGGGAAAAAATAGAAAGAACTTGAGTGTCCCTGGATACCACCATTCAGGTGATAAAATTGAGAGAAGCAGATTTGATGCCAGTCTATGTTAGGATAGTAAGTAACTGTCTTCCTTACTAACTTCATTAGATAGTAAGGAACTGTCTTCTCAGGGAAAAGTAAGTTGCCAGTAATAACAGTTGCCAAAGAAAGCATAAGCGCTTCCTACAGACAAGCAATTCTAATAGCTCTAACATTGTAAATAGGCAGTTAGTCATAGCTATCCAGTATGACTAATTTTGTATTTTCAAGAGGGTGGTTTTGCAATAGAGCCCAGCCTAGTCTTGAACTTACAGTTCCAAGTGATCTCCTGACCTGAGCCTCTTGAGAAAATGGAACTGTGAATATGCATCATCACTCCATGCTAAAATTAGTGAAATTTTCTTATAGTCTTGAAGTATTCATGAGTCAGTGAGGCATGTTGGTGTATACCTGTGGTCCACCACCCAGGAGACGTGTTGAACTTGGGAATTATGAAATCATCCTGGCCAACATACTATGCATAACTATGCCCAGTTTATATGCTGCTGAAGATCAAATTCAGGGTTTAGAATTATAAAACTTGAAAAACCAAATTTTATAACTTTGTAACAACTTTAGGTTAAAAAAAAAATCATTTCCTGGGCTGGAGAGCCAGCTCAGCAGTTGAGAAATTAGCTGCTTTTTTTTTTTTTTTTTTTTTTTGGAAGAGGACCCAGGTTCTACTACCCCTAGTACTTAAATCTTAACCTACAGCTTTCTGTAACTCCTGTTTCAGTGGAATCAATGCCCTTCTCTGTCTTCTGGGGACACCAGACACATAGGTGGTGTTATAGACATACTGCAGGCAACAAACTCATACACATAAGAATAACAACCCCCCCACCCCAAGACAGGGTTTCTCTGTATTGCTTTGGAGCCTCTCCTGGAACTAGCTTAGTTTGTATATCAGGCTGTCCTCCAATTCACAGAGATCCACCTGCCTCTGTGCCACGCCACTACCACCCCCATCTCCCCACCCCCCAACCCCCTCCCCCCCCCACCCCCCCACCCCGCCCAAGTGCTGGGAGTGTACCACCACTGCCTGGCAGATTTTTTTAACGCCAGCGCATTTTGGGCTGGAGAAAACTCAGCAGATTAAAAAGAATGCTTGCTGCTTTTTCAGAACCTAGTTCCAGTAACATGGTATTGCTCTGCTCACAACCCTAGGAGTCCAGAAATCTGATGTCCTCTGTGGGTGGGGGAATTCTGAACTAGATGACCAGGCATGGTAGTGCATGCCTGTAATCCCAGCACTATGGGTCACAGAGGCAGAAGGCAAAAGGTTTGCTGGAGTTTGAGGCTTTCCTGGTATACAGGTCACCAGCACTATTCATGAGACCCTGTCTTATAATTAACAGAAATCCTAAATTACATGATTTATATTTCCAGATTTCCAGTTTATTAAGCAATTCCTCCTTTATAAAAAAGGGAACAAGGCTGGGGAAATAGTGATAAGTATACACAAGTCCCTAGATTTGATCCTTACTACTGCAAAAATGAATGAATACATACAAACATCTAAAATTGAGAAAAGGGGGAATAAATGTTAGGATCTTAATTGAGGAATTCCTTTAAATTGCTAAACTTATTCACTAGAAATCTGTGGTATTCTCCTTCAAGGTAAGAATAAGATTTGATCCTAGTAAGTTGAGTAAAGTAAGAATGTCCCTTATAAATGCCATTGTTCGCTAAGGATATTAGTCTATGTACCAATGTGTAGAAATAAGGATTGAGCAACCTCCTTTGGTAGGCATTGTAGAATAAAATATGTAGAATAAAAAATGGTATTTCCTTGGGACTTCAAAAATACTAATTCTTCTTTTTTAGTATACACTACCCCTGGAGCTGATAAACCAGCAGAACCTGACAGAATGGGTGGAAATTTTGAAGACTGTTGTGAATAGGGATGTACCTAATGTAAGTCCTTATGTGTGCGCTCTCTTGCATGTTCCCTCCCTCCCTTCCCCCCTCCCTCTCTCATTTCCTCTCCCTCTCCTTCTCTGTTTTCCTCTTTTGTTTTTGAGATACAGTTTCTTTGTATAGCCCTGGCTGTCTTGGAACTAGCTGTTTAGACCAGACTGGTCACAGAACTCACAGAAGTCTGCCTGTGTCTCCCTCCCAAGTGCTGAGATTAAAGGTGTACTTGACCATCGTCCAGCTTTATTTCAGTTCTTAATTAGAATTTGTTTTTAATGTATGAAATTTTGTCCAAATGCACATCTGCATACCACGTGCTTGAGTCATCATGTGTGTGCTGGGAGGTGGTCCTGGGTCCTCTGCAATAGCAACAAGTGCTCTTACCACTGAGCCATCTTTCCAGACCTGACATATAACTCTTACACCGGAGAACTTACCTCCTTTTAAGTGTGCATCTTTGGTTCTTTCAATACATTGAGTTATCTTAACTATATTCTTTTTATACTTTTCATACGATTTTTACAGCTGTCATAATATTTCTACTAATCTTGTTTTCTCTAGCAGGTGGGGGTATTTGTGCACCTCATCTATTAAAATCTTGAGTTTTACTTAAACTTGTACATGAGAGGGTATATAATTATGATGGAGTAATACTGTTATTAAAGGAATGATGAGATCACATTCTTGTTATTTTTTTTTTCCCAAATGCTAGAAATAAAATCAGTTTCCTGGGCACAAATGTAACCACATCTGCTCTTATTAAGTATTTTCTGTTTATTTAAAACATTAAGTGATTAAAGAAATACACAGATTGGCTGGGCTGGGTGGCTCATGCCTTTAGTCCCAGCACTCAGGGAGGCAGAGGCAGGTGGAACTCGGTGTGTTTTAGGCCACAGAATGAGTTCCAGAACAGGCTCCAAAGCTACACAGAAACCCTGGATGGAAAAAAAAAACAAAGCAAGAAGTAAAAAAAAATAGTTTTCCTACTTCTTAGGATACTAGCTTGTATATGTTTTCAGCTGTATATTAAATATAAGATGCATAATATATGTTTCCATCCTTGTTTTTGTTGTTGTGTTTTGGGGGGTTTGATTGTTTTTGTGTTTTTGTTTGGTTTTAGAGGCAAGGATTCACTGTGTAACAGCCTTAGAACTCACTTTATAGACCAGGCTGGCTGGAATGCACAGATATCCACCATGCCTGGCACTTTTTAATGTCTGTAATTGTTTGTACCTCTGTGCATGAAGGTGCCTTTGGAGGTCAGAAGAGGGTATTTGACCTTTGAAGATCAAGTTACAGGGGTCTGTGAGCTGCCTGACGGGTGCTGGTATTAGAAATCCACTTGTCACAGTAGAACAAGAGCTTTATCTATGACTGAGCCATATCTCCAGGTTCTCATTTATTGTACAGTAGTTTTTTGTTTGTTTGTTTGTTTTTTGTTTTGTTTTGTTTTTGTTTTTGTTCTTACCAATTTTTAACTAATAAAAGTAATTTGTAGTTTCTTTTGCTTAAGACATTAAAGATACTTGTTTATGTTTGGTTTTGATTTGTATATTTTCACTGCCACCCAGTAAGTACCTTTTGTACCCACATAGTGCCATAGCTTATGATGCATTTACATGATGATGGAGATACTCAAGTAGTCTTTGAGTATTATATTCACAGTGAAAACGTTTGTTAATGGTTATTTTCATTCAGATGCTTTTACTCTTCCAAAAATATTGATGGATAGAACTGGACCAGAGAATACGTGGCTTTATTATTGGTAACTTCCAATGTGACTTTTACCTGATTTGACATTATTCTCTTTGGCAGTGTTCATTTTGTAAACTTAAAAAAATGTCATGGATGTGTTATGTCCAGCTCATTTTTTCAATGAATATGTTATTTTATTTATTTTTGGTTTTTCGGTATGGGGTTTCTCTATCTTTGAAGGCTGTCCTGGAACTAGTCTCGACCTTACAGAGATCTGCCTGCCTCTGCTTCCCGAGTGCTGGGACTAAAGGCATGCACCACCACCATCCGGCTCAATGAATATCTTATTAGTCATTAATTTTGAATGTTTAGGTTCTCTACTTTTATAATTGAATGTATTCTTGCCTAATAAAGTTCTTTCTAGATCATGGTCTCTTCAGTATTATTAAATAGTTATCTCTTTAAAGGAAACACTTCAAGTTGAAGAAGATGATAGACCAGAGTTACCCTGGTGGAAATGTAAGAAGTGGGCCTTACATATTTTAGCAAGACTTTTTGAAAGGTATGCTCTTATCCACATACAGTAATTTAAATGTATTTTTTCAAGTGTTTGCTATTATGAATATAGATGTTAAAGCATTATAAAGAAATAATGGGTACATTCATGTTCATGTAGATATGGAAGCCCTGGGAATGTTTCTAAGGAGTATAATGAATTTGCTGAAGTATTTCTGAAGGCATTTGCTGTCGGTGTTCAGCAAGTAAGTCTTAACATTTGTTTAAGTAGAGACTTGGCACTTTTGTTTGAGTTACTTTAAAGATTGATTTTATGTTTATGGGTGTTTGGCATGCATCTGTGCTGCACTTGCATGCCGGGGTGCCCTTAGAGCATAAGTTTTCAATCTGTGGGGTTTGACCCTATTGGGGTTATATTCACAGGGTTTGGATATCAAATATTTGCATTATGGTACATAACAATAGCAAAATTAAAATTACATGTATCAGTAAAAATGGTTTTATGGCTGGGGATAGAAGCATTAGGAAAGTTGAGAATACTCCCTTTGATCTGGAACTGGAGATAAGTTGGTGATGTGCCAACATGTGTTCCCAGCAACTGGTGCTCTTAACTACTGTTATATTCCAATTCTACGTTTGTTGTTTGCTAGTGGTTGGTTGAGGTTATTGTTTGTTTTTTGCTTTTGTTGTTCTTTTTCAAGACAGGCTTTCTCTGTGTAGCCCCAACTCTTCCAAACTCCTTTGGAGCCCAGACTGGCCTCTAAGAGATCTGCCTGCCTCTGCCTCCTGAGTGCTGGGAATAAAAGTGTGCGCCACCACACCCATCTTCTTTATCCTTTTTTTTTTTTTTTTCTTTAAAGACCTTCTATGTAGCCCACCTGGTTTCAGATTTACAGAGACCCACCTGTTTCTGTTTCTAGAGTACTGGGGCTAGAGGTGTGTGTCACTGAGCCTTACTCCAGCTATATATGTTTGAACCTTATATGTGGTACTTGTCAAATATTTTTGGCCTGAGGACTTTGAGGGGTTTGCTTATTCTGTACTGGTCAAGGAAATTTTTCAATGAATTTATCTGAAGGTGAACAAGGGAAGGAAGGAGAAAGCATTAACAAATTGGAGACATTCTGGAGAAACTGGCTTAGGAATCTTGTTCTTGACAGTTAGCTGGAGATACCAATGAAAAGACTTGGGCAGAGATCACAGTGTTCTATTAAGAGAGGCTTCTAAGTCAACAAACATCAAAGCTGGAATGAAATGGCTATCAATACTAACTGCCTTGAGTTACCTGAGTTCCCATTTGAGCTTCTTTGTCATGGAATCTTACTATAGCTGAACTTCAGGCTTATCCTTTTGGCTGTAGACACTTATTTTTAAGTGTACGTATCTGTGTGTATATGATACCCATGGAATCACTCCTTTATCTGTACATAATTTTGTGCCATCCAGGCAATACAGGGCTATAAAGTGGTACTTAGTAAAATAAACGAGAGACAAAATCTGAACTTGTCATTTTTTACATTGGCTTTCTTCTATCTAGCGTATCATCTGAAAGGGTCTCTCAACTTTGCAGTTCACTGTTTTAAAATGCCAGGTAGAACTAGAACTATTGATTTGAGAGACCTAATGAGTCTCTCAAAAGGAAATCGAGCATAGGGCTATCTACCTCAGTAGGATAGTTGGTATGTTGAGTAGGTAGCATATGGCTCATCTTGTTTACTAGAAATTAGGCCTTTGACACATTCTTATTTTTGGTTTATTATTTTGTTGCATTGAAAATACTTGTTTTGCATGTACACGTGTATATGAACGTGCATTCCATTGCATGGGTGTGGAGGTCAGAGGACAACTTGCCAGAATCCAGTGTGAGTTCCAAGGCTATAATTCAGGTTGTCAAGCTTGGTAGCAAGTGTCATTACCCCAGAGCCATCTCATTGTGCCATTTCTTATTTTAATTGCGTTGGAAAGAAATAGTTCTGCACACAAGTTTTAAAACAACTGTTTTTTGTTTAGTTTTGGTTTTTGGCAATGTTTAGGCATGTATTCTTATTAGATTGTAGTGGTTAAATTTTATTTGAATTTGTTTTTTGATTTAACTTTTTCTTTTTTCAAAGGTTTTATTGAAAGTGTTATATCAGTACAAAGAGAAACAATATATGGCTCCTCGAGTTTTACAGCAGACATTAAATTATATTAATCAAGGAGTTTCCCATGCTCTCACTTGGAAGAACCTGAAACCTCATATACAAGTAATAATTTTTTCTCTGGAGTCACTTTATTGTTGATTGGGTTTTTGTTTTGTTTTGTTTGTAGCAGTTGTAATAATAATATATTAATTGCTGTTAAGGTTGAATAATTGAGATTTGTTAGCTAGTACAGCAGGAAAAGAAGAGAACATTTTGACAAAGTAATTTTATGACTCCAGCTACAGTTTAGTGTGAAACTCAAAATTGAAGCTAATATTTAAGTTCTGATCATTGGATTATGGTTAATATGGCAAGGGACTATTATTATCATATTATTTTCATAATTTATTAGCTTATAGAGTTCTAGAATTTGCTTGTCTTTGCTCTTTTTTTCTGCTTTGAGTGCTGGAGGTTGAACCTTGGCCCTGCACTGCTGGTGAGGCTCTACACAACTGTGCTATATATATATAATTGCTATCTATGTGCAAATTTTTCTTAGTGTGTAATTGTTATAAGTGGATATACAGTTTACATTTTGGGCTGAAAATGCACTAAGTAAATTTCTGGAAATTGTTATTAAGTTTTATATACTTGTTTTGCTACTTTAAGGAGATTGGACAGGTTAAAAATTTGAAAGCTGAAGACTGTTACTTTCTTAACTTTTAAATTGCAGGGCATTATCCAAGATGTTATTTTTCCATTGATGTGCTATACAGATGCTGATGAGGAACTCTGGCAAGAAGACCCTTACGAATATATACGTATGAAGTTTGGTAAGAAAATTTGCCTTGCTGTCTGGGTATGGTGGTGCAGAAATGTAATCCCAAAACTAGGAAGGAAAATGGAAGGTTATCCTCATCTGCATGAAAAATCTGAGGCCAACTTGAACATTATAAGACAATACCTCAAAAACAACACAGGGTAAATAAACAAGGATTCCTCAATGGGTAAGGTGCTTGCTGCCAAGCCTGATGACTTGAGGACTCTTTATAAGTGGTTGATGATCACATACCTGCTATGTTATGTACATCTATTTACTCACACATAAATATAATGAACACATTTTTTTAAATAAAAATTTTCACATTTAAAGAATAAAATATTTTAGTTGAACATTATTGAGGTATACAGCCATCCTCAGCTTTATACAATATATAATTTATGTTTGTGTGTCTTCAGCCTATTTGTTCATTACAGAACCTTAGAAACAGTTTGGTTTTGTTGAGGCAGGGTTTCTTTGTATAATGCTCACCATTCTGGAACAGTAGACCAGGCTGGCTTCCCACTCAGATTCATCTGCCTCTGCCTCCAGGGTACTGAGATTAAAGGCACACCACCGAACTCAAGATTATCCTGCTTTAGCCACTTTGTACCATCACATCTGACTCAAAGTCTTTGCTTTTTTGCTTTGTTTTGTTTGTTTTTGTTTTTATAGAACATAATGTATAAATTAGGAAATATTTTACAAAGAAAATTAGTAAACCAGGCACCATATTCCATCTCTATTCCTCATACTTGGGAGTTGGAGGCAGGAGGATGAGGAGTTCAGGCCTCTTCTGACAAGACAAACACTGTATTTTCTCTAAATTTTCATTTTGCATTTATTCTTTAGATGTGTTTGAAGATTTTATTTCTCCTACTACTGCTGCCCAGACACTTTTGTTTACAGCATGTAGTAAAAGGAAAGAGGTGAGCAAGCACATAAAATTTGCTTTATTATTTTAAATTTCTAAAATATATTTTTTTTCAATGTTGATCATGTCTCATTTTTGTCAGCATGTTCTTCAGGAACTGTGGGTTAAGTGTGGTTGTTTCTTACTCAGGTACTGCAAAAGACTATGGGATTTTGTTACCAGATTCTTACTGAACCAAATGCTGATCCTCGTAAAAAAGATGGAGCATTACATATGATTGGCTCTTTAGCTGAAATACTTCTGAAGGTATTCCTTTGTGTTTGTGAGATTGTGTGTTTAGTTAATAGATATATTTTAATTACATATATTAATATGTATATGTTAATATACATTGCCTTCCATATGTGCAGTACATACCTACAGAGGTTAGAAACATTCAAACTGTGAATAATATTGTTCAAACTCAAGTCTTAATACTTTCACCGAATGTATTTTGCCAATTTAGATCTCTCCAGCCTCCTATGTTTCTAATCAATTGATACTTGGTGGGATTGCTTTCTAATTAGAGAACTGTCGTCTTTTTGAGACAGGGTTTCCCTGTGTAGCTTTGGAGCCTGTCCTGGAACTAGCTCTTATAGACCAGACTGGTCTTAAACTCACAGAGATCCACCTGTGTCTGCCTCCCAAGTGCTGGTACTAAATTAGGGAATTCTAAAATGTATAATTGCTGAGACTGCTGGGGTGGGAAGAAGGAATTTATCATGGGTAAATAGGTAGTAAGATCATGAATTCCATGCCAGAGTTGGATATATACTGAGGCTTTGTCTCAAAAAAAAAAAAAAAAAAAAACCAAACCAAAACAGTTTTTTTTTTTTTTTTTTGGGGGTTGTTGTTGGTTTTTTGGGGGGGGGGGTGGTTGTTGGTTTTTTTTTTTTTTTAAATAATTGAGATAGGGTTTCTCTGTAGCTTTGGAGCCTGTTCTGGAACTAGGTCTTTTAGACCAGGCTGATTTTGAACTCAGAAATCCACCTGCCTCTACCTCCCAAGTGCTCGGATTAAAACCCTGTGCCAACACCGCCCAGCAATGTTTCATGAGAATTAAGAGATGAGAATAAATCTGTGTCTTTATTAGTCCCTTCTAATATCGTATATTGCAACGTGAGACAATTTTGTTTTGATAACTTATTGAGACATATTTTTATTCACAGAAAAAGATCTACAAAGATCAGATGGAATACATGTTGCAGAATCATGTATTTCCTCTCTTCAGCAGTGAGCTAGGCTACATGAGAGCAAGAGTAAGTTTTAAAGTTGTATTATTTGATGTATTTATTTATATGTCTTGTAAGGTATGACTTAAAATTGAAACTTTGACTTGGAAATGTGTTATCTCAGCTAAGATTTATTTTTCTGTGAATCTTCATCTGGCTGCTGCAGTACTGTGTGCATAGTTGTCATCTATGTCTGGTAGCAGTATCTGTCTGTGTTTTGCATTCAGGTCTTGCTATTCACACAAAGAGTGTGCAGCCAGAGAGTAACATGGGATCATAGTACTGGTCTAGTGTTGTGTGTTTGAACACATCTTCCACTGGCCAGCCTCCAATTTCCCAGACAACAAAACTCTGGTTATAGCTTTATTTTGGGAAAGCTATTATACACTGTTTTATAGTCATGCAGGCGCATGCACGTACACACACACACACACACACACACACACACACACACACACACACACACAAACCCACCCACCTACCTACCTACCCCTTCCTGCTGTACTTACAGGCTTGCTGGGTACTTCACTATTTTTGCGAAGTGAAGTTCAAGAGTGATCAGAACCTCCAAACAGCTTTAGAGCTGACAAGAAGATGTCTGATTGATGATCGAGAAATGCCTGTGAAAGTAGAAGCTGCCATTGCGCTGCAAGTATTGATCAGCAATCAAGAAAAAGGTAAGTAGTTTGTATGTCACAAATACCCCTATATAACTATAAGGCTAGCAACAATTGTGTGAATTTTTGGCGAGGGGCTGTCTGACTTAATATTTATCAGTTAAGTCTCCACACCATTCCATTCTTCTGTTACAGCTAAAGAATACATCACTCCATTTATCAGACCTGTAATGCAGGCTCTTCTTCATATTATAAGAGAAACAGAAAACGATGATCTTACCAATGTAATTCAGAAAATGATCTGTGAATATAGTGAAGAAGTTACTCCTATTGCTGTAGAAATGACACAGCATCTGGTATGTTGTTTGAACTTGTTCATACTGCAAACTTGTTAATTTAGCTTTCTGTAAGATCTCTAATTTTATCAGAAGCGTCTTGTTTCCCTAAAAGCAAACTGTGTAACAAGTAGTCTGAACCCCTTCATAAATATTTAACTCATGTAATTCTCACATGATTCTGGTTGAAACTACTCTTATTTTGTAGAGAAAGATTTTAAAGTAGAAAAGGACTGAATAACTTGCTAGAGCTAAATGTAGTATGGTTGGGATTCATTCATGTGTTGTCACAGTGCAGACTCTTAGGCATGTCAGGCTCAGCATCTGTGTGGTTTCCTGGTATAGTTACAAATTCCAAAACAGTCATGGAGAGGTAGATCAGTATTAAGAGGAACTCCCAGCACCTCCATTTTGGCTCAGGACTGTGTAACTCCCAGTTGCACAGCATCTGATGTGATGCTCTTTTCTGGTCTCTGAACAGGCACCAAGCACAGAAGTCTTCCACAAATGTACTTGAAAGCAAAATATGGATTTGTTAAATTATGTGATTTTATATACCTGTATTTGGGCAGTGTCCAATGTGTTGCTGGTGCTAGCACTGAACTGTAGACATTTTCTGTTCTGCCTGGTTTCTCAGCTGATTAACCCCAAATGAGCACACAGAAACATAGTAATTAAATATAAACTGTTTAGCCAATGTCTTTGGCTTCTTTCTGGCTAGCTCTCTTTTAATTATTAACTCATTTCTATTAAACTTATGTATTGCCATGTCGCTGTGGCTTACCTGTAATCTGGAATGTTACCCTTTGTCAGCATGGTGTCTCTAGTAGCTTCTCTCTGCCTTCCTCTCCCGAGTCTTCTCTTCATCTGGTAGCCCTGCCTATACTTCCTGTCTGGTTGCTGGCCAATCAGTGTTTTATTCATTAACCAATAAGAGAAACACATACAGAAGGACATCCTCTATCACTTACCTCTTGAGAACATTCAGTCCTTTTGGCACTGATAATGATAAAGAGCATTCTACACCTCACCTCATTACTCTCACAGTGTCAGTATGCAATCCCCCAAGATCTGTTTCAAAAAACTTGTTAATTTCAGTAGTAAGGAAGCTGTGGCAAGAAATTTGAGGCCTGCTACTCTCTCTGTGTGTCCTCAGTCATAAAACCAAAACATTGAATACATTGCATTCTCTTGATTGTAGGCAATGACATTTAACCAAGTAATTCAGACCGGGCCTGATGAGGAAGGAAGTGATGACAAAGCAGTCACTGCTATGGGGATTCTAAATACAATTGACACACTTCTGAGTGTGGTTGAAGATCACAAAGAGGTAAAAAAAATTAATAAGGAAATAAAAGCAACATTCATGCTGCATAATTTTTATAAATCCATTTTATCTGCTTTTATTTGATCACTTAATTCTGGTTTCAAGGTACAGCTGCTGTTTGCTTTACTTTTTTACTTTTTTTGAGCTCATAATTTTTCTGATGGCCAGCATATGGTGATTTCTAGGAAAACATGGTACTAGTTTCATTCAGGTTGATTTGGACTGATGAGATGCCTCATCTGGGGAAGGTCCTTGTCTCCATGCCTGATGACCTGCGATTAGTCCTTGGACATAGCTTATGCACACAAATGAATGAATAGACAAGTAGGTATAAACATTTGCCACAATATGGAACACACATTCTTCTGAAGTTAGCATTACCTTCATTTTTTTTGCCTGTTATCTTTGTGAAATGTAAAGTAATATAATTATGAATATTAAAACCTTCAATTTTATTTAAACTAAAAAAATAACAGGAAACAAACTGGTCTCACCTTAATTTTTTTTTTTAATTTTTACTATATTTCCTTTAGCTTTTATTTCCCATAAGAAGCCAATTTTAATTTTTGTTTATTAAGTTGGTTTTGGTTTTTTGAGACAGGGTTTCTCTGAATAACAGCCATGGCTGTCCTGCAGCTACCACCATGCTTGCCTAGACATAATTTCTTTTCTATTTTGTTTTGGTTTTGGTTGTTTGAGACTGGGTTCCTCTGAGTATCTTTGGAGCCTATCCTGGCACTCACTGTGTATACTAGGCTGGCCTTGAACTCAGAGATACACCTGCCTCAAATTCCCAAGCGCTGGGATTAAAGGCTTTCATTACCACTCCTCAACACCTAGAGATAATTTCAACCCAGCTACTTTCTTCACAATCACTATCATGAATTTGTTGTCAATAATTTTGCTGTGGAAGTTTATACAGGTGATCTAGGTCATCTAAAAGTAGTATTTATTTCTCAGCTACAAGCTTGTTGTGTAAATGTCATTAAACCTTTTTTGCATTGTACAGTAATTACAGGTAGGCACAATCCATATAAAACCCTGTCATTGTGTTTTACTTAGCAAATGAATGTCTTTGAGAAATCAAGGGTATTTTTATATTTTTGCCTTTTTTATGTTTGAAAGGGAAATTATTAACATGTTACATATTTGAAAGTAATGTATATCTAATTTGTTCATGGGTCACTATCTGATAATTTGAAAAATGGAACAGGGCGTGCTAACATACACATTTAATCCTGGAAAAAGCAGGAAGATTGCTGAATTTGAGGTTCTGTAGTCTACATAGTGAGTTCTAATGCAGGAAAGGCTACCCAATCTTGGAACTTAGACCTAGGTAAGACCCAGTCTTACAAACCAAAGGGAAAAAATGAAAATGACCTAACCTATGATTCTGGCATTGATAGGAACATTGCCACCCTTCAATTTCTTTATATAACAACCAGTGACTTCTTAGTTTTGTATAGACTGACTTTGTGTGATAAACACACGAAAAAGACATTGTTCTCTTTAGAATATTTATGACAATATTTTCCCTCTGTATGTTTAAGCAAGTAATTCCTTATTTTTTTTTTCATTCTAATGATTTCCCACTAAATGTAGGGTTATATTTGGTCATAATATTTTGTGTGTTATTTCAGAACAGATTTAAAGTGCTCCTTTTTTTTTTTTTTTTTTACAAAAATGTGACATTCCTTAGCAATTTTCTTTCTCTCTTAGATAACCCAGCAGCTCGAGGGAATCTGCTTACAAGTCATTGGAACTGTTTTACAACAGCATGTCTTAGGTATTTATTATACCTGATTTTACTGTTTTTATATCATTTAGGATGAGTTTTTTTTTTTTTTTTTTTGACAACTTGATGTTCTCTTCTAGAATTTTATGAAGAGATATTTTCTTTGGCACATAGTCTGACATGTCAGCAAGTGTCTCCACAGATGTGGCAGTTACTACCCCTTGTATTTGAGGTATTTCAACAAGATGGATTTGATTACTTTACAGGTAAGGTCAACCAGCCTGAAAGTATTTATTGTTCCTGAACCCCCAACTTGATTACCACATAGCTTATATTTTGAACCCTGTACATTTTCCTGCTTTAACTGCTTCGTTCTTTAAATAACAATTAATGCCCAAGGATGACACGGTTTGAGTTGACATTAGTTGCTGTTATGTCATCATAGTTAATATTTGCTTTTAAAAACATACATCTAATAATTTTCTGTGTAAGTAGTTATACATATATATTTTGTTTAATGCAAGGGAATTTTTTTTAAAGTGATTGATAGAAACAGTATAGTGTGAGATTTGCCTTTTGGTGAGGAAAATTTTTATTTAGAGGAAAAATGAAGTATTTCATTATAAATATTTATAAGCCGTGTATAGTGCGACCTACCTGTAATTACCAGCATGTGGAGGCAGAGATAGGATCTAAAGTCATCCTTGATTGCTAGCTAATTGGGCTAGGCCTGAATATAGGAGACTTTGCCTTGTGATCAAGGGTGGGGTGGTGTAAACAAAGGTAGTAAAGGTTCTACAAATGGATTTTTTTTTTTCTTTTAACTATAGACATGATGCCTCTTCTGCATAACTATGTAACAGTTGATACAGACACGCTCCTGTCTGATACCAAGTATCTTGAAATGATATACAGTATGTGTAAAAAGGTAGGCCCCTTTTACAATATCAGATATCAGAAGGTTATTGCAATAAAATGATATTCATGTTCCTGGCTCATGTCAAACCTAGAACACAGTGATAAGACAATTAAGGTTTTGGTAGAAGAGCAAGATTGCTCACAGTTATTGTTTGAAGCAAGAGTATTGGGAGTTCAAGGTTATTATGTGGTGCATAGCAAGTTTGAGGCCCTGACCAAAATATTGGAATGAAATTTTTTGCTTTTGGGGAAATAAACATTTCAGTGCTAAAGCACTTGTCTAGCATTTAGAAGATTCCGAATAAATAAAATATTTTGAACGTGGGAGTTTTTAAAAGAATGCTTGGAGAGTACAGGCTTTTGTCTGAGTATGGTGGCATACCCCTTTAATTCCAGCACTATGAATTAGAGGATATCCTGGCCTGTATAGCAAATTCCAGGATAGCCAGAGTTGAGACCCTGTCTGCAGACAAACAAAAATACTACTAATAATAAAATAACCAAAACTACTCTGCCATTTGGTGTGTGCATAGGTGACCAATCTAAAACCTTTCATCCTCCAGCCTCAACCTTAAGACTTTTAGAGGCATGTGCTACCATATTTCAGGTGATAGGTTTTTGTTGGTTCTTTATAAAAGAGCCAGATAACTTTGAGAAAGGTTAATGTTTTAGCTTAAATACCTCTATGAGAGAACTTAGTATTTGTGAACATGCTAGAGTCCAGAATTCAGGAGATGTGCTATTATATTACAAACTAGGGTGTGACAGAAGGGTAGGTGTGACACACAAATATCATTTCATCTATCCCCTTTATAGTTAATATAGCAATTGTTTGTGTAAATACAGAAGGAAATTATTTCTCTGATCTAAAAATTCACAAAGCCCTTTGTAATTTTATTGTGTATTGATCAGGTTCTTACTGGAGTTGCAGGAGAAGATGCAGAATGTCATGCAGCAAAATTGTTAGAAGTCATCATTCTACAATGCAAAGGGCGTGGCATTGATCAGGTCAGTGAGGCTGATTTTCTGTTTGAGGCTCTAGAGTGTTGGTCTTTGATACATTTAAATTTTCTTTGGGGTCATGTATATTTCTGTATATTATTGCAACATGGATGGCCAGCATTGTTAAATGTTTATGTTACATATAATAACTGTAAATTTAATGTATATCTATTATATAAATTAGGTTTGGTTAGGATTTGATAGGTTGGTCGGTAACTGTATTACAAGTCACTTTAAGTAGGAAGACTGAATCCAGGATTGATAATTAATGAGGAACTCACAGGTCAGTGAAGTTTGTTTTCCTTTAAAATTAAGAGTTCCCATGAAAATGCTTCAACAGTTCAATACTAGTCATCTTTAGATGTTCCCTTTAGGGACAGAAGGAAGTTTCAGTTGAAGTAATGAGTAAGTTTATAGTAACATGTGTTGGATGCTATTATAGTCTTTGAAGGTCTTATAATCTCTCATTACAGTGTATTCCATTATTTGTGGAAGCGGCTTTAGAGAGACTGACGAGAGAGGTTAAAACAAGTGAACTTCGAACAATGTGCCTGCAAGTTGCAATTGCAGCATTGTATTATAATCCACACCTACTACTTAATACCTTAGAAAATCTTCGCTTCCCTAATAATGTTGAACCGGTTACGAATCATTTTATCACTCAATGGCTTAATGATGTTGACTGTTTTCTGGGGTAAGTGATAATAAACTGTAACTTTATGAGGGATTTTGCTTATGTAATAAGTGACTATAGTTTAATTATCATTTTTATTTATGGTTTTAGGCTTCATGACAGGAAGATGTGTGTTCTTGGCTTGTGTGCCCTTATTGATATGGAACAAATACCACAGGTTTTAAATCAGGTTTCAGGACAGATTTTGCCGGCATTTATCCTTTTATTTAATGGATTAAAAAGAGCATACGCCTGCCATGCAGAACATGAGAATGACAGTGATGACGACGATGATGCCGAAGATGATGATGAAACTGGTAAGGGATTTGTGGTGTATAAAAGCAAAGCATGTCTTTTGAGACTCATCATAGAATTGTTTAATCATAGATAGGATCATTGCCAAATGCTTTGTTGATAGGGAAGCTAGGCATGTTGGCCAATACTCCATATTCTAGTTGCCAGGTAGGCTACTACTGTTGTCTTATTTAAGGACAGCCAGAGCTAATTAGACTATATTTTTTGAAAAAGTTAAATTTGAAAATTTCTGTCTTTGTGGGGAAAGGCATTTAACATTCAGCCAAATTGTACTAAACTGATTGAAGGTGCTGAGTTTATTCAGGTGAGAGAGATCTATTAAAGAGTTTAATAAGATGAGCTAAGGATGTAGCTGAGTTGGTAGAGTGCTTGGCTAACATGCTATGTGTCTGAATTCCATCACAGGACCATATAAATCTAGCATTCTAAAGGTAGAGGCAGAAAGAGCAGATCCAGTGCTGTATTCTGGCTTCTGCAGGCAGTTCACATACATGGTGTGGCTGCATAACATGAGAGCAAAGCACACAACATAGAAAATGAAAGATTTTAAAATGAAAAAAATTAAGGAAATTAGACATTGGCTCAAACATTTAACTGAAATACTATGACTATAAATTGAATATAATACCTGTAATCTCAGCATACTGACCAAAAGTGATGACTATATCTGTAGGGATCATGCTGTCACCAAAGAAATAGCTCACAGGTTTTCTCCTGTCTCCCTCTCTGGTTTTTTGAGACCGGTTTTCTATAGAGTCCTGTTGTGGAACTTACTATGTAGACCAGGCTGGGTTGAAATGAAAGAAATCCAGCTACCTCTGCTCCCCTAAGTACAGAGGTTAAAGTCATCTACATGTATGGGTGTTAAATCCCCTGAAGTTGAGTTAGACAGTTGTGAGCTGCCCATATGGGTGCTCACAATTGAATTTGTGTTCTGTGGAAGAGAAGTCAGTGCATCCATCTCTTCAGACCCTCACAATCAGTTTTTAAAAGACAAAGTTTAGGTCCTCTGAAGAGTAAAGGATGAAAGATTTTTGTTTTGTTTTGTTTTGGTTTTTTGTTGTTGTTTTTTTCGAGACAGGGTTTCTCTGTATTGCTTTGGAGGCTGTCCTGTAACTAGCTGTGTAGACCAGGCTGGTTTCAGACTCATAAAGATCTGCCTGCCTTTGTCTCCTGAGTGCTGGGATTAAAGGTGTGTCCTACCAAAACCCAGTGACCTTTTTTTTTTTTTTTAATGTGTTGGGGTTTGAGATGGTTTCTTTGTGTAATAGCCCTAGGTGTCTTGGAACTAAGAGTTCTGTAGACCAGGCTAGCTCATATAGATCCACCTGCCCCTGCCTCCCTAAGCACTGAGATAAAAGGTGTTGGCCACCTCCCAGCTGACATTTTTGTTTAATTTAATCTTTGGCAGAAGAACTGGGGAGTGATGAAGATGATATTGATGAAGATGGGCAGGAATATTTGGAGATTCTGGCTAAGCAAGCAGGTGAAGATGGAGATGATGAAGATTGGGAAGAAGATGATGCTGAGGAGACTGCACTTGAAGGATATTCCACAATCATTGATGATGAAGACAACCCTGTTGATGAGTATCAGATTTTTAAAGCTATATTTCAAAGTAAGTCAACCTCTTAAATTAACCATTTAATTTATCATGTCCAACTTCTTCTGTTACTTACATTATATTTGTAATTTGAAAGACGTACATGATCTGAAAATAGTGTATTTCAAAAATCATACAGTAAAAAATCTTTTAGATTGTTTTTCTTTTTTTGAGACAGGTTATTTCTTTGTAGTGCTGGCCATCCTGGAACTAGCTCTTTATATCACGCTGATTTCACTTGCCTCTTTATCTCAGGTGCTAGGATTAAAGGTGCGCAGCCACCACCTAGCTCAAAATTCCACCTAATATTATTCTTAGCATTTTTAATTAGTTTACATGGGTTTAAGTCTATTTAAAGACTTAGTTTTGTTTCTTGTTTTCTTCAGTTATGTATACATGTAGGAATGTATATTGTGAATGCAGGTTCCTTCAGAGTTCAGAGTTGGCCATTGAGTCCCTTGGAACTGAAGTTAAAGTGGTTGTGACCTACCTGACATGAGTGCTGAGAACCATTCAATGTTCTGAAAGATCAAGTCAAAGACAAGCTCTTAACTGATGAGCCATCTGGCCAGTTTCCCTTTAAAAAAAAAAAAAAAAACCCAAAAACTAGCCTAGTCACTCAATGCCTTTAAATCCCAGCACTGGGGAGGTAGTGTCTGGCTGATTTCTTAGTTCAAGGCCATCCTCTACAAAGCAAGTTCCAGGACAGGAAGGGCTTTTTCAAATGTATTTCAGGTGGTCTTAAACATGTGGGTCTCTTTTTTCTGCCTCTCTCCCATATTGTAACCACATGAAAATTAACAGCAGCTTGTTACAAGGCCATAAAAGCATGGGTTTTTGAACTAGCATTAAGAATAAATTGATGTCTGTACTACTTACTTTCATTGTTCATGTGCCTTTTTATTTTATAGAGATAAACATGTCAGTTTCAAAGCCTGTCCATAGAATGAGTAACAGTGAAACAGAAAATCATGTGATTGAATGTTAGTCCTCTCCCACAAAAAAAAAACAAAAAAAAAAACAGGCCCTAATACATCTGTTTGGAGTGTTTGTTTGAGGTGAGGCCTTGCCTGCCTGCTTCTGCCTTCCTGGTGGTTTAAAAGCTTGTACTATTACATCTAGAAAATTTGGTTACTGTGCACATATGCAGGGTTGGGGGTGTGTCAGAGGATAGCTTGTGTGATTTAGTTCTCTCCTTCCACCACATGGGATATGGGAACCTATTCCAGGCCCTCTGCAAGAGCAACATAGACTGAACCATTTCACTATTGACATGTGTTTTGAGATAGTCTCATGTAGGTGGGTAAGCCTTGTCTAACTTGCTCTCTTGCTGAGTGTGACCCTCAATTTCTGTTTGATTTGCCTCTCACAAGTTCTGGGATTACAGATGGTTATACTGTTGCTCAGGAGTATCCCAGGGCTTCATGCTAGACAACCAACATAGGTATATGGGCACTCCTGGCTTATACATCAATTTTTTAAAGTGCTGTTTTTGTTGGTCAAGCTGTCTTGACACAGTGTTTTTGTTTAAAATTAAGGAGTATTCTTGTTTTGTAGAGTTTCATTTCTTTGTGAAGTATTTGTAGATGGGTATGTATATGTGACTTCACGTGCTAGTGGAGGCCAGTGGTGTGAGATCCCTTGGAATTGGAATTACAGATGCTGTGAGCCCTGTGATAACTTGATTTTTTTTTTTTTTTTTTTCTTAAAAATGGCATTTCGGAACAGTTTTTTCTTTTTCATACATTAAAATGGTCACTGTTTAGGCTATAAAATAAAATGTTTTGGTCTTTGTAATTTCATTGTGTATGTAAGAGAAAGTCACCTTTTATATACACATATATCCTTTGGTATCTAAGGATTAGATCCAGGGCATCTCCCATGCTAGTTAAGCGATGTTTACCATCAAGTTACATCCCCATCCCAGGATTTGAGTTAGGAAAGCACTAAAATACAGAATGTATTTGTAAGGCTTCTGGGTTCTTTTTTTTTTTTTTTTTAATCTTTATTTCTGAAGTCTGTCAAGTTTGTTACTTACTAAAAAGAGACAAAGTTTCTCTGTAACTGACAAGGCTGTCCTGGAACTCAGTTTGTAGATCAGTCTGGCTTCAAATTACAGAGATATGCAAGCCTCTGCCTTCTTGAGTCCTGGGATATAAAGATGTGTGCCACAATGCATGGGGAAATCTTATTTCTTAGATAAGTTTATCAGAGCTATATTGTTTGAGATAGAGAAGTAAAATTGGTTATTATTATATGTTCTTCCCCTCACCCTCTTTTTTTCTCCCTATATAGCTATTCAAAATCGTAATCCTGTATGGTATCAGGCTTTGACTCATGGACTTAATGAAGAACAAAGAAAACAGTTGCAGGATATAGCAACTCTTGCTGATCAAAGAAGAGCAGCCCATGGTATGTTAGTAAAACCATAACTCCCTCTGATGCACTTAATGACTTCATGGAGCTGCATAATTATGTGAAGGAATTTAACATTCTGTAAAAGGTATTTGGCTGGAGGTTTACACACTGAATTGTCTTGGCTGTATAGTGGCTTAATCAAAGTACTTATTTTCAAGGCAATATAACATTCTGTTGAAAATGTAAAATTTTGAATTATTAAAACCACAGACATTTCATCTTTAAGCATTTCAATATGTGTCTTAAACACCCAATTATGTGATACACAGCCAACCTAACCTTTTTCTGTGTTAATAGCCAATTAATCATCAAAGACCCTCTGTATTAGTTGACCATAGGGTCCTGCTGTTATTTTATATTGGGATTTAGTTGCATTTCACTGATTAGATATTTAAGATTCTTAATGATAAAGCTTTTTTTTTTTTTTTAAACAAATAAAAATTGGCTCTGAACTCTAGATGCACCTTTTATATAATGTGTCCATTATTGGGTTAAGCTCTACTTGTAAATGCATTTCCTGTTCCTTTTCCCCAAAGCAGTAAGATGATTGGATGACCATTAATGTTTCACCTCCTTGTTTTCTAGAATCTAAAATGATTGAGAAACATGGAGGATACAAATTCAGCGCTCCAGTTGTGCCAAGTTCTTTCAATTTTGGAGGCCCGGCACCAGGGATGAATTGAGTTTCCACTTTCTTTCCTGCTGTGTGAGTGTAGTGAAGAGCTTGTGTTCCTCCTAGTAGTGGTTCCAGAACCGGTTCATGTTATCTACTAACTGATCAATAGATGGACAGAAACCCCAGGAGGTGGGAGCTGATCATGTAACCTGGCACTGGACGAGAAACTAGAGGGATCTGGGGAGGGGTTAACTGGGGGGCTATTTTCTTTATTTTTTGAAGAAAGTAAGATCCTGACTCTGAAGCTTCAAGAGACACTGTGGATATCTGAAATGAGGGGATGTCATGAAGGCAGCTTTTCTTTTTCTGAGGAAAAAAATAGGCATGGGCTACAGGACTATTTAAAATGTCTCATTTACAGTATAAAGTTCAAAGGTAGATGTAATTCTTATACCTTTAAGTATTTGTCCTATTTCTGTCTCTTCCTGACCATTGGGTATCCTTTATATGTAAATAAGATAAGGTAATCAGATAGCCTTATTCAGTCTTATCATTTTCATTCATCAGATTGTTCCTATGTAGATTGGACATTTATTGTAGCACTACATAACTGATTTTAAAATCTGTAAATGAATTAGCACTTTCATATTGAAACAAGCCTGCTAGCCTATGTATAAAAGCAAAACTGTTTGCTGTTTATAAAAAGGGATATAATGGGGGGGGCAAAGGGGTAATTTCAGGTTAATTATTAATTTAAAAATGAACTAGCAATTTTGTATCTGGTGACTTTGTGGTGCACTCACCTCTGGTAGTGACTTGAATTCGGTATGTAAAAAGGGGTTAGTGATGTTTCATTGCTGCTAAAAATGGCAACTCCCTCTGTGTCCTTTTTTTGTTCCTTAAAGCTCTCAGTGTACAAGTGGACATTTGGATACAAGACTTTATGTAACAAACAAAGGTGATATCTGAAGCATGTAAATTGGACATAAAATTCTACTCTTAAAGAGTTGTTCTAGAGTATGGCTAAACATCTATATATGCAATCTATTAAAAGAACTTAATTCGGCAATTATGTCTTGATCTGATTGCAATTTATTCCTAATCATTCCCCATCCCCATTGAACTGTTTTTATTCTGAACCAGAAAGAGTGCAAAATGTACTTAAGACTAATACCTGCCCATTCCCCCTTTCTTCATCTCTTCTACCCGTCTTGATAATGGTGTCTTTATCCTAACTCTGTAGACTGAAGGCACATGGTTCCCTCTAAAAACCACTATTGATACCACTGCAGAATCAAGCCAGCAACAACAGGGTAGCGAGGTGGGCTTCTCCCCTCTCTTCCTAAGTGCATGTTCAAAGATAAACCTTTATTGATCTTAAACATCTGTCAGATGAGTCATACATTGGATTATTTTTTATATACATGTGTACACAATATTTCAAATTGAAAGCAACATCTCAGTGGATTCAAAACTACTACATACTGTTGTCTAAAATAAAATTTATAACTGTACAAATGAAATGCACATATTGATATTTAAAATGCATAATTAAGAAAACCCTTTGGTGTTGTGTTTTTCTTGTATACCAATATTTAAGCCACTAATGTTGGCAATGTTTGGTTTTCTATTTTAACTCTGAAGGGGTGAATGTATTTCTTAATTTAATACTAAAATCTTGGCCAAAAGAGAAAGATGTCTAAATGTGTGGGCGTGCAAACTGTTAATCAAGTGTGCTTCTATTACCATATGATAGTTGGGGCACCAAGTGTATATCCTAGGTTGCTTAATGGAATGTCACTATTCTATGAAATCAATAAAATAAAAATGGAGTAGTTTTATATTTGCAGCATTGTATACAGAGGGGAGATGCTGAAAATTACTAACATTACCGTCTTTTTACGTTTTTGTGCCCTAATATCTAATCTACTTTTAAAAGTTTTAAACTTCACTGACCTTTGAATCAATCTAGTTTTTCCATTGTTACAGGAAAACCCTATCTAATAAAGGTTTTAGTTAGTCCCATACACAGAATGAAAATTCTCATTTGGTGAGGTCTTTGTTTGGAGAAACTGTCCTGGCATATCTTTACAAACATTTGCTCTTATGCCAGCACTCAAGATGTAGATGCAAAGTTCAAGGATAGCCAGTTCAAAAGACTGAGTTACAGGACAGTCAATGCTACCACAGAGAAACCTTGTCTCAGAACAGAATTTGTAATTAGTGTTCAAGTGGTATGTTTAGTACATCAAACATACCTAAATTTTCACTTTTTCCTTATCACATTTAAAGTTTCTAGTAGAAGATAACACTGGGGACCCCCTACCCCCCAAATCATAGAAATTGTTGGATATTTTTGGTTTTCAGGCATGGGCTCTATGTAACCCTTGTTTGGAACTGCCCTAGGGTTTGGAACTTTTTGAGACAGGTTATCACAGGATGCGCTGGTCTTTTTAACTTTGCCCTTCTGCCTCTGTAAGATTACAGTTATATCATCAACCTCCAAATAAGGACACACTAAGACTATTATGAACACTTGTCCCACTAGCTCTTTCTTCCTCTCTGACCCTTGAAGTTCTGCCTAACCTCTTCCTGGCTAGCTATTGGCAGTTCAGCTCTTTATGAAACCAAAGTGAAACATCTTCACACAATGTACAGGAATATTTTGCAATAAGTGTCAACTCCCTGAAGCTGGAGGTACAGGCATTTGTGAGGTGTGGATGCCAAAAATTAAACTCTGGTCCCCTGGAAGAACCACTGAGCCATTTCTCTAGCCCCAGATTTTTATAGAAGTGTGGGTGGTTTTGTTTTGTTCTGGGCTGTTTGGATGTCTATGCATCTCCTACACAATGCCCAAACAGATATAAAGGGGCTGTTAAATCTTCAGGAACTAAAGTTACAGATGGTTGTGAACTACAATATTAGTGCTAAGAACTGGGTTCTTTAGAAGTGTAGCCAGTTTTTTTTTTTTAATATGACCCATCTTTCCAGGCCTAGAACAGAAGTTCTGTTCTGGACAACCAATACTGTTCCTCCAGACACTATGATGTAACTAGCTAGCTAATGCAAGTCAGTGACACTATAGGCTCTATGCATTTGAATACAGTATGATGTCTGAGGAAGGCAGTTTAATTTCCTATACACTGAATAAAGGTGTATTTCAGGTTAAGTGCTACACAGCCATAAAAGGCCAGGATTTACTCTTTTCACAATGCCTGTCCAGAAAAGCTGTCAGCCATGATTAGTTAGCCTCACCCGCCTGGCACCAGAGACCCACCTTCATACCACTATACCCTATTTTTAATAGTTGAGCTCTCTTAAAGCAAATAAATTGGGGAAAGTGGGACTTCTGAACCTGATAGTACTCTGGATACAAACTTTAAAAAAAAAAAAAACCCACACATTTTTTTTGCCACCAGGAATTGAATATCCAAAACAATCCTGAAAAAAGAATTTAGTAATGTCAGTATAGCGGTACTGGTTTTGGACAAAGAACAAAAGAGAGAAAGCTAACCATTTTATAGGGAGAGAATAAATAGCCTTACATGAAAAGGCCGATAGAGTATGTCATTCAGCTCACTTATCTCTGAAGATAATTAGACAAAGGAACACAAAATTAGATTACTTAAGTTTTATGGGTTTACCAGGTATGTTTCATATGTGCATGACTATAAATGTAGTATAACCTCAGCTGCTTAGCAAGATGTTTTTTGTTCTTTTATTCCTTAAGTCCTTAAGATTGCAGCTCCTGTGGCAATGGTGCTTACCTAGCATGCATAATGCTGAATCCCAAAATAGCCTGAAAAGGTAACCAAGAATATACTGTGCTGGGCGGGTGGGTGGCAACACACCTCTTTAATCCCAGATCTCTGAGTTTGAGGCTAGCATGATATACAGAGCAAGTGCTAGAGTAGGCTCCAAAGATACCCAAAAACCTCAAACAAAAATAATACAAAACATACTGGTACATCACCAACCTGATGGGCTGGTATCCCATTAAACAGGAAAACTAGTGCATGTCTCTAGATATACTCGAATACTGCCCAAACTTGACATTTTCCTAGAATGAGTGCCCAGATTTGATCTCTAGCAATACAGATATGTGTAAAGAATCAGAATAGATACTTCTGTTGATATTAAAATGGTTACTATGGGATCACCACACCTTTCTCTAGTGAGTATCCTGGGGTATAGAATTTAGTAAACTTTCATAAAATATGTTCAGGAAGTTTTGATTATAAAGTCATATTTATGGGCACAAAAAGTATATTTTTATTTTCAGTCCTGTACTGAAAATGTAGTAAGAGATTTAAATAAGTAAAGCCAGCCTGTACTGAGTAACCTAACCAGATCATGTCCTATTTTTCTCAAGAGCTAAGGAATAACAATCACAACTTCATTTTTCATTCCTGGAAATTAACCAGGTCCATTTTCTAAATCAGTGGTTCAAAACCTGTGGGATACAAAACCTTAGGAGGTCAGAAACCCTTTCATAAGGTGATATATCAGACATACATGTTGCAATTTATAATTAGCACAATTACAGTTATGAAGCAGAAGTGAAAATGATTTTCTGATTGGTGGTTACAGTGTTAGGAACCTTGAGAACTTCTAAAGATTATTGTTCAGAACCACGGATGTTGGCACATGCTATAACCCCATTATTGGCCAGTTGGAGGCAGAAAGATTTTTGTCTCCAAGAGCCAAAAAAAAAAAAAAAAAAGTAACATACCTGTCATTCGAGAGTTTGGGCATTGGTGGCTGATGGATCATTCGTTCAAGATCATGTTATTTTCCTTTATATACATCAGAGGCCAAATGAGCCACATACTACTTCTCAAAAGTCACAAAAGAATGTATGTTTAGAGCCGGTCGTTGGTGGCACATGCCTTTAATCCCAGCACTTGGGAGGCAGAGGCAGGCATAACTCTGAGTTCGAGGCCAGCCTGGTCTACAAAGCTACATAGAGAAACCCTGTCCCAAAAAAAAAAAAAAAAAAAGGCCCAAGTCCTATTCCCATTCAGATGGCAGTTGCGTGCCAGTTATGTTAAATTAATGACTTGGTTAAAATTAACAACCAAAAAAAAAAAAAAACTAATGATGTTGGGTCTGGCATAGACTTTACCTCTAGCACTGTGGAAACTGAACCAGAATGATGACCATCAAATAAAATTCTCCTGGACTGCACTACAGAGCTCAGTCTCAAACGGGGTGAGAGTATGTAACACTTCGTAAATTCTGACTAGATTCTGTTACAAACTCAAATATTCCTACTTGTTATCCTTAAACGTTTTTTACTTAACTTTTATTCCATCATTACCTGAAATGCAACAAAGTGAATAAAGCCTGCTACTGGTGGTTAGCCTCCCTATCCTATTGTAATATAAACCTGGCAACTCGATATAACTGCGCACACTACAGCTCATCTTTACTGAGCACCGCTTGAAATGGCTTTAAAAAGGGTGGGCCTAGAGCACCAATAAAATTCATACCACACACACCACAACTAATGTCTCAATAGGCTTAAAAAGCACGACAAATGCTCTCTCCGTCCTTTAGTTGGGACACAACAGGGAAAGAACATACATAAGAAAGCAGGGACGACAAGTTGATCGACCTCACACTTGAGAGCCACAAGTTCACGGACACACTAGACCATTCGTACTGTCTCCCAGCGGAAGCTCTGCTCCACCGGAATTGCAGCAGCAGCAGAAATCTCAAGTGCCCCGAGACCGGGAAAGAGCAGGCAGGTTTGGAACCGGGTTGCCGCCATCAGCGATAGGGACACAAGAGCCCCAGAGTGAAGGCCTCGGCCGGCTCAGAGAGCCACAAGGGAGCGCGTGAGACCCCGTGCTGCCCTATTATCCCTTTTATCCTCCCTCCCAGAAGAATAGCATTCAGCAGCAGCAGCAGCAAGGCCCGTCCGTACTCCTACACGCGCTCCGGCAAGCCCACAGGGAGATGCAAACCCTCCACCTCGGTCCTGTAGGGAAAATGGCGCCCATCACCCCATTTCCCTCCCGGGCAATCAAAAGGACCAACCTCCCTCCCTCGCTACAAAATGGCGCCTCCCGCTGGGGCCCCAGAATCGGCGTAATTCACTTGTCGGTAGGGTGGAGTGGTACGGGATTAGCGGCTCTTCCAACCAGTCAGACACAGAAGTTTTGATTCCGCCCTTGACGCCAGCCACTCAGACGTGGGCAGGAAGTCCAGGCTTCGATGACGTGTTAAATGTGGGCGTGGTTATAGGCGTTTTCTTGTCCGTCACTAAATTTGGACCAATAGAGAGCAAGAATCTTTCAGTGAGTGACGTAATGACAGCCCAATGGAGGCTAGGGGCGGGCTTCAGAATTGCTATGCGGGTTGCGGGGCCTGGGGGCCGGGCGGCTGTTTCCTGTCCTGGTGCATGGTGGTCGGACGAAGGAATTGTTGGAAAATTTTCTCGGAGGTTCGTATATAAATGTGTTTTTACCCAGTGTGCATTATTCTCCGCCCGGCCGCCGCCCTCGGCGCGACGGCGCGGGCCCACTTGGGCTCCGGCTCTACCTCCAGCTCTCCCTCATGCCTGGCCTAGGCCTGCCCGATCCTACGGCCGCCTTCGCAGCGGAGCTCGGGCAAAAGCGGAGTTTATTAATAACCCAAGGCCGCCACTCTGGGGCGGCGGAGCGTTTCTCGCTGAGGACGCCACCTCCCCCTCCCCCCATGCCGCGCCCCGCCTGTTCCCTTAGGGGGCCATTGAGGGGAGGGTGGAGCTCTCGGGAACCGGGTGGCTTTGCTCCGCTTGACCTTCCGCGCGGAGCGCATCCCCAGGCGCTCGTCGGGCTGGGCCTCCGGGGCTCGGTTCAGAGCAAACCCCAGCAGGGGCGCGGGCCCTGCGGCTGGGGATACCGCATGCACATCGCACCCGGGCTTTTTCCTATTCTCATCGTGGGCATGTTTGTTCTTTCTCAGACATTTTTTTTTAAAGGTCTCTGGCCTAACATCGAGTATTGAAAGTCGTCATTTGTGATTTCCATTTGGCCAAAGAACAAATGTTTTATAGTGGGACTTTTGTTGACTCTTTTAAGTTTTCACATTCCATTATATGAAATTTTAAAACGTGGAAAAGGATACCACTGCCCATCTATTATTTGTTTAGAATCAAACTTTGCCTTCACTTTTGAAATACCCAAATCAACTGGCATAGTCCATTGAAATTGTTAGAAATTGCAAATTTCAGATTGTGTTTTAGTTTGGTTCTTTAGTTTTTCTAGGAAAGACATGTTCTACTGCAGTGGGCAAAAACCTGTGTAACTAAGTATATGTCAAATTCATTGTGAAGTGTTGAGATTACAAAACATAGAAGCATAAATTTAATCCTGACATTTTGACTATTTGGAGCTTTAACCAATTTTATAGATATTCTCTTCCTTTTTGTTTTGAATAGTTTTTATCTGGGTTTGGTGGCTCTGTCTATAATCCCAACATTCAGAAAGTCTGAGGCTGGAGGAGTGCCCCGAGTTCAAGGCTACCCTTTATTGCATAGTTATAGCTAGGTACACACTATGCTATTATCTCAGAATAAGTAAATGAATAACAAGATTTTTAACAAAATTACATACCTTCAAATTCACCTAAAACAATCAACCCTGGGCCTAGTAATTCAACTTCTAAGGCTGAGATAAAAATTACAAATTCAAGGCCTGCCTTGCCTACAGATTGAGTTTAAGGCCAACCTGAGCAACCTAGAAGTGAGGCCCTATCAAAAATAAAAAGTAGGTTGGAGAGGTAGCAGGGTGGTGGAGTGCTTACCTGCCAGGTTCAAGGCCTTAATTAAATTTAGCCCCTAAGACAAATGAATGCACCTTGCTGGTGCATACTTATAATCCTAATATGTGGGAACATTGATAATAGTTTGAGGTCATTCTTGGCTACATATTAAGTTCAAGTCCAGCCAACCATGGCTACATAAGAGCTTGTCTCAGGAAAGAAAAACTGTGCATACCTTTATTCCCAGCAGCTCTCAAGAGGCAGATCTCTTGAGTTCAAAGTCAGGGCTACTCAGAGAAACTCTGTCTCAAAAAGAAAAAATTATTATAAATACTTGGCTAACCTGGTGCCCCAGTAGGCCAGAAGAAGGTGTTAGGTCCCCTGGAACTGTAGTTACAATGATTGTGAACCTTTTTGTGGGTGTTGGGAACCAAATCCAGGTCCTCTGGAATAAGAGCCAGTGATCTTAGCCACATAGCCATCTCTCCAACTCCCTAAATTTACATTTTTATTTTCTCTTTGTATGTATGTGTGTGCCACAGTGTACATGTGGAAATGAGAAGACAACTTGATGGAGTCTGTTCTCTCTTTTGTCAGGCTTGGCAGCAGGCAACTTTCCCATAAGTCATTGTACTGGCCCTGTAGACACAGGGTTTTACGTTCTCAGTTCCAGCCTACAAATGGAAGGTTTTCACAGCTGGGTGCCACTCATCTGTAATCCCAGCAAGTGGACAGCAGAAGGATGATTGCTGCAGGTTCAAGGACAGCCTGGACCTCATTATGAGTTCCCTCATTATGGCAGGAGAGAGAGAGGGAGAGAGAAGGAGGAGAGAGAGAAAACAAGAATGAGATTGCATGTACCATTTGCATACTGCTAACATCAGGTATAGGGATTCTAATTTCTCCTTGTGTTTGCAACTTTTATTTTTGAGACAAGATATCTCCATTTAGTCCTAACTTTCCTGCTTTGTAGACCAGGCAGACCTTGAATTCACAGAGATCCTCCTGCTTTTGCCTCCTAAATGCTGGAATTATGCTCAGCCTTTGCCAATTCTTGTTACTACCAGTCTTTTGTTTTTGTTTTGTTCCATTGTGTTTGAGACAGGATCATGCTATGCAGTCCAGATTGATTAAATTTGGCATGCTGCCTGACCATCTGGTAGCCACCACACACACAGTGACATTTTATTTTATCATAGCCATCCTATTGAGTGTGAAGTAGTGCTATCTCTTGTGGATTTGGTTTGCATTTCTTTGATTGCTAGTGAAGTTGAAGGCTTGTTATTCATTTTTTTATTGACCATTTGACATTTCTTTGGAGAAATGTCTGTTTGTATCCTTCCCCTGTTTAAAAGTTGGATTAGGGCTGGAAAGATGGCTCAACAATTAAAGGCTTACAACCAGGAAGTTAGATTATGTGGTGAGTTACAAAGCTTGATTATGGCCAGGTGTTGGTGGCACTCGCCTTTAATCCCAGCACTTCGGAGGCAGAAGCAGGCGGATCTCTGTGAGTTTGAGGCCAGCCTGGTCTACAAAGTGAGTGCCAAGACAGGCTTGATTTTGTACTTTTTTAAAGTTTATTACACTTACCTATTACCTATTTGTGGGGGTGGGTAGAGGAGACTAGACTATGAGTTTGGGTGCTCATGTATGTCAGAGGACAAGTTGTGAAAGTCAGGTTTCTCCTTCCACCTAGTGAGACCTAGGAATTGAACTCAGGTTGTTAGGCTTGGCTATAGCTCACCTGGTAGAGTATTTATCTCGATTGGATCCTCTGCAGTAGGGTGAAATATTGAAAATCTTTGTCTCTTAGTCCTTCCTATTTCTGGGAGGAAATCATTTGAATTTATATAATGCTTGATTTTTTAATTTTTTTAATTTTAAGTTAATTATTTATTTATTTATTTATTTATTTATTATGGATACAGTATTCTAGAGGGCACCAGATCTTATAGATGGTTGTGAGCCACCATGTGGTTGCTGGGAATTGAACTTAGGACCTCTGGAAGAAAAGCCAGTGCCCTTAACCTCTGATTCATCTCTCCATCCTGCTTTCTTTGTTATTATATACAGTTTTAAAAGCCAGAGTATATTCATACTAGGCATACTCTTTTTCTGTTGCTTGTTTTTTTCCCCTTAGTATTTATCTTGGACACATTTCTCACCATTTTATATAGATCTCTTTTTACTACTGAGTAGAGATCAAACCCACAATCTTGCAGATGGTAGCCAGGAGCTCTAGAGCAGAGCTGTGCCTTGAGAGGTGATTTCTTTTTATTGTCTTGTGCTTCATTTATTGGTAGCATATTTAACATGTCTTTTTGATGGACTTTTAGATTGTTGATGACTTATTGCTATTGCAAATAATGTTTCATTGACCTGTACACACTTATAGAAGTGTTTTTTAAATTCATTATAATTTATTTGAGGGAGGGCATACACTTGCAGCAGTACCTATGTGGAGGTCAGAAGACAACTTGAAGGAGTCTCTCTTCCTCCCCTCTGTGGCTCCTGGGGATCAGATTCAGATCATCAAGTCATTAGTGGTATCTGCTGAGCCACCTCATAGGCCTTCAGGAGTGTTTAATAAATGCTAACACTCATGTGGTTGGACATCTTTGTGTTTGTTTATTTTAGAGATGAACATGATAGCATGCACCTTTAATTCCAGCACCTCAGAGACAGAGGGAGGCATTGATTTGAGTTCAGGCCAGCCAGGGTTGCATTATGAGACTATGTCTCAAAGAACAAAACAAATAAAAAGATTTACTATTTTTAATTATATGTATATTGATGGTTTTGTATAAGAGTGTTATCCATGAATACCTCTGAAAGTCAGAGGTATCAGAATCTCTGGAGCTGTAATTATTAGCAGTTGTGAGCTGCCTGATGTAGGTGCTGGCAATTAAACTTAGGTCCTTTGCAAGAGCAGTTTGTACACTTAATGGCTGAGCCTTCTCTCTGGCCTTCAGTTGACTTCTTAATAATTGGTACCAACTTGTCCAATTACAGTGTGATTTTTTTTTTTTTTTTTAAACAGGATTTCCTTGTGTAGCCTTGGCTGACCTAGAACTAGCTCTGTAGACAAGATTGGTCTCAAACTCACAGAGATCTGCCTGCCTCTGCCTCCGAGCCCTGGAATTAAAGGCGTTGTGCCACTACGCCCAGTTTAATTCTTAATCTCTATGATAGCTTGCACTTGGCAGTTTGGTGTGTATTTATGTATGTCAACATTGTATACACATACTTGTAAGTAGCTTGCCAATGGTAAAGAGCTTAAGGAGATTGTACCAATGAAATTATAAAGTTAAGTAGGAGACAGATTGAACTTCTGCTCAATTGGGGTTAATTCTGTAAATGGTGATATTCAATTCTGAAAGGGCTCTATTGCATTGCCAGGGTTAGGGTTAGTATATTAGGAAAGAAAACAAGTGGACAGTGTTATCTCTAATTATACCACTAAAATGTAAGTATGGATATGGATAGCGAGCAGTAGAAAATAAAAGAGAAGGGATTTGATTTGTTAAACTATTGAGAATCATTTTTCTTTGTTTGAGACCGTGTTTCTCTGTAGCTCTTGCTGTCCCAGAACTGCTCTGTAGACCAAGCTGGCCTCAAACTCAGAGATCTATCTACCTGCCTCTACCTCCTGTGTGCTAGGGAGAATAATTTTCTTAATTTTAAATTTTATATTACAATATTATAAGAAAAATATAATAGTGTAGAAAACAAAGTAATGTTGGGCATGGTGGCATACTCCTTTAATCCCAGCACTAGGGAGTAGAGGCAGGCAGAATTCTGTGAGTTCAAGGCTAGCCTGGGGTACGTCCTGAGTTTCAGGACAGCCAAGGCTATATAAAGAGACTCTGTTTCAAAAACAGAAAAAATATAAAAAGGTAAGGTATTTGAACCAGAAGAATGAACAGGAAAATATTATTGAATTAGTTATAGTAAGAAGCAAAGAAAAAATAAAAGATTTTTTTTTAAGATTCTTTTTTTGGGGGTGGGTTAGGGGTTGAGATAGGGTTTCTCTATGTAGCCCTGGCTGACCTGGAACTCTTATGTAACCAGGCTGGCCTCAAACTCGGAGATCTGCCTGCTTCTGCCTCTTGAGTGCTGGGATTGAAGGCATGTGCTACCACTGCCAGGTGGTTTTATTTTTTTGTTTAATGTATATGAGGTTTTTGCCTGCATATACCACATGTATGTTTGGTGATTGCAGAGGCCAGAACAAGGTGTTGCCTCCCTTAGAACTAGAACTACATACAGGTAGTTGTGAGCTGCCATATGGGTGCTGGGAGCAGAACCCCCAGATCTTATGCAAGAGCAGTAAGCATTCTTGATGGATGAACCATTGATGTAAAAGCAAAGGGTTCTTTGTTTGTTCTTGTTGTTTGGTGTTTTTGAGGCAGGGTTTCTCTGTGCCTGCCCTGGCACTAGCTCTGTAGACCATGCTGGCCTGGAACTCACAGAGATCCATCTGCCCTTGCCTTCTGCCCCCTGAGGAATTAAAGTTGTATGCTACCATGCCCAGCTTTGAAAAACAAAAGTTTAGAAGAATAAAAATCATGGCAGTTAATGTCAACACTGTTGTAACTTTAGAAAAGAATTTAATCACAGGGCCCTTGAGAAATTTTACCATGGGTATCTCCATGTGTTGGAAATAGACAAGTGCAGGTGACAAACCTATCAGAACATAAAGATAAGTTGACACGCTCACATGAGATGTGTGATGTATTTATTCTGAGAATATATTTGATTTCAAAGGAATACAAGGTAGTCTACTTCCAGGAGACTGCCAGCTGTTATTTGTACTTTTTCTTAAATCTTAGGCGGAGGGACAGGGCTGGTGTAAAACTTTCCTAGCATGTTGTGTAAGGCCCTCCCTGGATTCTTTCCCAGCACAACAAAAGCTTCATTAAAAAGACATGGGATATTCCTCATTTGTTTGATCTTTTTCCTTCCTTTTTTTTTTTTTTTTTTTTTCTTTTTGTTGTTGTATTTAAGCGTAAAGAAAACATGCATGTGATCCTTGTGTTGGTGGCACACACCTTTAGTCCCAGCACTCGGGAGGCAGAGGCAGGTGGATCTCTGTGTGTTTGAGGCCAGCTTGGTCTACAGAACTAGTTCCAGGACAGGCTCCAAAGCAATACAGAGAAACCCTGTCTCGAAAAAACAAAAAAAGGAAAGCATGCTGTTCAGCCTGTTGAAACTGGTGACTCTAATGGCCAGCCAGGCCACCCTTTCCAGGATGGCTTCAAGGAAGAAACATTATAAGGAGATCTCGTCACAGTAAAGTTCATTGTGTGTCAGGAACTAGCATGTGCCTGTGTGCCCGAGTACACCATTGTAGGGCATCTGGGTCCTGGCCCTGAATCTTCACCACATGCCCCCATCAGTAGCCTCTGGATTTTTGACAGCTGCTTAATTTTGGCCTATGGGTCTGACTGGTGCTGGATAAATTTCATCTTGGGCTTCACCAGAATTCATCTTAAATATGGAGTAAGAGGTAGCAGCCACCTGGAGAGGCCGAGTTGCATTATGTAGACCAGGCTGGTCTTTAACTTGCAGTTATCTGCTCCCCTCCCCTTGACTACAGGCGTGTTCCACCACAACTTCATCAGTGTTTTTATATATATAGTAGGTCTCCCCCTGTTGCTATGTAGGTAATATTCTGTCATGAATTTGTTACCTCTTGTTTACCTTCCCGTTTATGGATGCACATTTAAATCCTTTCTAGTTCAGGATTACCACCAACCTTATAAATATTCTTCTTTTTTTCCTAGAGGTGAGGAAGAGTGAAGGCAAGCACTTTACCACTGAGCTAAGTCTCCAACACATATAAATATTCTTATAGAAGTCTTTTGGAGGGCTGGAAAGTTGGCTCAGCAGTTAAGAGCACTCACTGCTCTTCCAGAGGACCCAGGTTCAATTCCCAGCACCCACACGGTAGTTCATAACTGTTTGTAACTCCAGTTCCAGGAGATCAGATATCCTCACACTGACATACATGCAGGCAAAACACCAATGCACATGAAATAAGTAAATAAATTCCTTAAAAAAAAAAAGAAGTCTTTTGGTAGATAGTTTTTATTTCTTTTGGGTAGATTCTGGAATAACTAATGTTTCCTGTTAAAGATCAGTGTATTTGCAGGGGATTTACAAAAAATTACTAACAGTGAGAAATCATGAAATATTTCTGTGTGTGTGTGTGTGTGTGTGTGTGTGTGTGGTGCTGTCTGTCTGTCTGTCTATGTGTGTATGTGTGTATGTATGTGTAGTGGACCTTGAACAGTGAATTATACCATCAGTCTTCAGGAAATATTCTTAGCAACAGCTTGAAAACAAATAATAACAAGGAGAGCATAATAGCTGGGATTTGTGGTATTTTGCTTGTTTTATACTTTCTCGTAGATAGATAAATGGATGGATGCTGATGCTAAGGAGCTAGGGTAATTATATCATTCACATAAGGCCCCCTGAGCTATCCTGAGGAAGAGAAGTTGGTAAAAGTGCAATCTGGCTCTGTAGTTTTGAGGTGGTATGGTTTATGTTGCCATAGTTTTGAGATAGAGTCTCACAGTATAACCCTTGGTGGCTGAGAACTGCATAGATCAGACTAACCTCAAATTCACAAAGATCCTACCTCTGGAGTGCTGGGGCTAAAACTGTGCAATAAGTTTCTCAGTCTTACAGAAAGCAAACCTGGGCTTATTTGCCAAACTGTGCTGTATAGACACGCTCTTTAGTTATGTCAGTAGTATGTCTTGCTGGAGTTTTAAGAGATCTTTGTTAGTGTTAATAACCCTACCCTGATATTAAATGAAATTTCATCTTCTGTTAAGCACCATTCACATGTTTAACAATTTTTTTGTGATTCACATATGTTATTTACAGCTTTTTTAAAAATTAAAGTTTTTTTGTTTTGTTTTTTTGAGATAGGGTCTTCACTATGTAACTCTAACTATTCTAGAATTCACTATGGAGACCAGGCCGCCTCTGCCTCCTGAGTGCTGGGATTAAAGACGTGTCACCATGCCCAGCCAAGATTTTACATTTGTGTATTTAGTGTGATCACTGGTGTGTGTGTGTGGTTGATTTGTAGAAGCCAGTTCTCTCTTTCCTCTAAAGAAATTCTGGGGACAAAACTCAGGTCATCAAATTTGAAAGTAAGTGCTTTCACCAGTGAGCCATCTCAGCTTTTATTTCATGTGCATCATTCCTTGTTCTCAAGTGCTCATATTTTTCTTCAAGGTAGAAAATGTTGTTAGCCCAAATAAATCGGGATTCTCAGGGAATGACAGAATTTCCTGGAGGAGGAATGGAAGCTCAGCACGTTACTCTGTGCCTGACAGAGGCTGTAACCGTGGCAGGTAAGCTGTTGCCCTTAAAAGGTTTGTGGAAGTATGGAAGTTGCAATTAAGGAACATTTTTTTTTTTTTTTTTTAAGAATCCCATACGTGTATCCAATGTATCTTGACGATATCTGGATCCCTCCCACTCTCTGACATTTTCAATTTGGCTAGATAATTTTTTTGTAAATTCTAAAAAAATAAAAAATAAAATTCTATTTGAGTCTCTTTAAGAGTTAAGCAATTTACTTTTTGGTCTAGTTTTCATTTTATAGAAAATAATTTAATGTTATTAGGCACATATATAGTATCTAAAAATAACTTTGTTTTATCATAGATGGTGACAATTTAGAAAATATGGAAGGTGTAAGTTTGCAAGCTGTAACACTTGCAGATGGCTCTACTGCTTACATACAGCATAATTCTAAAGGTATGTATATCATGAGTGGCCAGTTGGTTAATGCCAGTGACTCAGAACCCTTGCCAACTAGACCTCCATTACAGTCTCCTGAAGATGCTGTATTGCATATGATACTTGAAGTTGTTTCAGTTTAACTTAAGTTTTGCTTTGATAATTTTGGACTACCCTTTGAGATAGCTGAAAGATATGCTGGGAATACTAAAAGGGAAGGGAGAGAGGAGTAAGACATTGCTTTTTAACTCTAGGTTGTGATTCAGTGTGTTTATAAACATGTAAAGAATATATTTGGTTTTCTTAAAATGACATTGTCTCTAAATTGATGTTCAGTTTGCTTCATGAAATAGCCCAGCTCTAAAACTCCTTTTTTGTATGGAAAACTGCTATGTGTATGTGAACAAAGGTATACATAGTTCCTAGGGGTGAGAGTATAAACTAGATTCATATACACATTCTGTTCAGCTTCTCTGTGCTCAGGGTCATTGGTACTAAGAGGTTCTGAGCAGTACAAAGAGATTCGATGCATGTAGCTTACTGTGATAAGCCACTCTTCCTCTTGAATTTATGTGATTGAAAATTGGAGGGAGGAAGGATGGCTGAGGGAGGATTTTCTGCTTTCTATAGGATCACTGGATGTGATATTGAATTGCCTCAGAACATTGAGGGAAGAACCAAGATGAACATGAGCTTAAGTAGTGTATGTTTTTATAGTTGATATCATTTTGAAATTGTCTAAAGTTTTAAATTTTTTGCTGCTAATTTATTGACTTCAATATTTTTTTCCAGATGGAAGACTCATTGATGGCCAGGTCATTCAGTTGGAAGATGGTTCTGCTGCCTATGTTCAACATGTCCCCATACCTAAAAGTAGTAAGTATTTAAGACACAACAGCCATCATGGTAGCACATGCTTTTAATCCCAGCACTCAGAGAAGGCAGCTCTCTGAATTTGAAGCCACCTTGGTCTATATAGAGCAGGATAGCCAGGATTATACAATGAGACCATTTCTTTAATAATAATAAACAAAAAAATAAAAAAGACAGTACACAAAAAACACCCCTAATTTTCAGACCTCAGAATTTGCTGCCTTCAGCTTATCCTTGCTACCTAATTCAGTCTGATTTCTAGTCTTTCTCTGAAGAAGGGTCAAGAGACATCAGACAGAGGATCAAACTTAACCAAGATTCCTCTAACAGATAATGGAAAAAGCATTGCTGTGCTGAGCCCAGGAGATTAGTAGACAACAGTCCTAAGGAAATGTGGTTGTATTAGAGCTGAATCCCATGTCACTCATTCTCTTTTCTTCTTTCAATTCTCATCCCTGGAATATATTCTTAAAACAAGTCTTGAGGGTCCCTTTTCTTTGAAATGGTTTCTTGAAGCAACTTCCCTGAGATTTCTTAGATGTCCAGTGGCTCCTAAAGCAGGTGTATGTGTTAATCTGATTCTGTTGTTGCTATGTGAGTTCGCTGGAACATGTTGAAGATGGGGGATCTAAATGTAAGCATTGCTCTTGAGCAGGGGACAGTTTGCGGCTGGAGGATGGACAAGCAGTGCAGCTAGAAGATGGAACCACTGCATTTATTCACCATACTTCTAAAGGTACAATAGTTCAGTGAATGTGAATAACATAAGAGAAAGGTGGGAGTGTGGGAAATGAACTGTCTTTGGCTGCTGGAGTATTGTCATGAGAAACAACTGTTTATTCCTTTAAGTACAAAGCAGCAGGTTGGGACACTATTTAAGGAAAAACTTTGTGACAGTTTGAATTGTCCAGGTACAGTTTATCACAACAAATAGCAAAGACTTTGGAGCCAGGCATTTGAATATCTGGACTGACATCAGTCCAAATTATGGCTTCTCTACTTGTACTTAAAATTGAGTATATTAGCTGGGTGGTGGTGATGCACACTTTAGGCCCAGAATTTGGGAGGCAGAGGCAGGCAGGGGCAGGCAGATCTCTGCGAGTTCCAGGCCAACCTGGTCTACAGAACTAGTTCCAGGACAAACTCCAGAGCTACACAGTTAAACCCTGTCTCAACCCCCACCCCCTCAAAAAAAAAAAAAAGAGTATGTTAATCTTTTAGGTCAAAAGTTACATTGACTATTGAGGCTTTTTTTTTTTTAAAGTGTTCCTATACAAAAAAGTCCATTTCTCTTTTCCTTTAGATATGATGCTTTTGTGTCTCTTTGTGTCACAGAATAGTCCTTTGGTTTTAAGACTTTCACTTTAGCTTTCCTCCATTGCCCCTTTGTAAACCATATTCCAGTTCTTCTAATTCTAGTAGGCGCTTAGTGCTGTGGACTTGTTCTTAGAACTGCCTTCATTGTGTCCCATAAGTTTAGATATGCTGTATTTTCATTCTCATTCAGTCCTAAAGAGTTATTCCATTTTCTTCTTGCTTCATATATCTTGACCCAGTTTTCATTCAGTAGTAAGTTGTTCAGTGTTCATGAATTTGCATAGTTTCTGCTCTTTCTGTTGTTGATATCCAGCTTTAATCCATGATTAACAGAATGCAGGGTCAGTTTTCTTATGTTTATTGAGACTTGCTTTGTGTCCAAGTATGTGGTCAATTTTGGAGAAAGTTCCATAGCTCCTGAGAAGAAAGTATATTCTTAAGTGTTTGGGTAGACTGTTCTGTTGGGTCTGTTTGACTTATGATGGGATTTAACACCAGGGTTAAAATGTGGTTTTAGCTATAGTAAGTAGTGTTTCTTTTATGAACTTGGATGCCTTTATATATGTTGCATAAATGTTTAGAATTGCACTATACTCTTAGTGGATTTTTTTCTTTAATCGTACTGTCCTTCCCTCTTTTCTGGTTAGTTTTGGTTTGGAGTCTATTTTGTTATTAAAGTGGTGGCTATGCCTTCTTGCTTCTTGGTCTATTTTCTTGGAATATCTATCCTTTAACCCTGGGACAATGTCTGTCATGTCTGTCCTTGATGGTGAAGTATATTTCTTGGATGTAGCAGAAAGATGGATCCTGTTTTCTTTCTCTTTTTTTTTTTTTTTTTTTTTTTTTTTGGTTTTTCAAGATAGGGTTTCTCTCTACAGGCTCTGACTGTCCTGGAAAATTTTCTCTGTAGACCAACCAGTCTGACCTCAAACACAGATATGATCTTTTTCCCTCTGCCTTCTCCACCACTTACAATTAAGCCCAGCTTGCTTTTTCTTCCCCTCTTGATCCTGTTTTCTAATCTAGTCTATTAATATGTGCTTTTTTATTAAGGAATTATGAGACCACAGATACCAAGAAATATTAATAAGGAATGTTTATTGGTTACTGTAATTTTTGTTATGATGTGGGATCTGGGGTTATTTATTCCTTTTGTTTTCTTTGCTGTGGTTAACCTTTTCAGGCTTCTGTAAAGCTGAGTTGGTAGATATTGCTTAATTTTGATTTTATTGTAACATTTTTTTTCTCTATCAGTTGTGATTGATAGTATTGCTAGGTATAGTAGTCTGGGCACCTGTGGTCTCACAGAGTTTATAGAACATCTGCCCAGGCCCTTCGGCTTCCAGAGTCTCCATAAGGTCAGGTGTTATTCTAATGGGCCTGTCTTTATATTTGACTTGGTGTTTTTCTCTTGCAGCTTTTAATACCCTTTCTTTGTTCTGTATGCTTAGTGTTTTATTATGTGTCATAGGGAATTTCTTTTCTGGTCCTATTTGGTGTTCAGTATGCTTCTTATAGCTTTATGGGTACTTCCTTCTTTAGATTGGGGAAGATTTTCCTATGATTTTTTCCCCCCTTGAGACAGGGTTTCTCTGTGTAGCCCTGGCTGTCTTGGAACTCACTCTGTAGACTAGGCTGGCCTTGAACTCAGAGATTCACCTGCCTCTGTCTCCCAAGTGCTGGGATTAAAGGTGTTCACCACCACTGCTCAGCTCTATGATTATATTAAAAATAAATTTTATTTGTATTTTCATGTCTTGAACTGTTTTCATTATTTCATTCAACTGTGTTTTTACAGTCTTCATTAAGGCATTTATTCATATCCTCTTTAAGGTCCTTGAGCATATTCATAATTGCTATTTTAAAATCATTGTTTTATGCTTCAGCTGAATTGTATTTCTGGGAGTCAGTTGCAATAGGTGTTACTGGATTCTGGAGGAGGTATACTGTCTTGGCTATTCATATTTGTATTTTTGTACTAGATCCAGGCATCTAGAGTTATGCTATTTGAAGTGTTTTTGATCTTGTCTTTTTTGGGTAGATGTTTCTTCTTTGGTAGCTGTTGCCCTCTCTGGGTCCTGTCCTTGGTAGAGAGTGTTTCTGTGGTTGAACCAGTGACACAAAGGAATGGAGATAGACTAGGAAGAAAGGCTGATGTAAGCCATGGGAAAGAGCTAGGGGCACTAGGGCCTGCATTAAGAGGCAGAGTCCCTAGGGAGTAAAGGTTGGGTGAGAGGAAGGGCTCCTGCAGGTAGGAGAAAGAGTAACTCAAGCTGGGTGGTGGTGGTGCTTGCCTTTAATCCCAGCACTCGGAAGGCAGAGGCACTCGAACTCTGTGAGTTCAAGGCCAGCCTAGTCTACAGAGCGAGTTCTAGGACAGGCTCCAAAACAATACAGGGAAACCCTGTCTCAACCCCCCCCCCCCCCCAAAAAAAAAAAAAAAAAAAAACAAGAAAGGAAGGAAGAAAGAGTAAGTCTAAAGAAAGAGGAAGGAAAGAGCCAGGGAGACCCTACCCTGGAGGTGCACTAAGAGGCAGGATCCCTAGGAAAGGGAGATGGGTAGAGAGGAGGGACTCCTGTAGGCCCTCTACAATAGGAGCTAGAATAAATGTGGGGAGATCGGGGGGTCAGGAAGGACAGCAAAATCCCCTACCTGCATCTCAGACCATTGTTGGCCACTGTGGGTCCATAGTAGAAAGCATTTCTCTGGATACAAAGGATGGAGATGAGCTATAAGGGAAAGCTGAGAGAGAGAGTTGGTAGACAAATGTGATACTTTTAATGTAATGCCTTTCTTTTCCATTCCCTCAG
The DNA here is from genome assembly GCA_030556225.1 of Cricetiscus sungorus. Classification (NCBI taxonomy): domain Eukaryota; kingdom Metazoa; phylum Chordata; class Mammalia; order Rodentia; family Cricetidae; genus Cricetiscus; species Cricetiscus sungorus. Next base: position 70,539,127 of record JANBXA010000007.1, read on the forward strand.
ATAGTTATGACCAGAGCTCACTTCAGGCAGTACAATTGGAAGATGGCACAACAGCTTACATCCACCATGCAGTGCAAGTCCCACAGTCTGATACCATCTTGGCAATTCAGGCTGATGGGACAGTGGCAGGGCTGCACACTGGAGATGCCACAATTGATCCAGATACCATTAGTGCTTTGGAGCAGTATGCAGCAAAGGTATGGCACTTTGCAACTTCCATACCATCTCTGGAACGGGGGTGGGGGAGAAGCTGGGGTGGGGAGGTGTAGTTTAGTTGTTAGAGTGTTTATTGTGACATGCACAAAGCCCTAGAGTCAGTACTAGCACCACATAAACCAAACGGCAGTACACACCTGCAGTTCTAGCACTTTGGAAAGAGCAGGAGGGTTAGGAGTTGATTGTCACCCCTAACTACCTAATAAGTTGAAGGCTAGCCTGGGACACGTGAGATCCTGTCTCAAAGACAAAGCAAACTAAAAAACACCACCAAGGGGATGGAGAGATGGTTCAGAGATCCTGAATTCAATTCCCAGCAACCATATGATGGCTCACAACCATCCATAATGAGATCTGACCTGCAGGGATACATGCAGACAGAACACTGAATACCCAATAAATAAATCTTAAAAAAAAAAAAAAAAAGACACCACCATAAAGAAGAAGAACCAGGGCTAGGGGGAGACAGCTTAGCAGTTAAGAGCACAGACTGCTCCTCTAGAGGACCCAGGTTCAATTCCTAGCCCCCACATGTCTGTAACTCCAAGATCTGATACCTTCACACAGACATTCATGCAGGCAAGAACTTAGTGCACATAAATTAATAATGAATTGTTTAAATGAGTCAGTACTAAAGAATTTAACATTTGTTTTTAAATAAGTGAATACTGAGAATGCATGCTTATAGATGATCACAGGTTTAAGATCCTGTTTCAACAACAATTAAAGAAATCCAGAAAGAGGGCAAAAGAGATGGCTCAATTAAGAACACTTGTGTTGGGTGGTTGTAATGCTCTTCTTTAATCCCAGCACTTGGGAGGTAGAGTTCATGGCCAGCCTGGTCTACAGAGTGGGTTCCAGGACAGCCTGTGCTGCACAGAGAAACTTTGTTTCAAAAACCAACAACAAAGAACACTTGTTGTTGCTCTCGCATGGCACTCAGGTTTAATTCCTAGAACCCATCCAAAACTCTAGTTCCAGGGGACCCCAAACCCTCTTCTGACCGCTGTAAGCACCAGGCACTGCAGTTCTGTTTGTATACTGACATACGCGAAGGCAACATACCCACAAAACAAAATTTTTAAATAAATTCAAAAAGAAATATTTGGGGAAGAATAACAGAATGTAGAATACTTTAAAAAATAAATAAATAGGAAGTCAAGGATGAGTTCCATAAAGGATTTAATAGAGTAGAAATCAAAAGTGAAATTAGAGATTAGAAAAATGAAGGAAGAACTGGAGAGATGGCTCAACAGTTAAGATCACTGACTGCTCTTCAGAGGACCAGGTTCAGTTCTCAGCACCCACATGGTAGCTCACAGCTATCTGTAATTACAGTTACAGGGGACCTGACACCCATGGCAAAACACAAATGCACATAAAATAAAGTTTTAAAAAAGAGAAAGAAAAATTAAGAAAATCCTTGAATTTTATATAAAAAGACTAGTTTTTGAGCCAGTCATGAGATTGCATGCTTGTAGTCCCAGCTGCTTAGACTGAATGAGGATCTCTCCAGTCTAGAAGTTCATACACACTTGGACAATATAATAAAAGATCATCTAAAAGAGGAGAGAGAGCTGGGCAGTGGTGGAACACACCTTTAACCCTAACATTAGGAGGCAGGTTGATCTCTGTTGAGTTCAACACCACTGATCTACAGAATATGATCCAGGACAGCTAGGACTACACAGAGAAACCCTGTCCTGAAAAACCAGAAAGGACAACAAAAAAATTTGTCTTAAAAAACTGAGAGAAAAGTGGGGAAGATTCTTGAAGTTTTACCTGTACAAAAAGTGTACCTTTTATATAATTTAAAAGTTTGGTTATTGTGGGAGGGGGGCATGGAGATACAGCTATAATCCCAGCATCAGGAAGGTAGAGACGGAAAGATCAGGAATTCAGGTTCAGCCTTGACTATATAATGAGTTCAAGGCCAGACTGGACTACTTGAGACTCTTTCTCACCCACTTACCCCAATTTGGAAGAGCTACTGATGTGTTCAGTGGTAGAGTACAAGGCACATGGGTCTTGGGTTCAGTCCCCACACCATTGATAGCAGGGAAATAGTAGGGCTTACTTTTTAATTTGGGAGGAATTTTGTTGTTGTTGTTTTTGGGTTTTCTGTTTGTTTTGTTTTTTGGGGTATGGGGGTTCAAGACAGGGTTTCTCTTCATAGCCCTGGCTGTCCTAGAACTTGCTCTGTAGACCAGACTAGCCTCAAATTCAGAGATTCACGTACGTCTGCCTCCCAATTGCTGGGATTAAAGGCATGCACCACCCTTTTAGTGTGCTCCCATGCTTGGCTGGGAGACTAAAAAATGTACAGTGATAGTGAATAATAAATCTGCATGTTACCTAGCCTAAATGATTATCAAAATATGAGACCTGGGATTAGAGGTATATCTCCTTTTACAATGCTTATCTAATGTGTGTAAGGTCTTTGGTTCAGTCCCCAGCACTGCAAATAAATAGGTTAAACCTTTTAAAGCTTTCTTTTAGGGCTGGAGAGGTGGCTCAGCTGTTAAAGGATAGGCTCACAATCAAAAATAAGCAAAGCTTTCTTTTACTCTTTCAGGTATCCATTGATGGGAGTGAAAGCGTAACAAGTACAGGATTGATTGGAGAAAATGAGCAAGAGAAAAAGATGCAGGTAGATAAAGTTGAGTTTTGTGTGTTAGTACGTGTATGTATGTGTACCTGGATGTCTGTATGTGCAGGTACCCCTGAGTACTGGTGTTCATGTTGGTCAGAGGCATATGATTTCTTTGGAGTTAAAGGTGGTTATGAATTGCATGACATGCTAGGAATTGAATTTTAATGGTTTTAGAATTTCTGGGGTTTGTTTTGTTTTGTTGGCAGGACTAAGGATTTAACCTAGGGCTCATGCTTGCTAGACAAGATTCAACCCTTGGTGTCATAATTTCTAAAATAGTCATCTTACAAAGACTTTAAAGGAATTGCCATTGTTTAAATTATGGTTTGGCATCCTGATAAAAAAAAAAATGAACCTCTACTGAACCTACTGTAGACTAGGATCACGTGGATTTTATCTTTTAAGGGGAATTCAAATGGCCTGATAACCCTCTCCCTTCCCACCCCCACCCCTGGTTTTTCCAGAGAGGGTTTCTCTGTGTAACTTTGGAGCCTGAAAATCTGGATGGCCTTGAACTCACAGAGATTTGTCTGCCTCTGCCTCTGCCTCTGCCTCCTGAGTGCTGGGATTAATGACATGTGCCACTACCACCCTGCAACCTGACACTCTCTTTATCATTGTTTTTGAAATAAAAATACATTTGACATTGTCTTAATGTTCCATTTCCTTTAGACAAAAAAAAAAAAAGTATGGCCATTGAGTTGGATTCCCTGAGTATGTCAGGAAATAGCAAGGTACAATGGAAATTTTGTTTACTTTGGATATTTCTAGGTAGATTCTCACTGTATAGTTCAACATTAATCCTCCTCCCTCAGCCTCCTAAATTTGGAAACTAGAGATTTTCTAGGTGTAAATAGTTCTGTGATCTTGAACTATGCACTCTTTTAAGACTTAATTTATTTTATTTGCATTGGTGTTTTGCCTGCATGTATGTCTGTGTGAGGGTGTCAGAGTTACAGACAGTTGTTAGCTGCCATGTGGGTGCTAGGAATTGAACCCAGGTCCTCTGGAAGAACAGTCAGTGCTTTCAACTGCTGAGCCATCTCTCCAGCTCCACAAACTGTGCACTCTTATAATGCCCCTTTTTACTGTTCCAGAGGTGCTAGACTCTTAGGGAAATGATGTTCTGAACTGTAGCTCATAGTATGGTTTTGTGTGTGTGTGTGTGTGTATGTGTGTGTGTGTGTGTGTGTGTGTATGTGTGTGTGTTTGTATTTGTGTTTTCAAGACAGGGTTTCTCTGTGACCTTTGGAGCCTATCCTTGCACTGGCTCTGTAGACCAGGCTGGCCTCGAACTCACTGACATCTGCCTGCCTGTGCCTCCTGAATGCTGGGATTAAAGGCTGTGCCACCACTGGCAGTTTTATGTTTTTTGTGGTTGGATTTTTCTTTGTGCTACAGCTCACAAATAAGTACTTGGAGATTTATTATTAATTAGCAAAGATCGTCCTTAGCTTCAGCTTGTTCTTAACTAGCTCATATAACTTAACTTAATCCATTTATATTAATCTACATTCTGGCATGTGGTGTTAACCTTTCTTCCATCTCAAATCTCCTGTTTCATCTCGGTGTCTCCCTGGCGAATCCATACATCTAGATTCTTCCTCCAAGTTTCTGTCTCTTTATTGTGAAAACAGTAATTTCATCTATTTTATTTCTGTATAAGTACTCAAGTTTTATTTTTTCTAGATTGTCTTACAAGGACATGCTACAAGAGTAACTCCTAAAACTCAGCAGAGTGGAGAAAAGGCATTTCGGTGTAAATACGATGGATGTGGAAAACTCTATACAACAGCTCATCATCTTAAGGTACGTAAGAGAGAAGTAGCTAGTCACAAAGATACTGTGGCATGCTGGCACTGACATCCCTGTTCACTAGCATTCAAAAGGTACTAACACATACTCACACGAAGACACACAAGAGCCTGGACAGACTCAGCAACTGTTCTCTAAGAGCATAGATGATTTACCTCTGTATTCCTAATTCCAACATATTTGCTGGTAGATACTTACTCAATTCAATACTGTAGTGATAAAACACAACTCTCATAAAATTATGTAAATTTGCCTTAATCCCAGCACTCAGAAGGCAGAGCCAGACAAATTTCTGTGAGTTGGAGGCCAGCCTGGTCTACAGAGCTAGTTCCAAGACAAGCTTCAAAACAATACAGGGAAACCTGTCTGGAAAAACCAAAAAAGAAAAAAAGAAAAGAAAAAACAAAACAAAAAACGGTTATCTCAGGCTGAGAATGTCACTCACTAGGTAGAGTACATAGGGTATATGCCTTTTTCACCCCCACATGAACTTGTCATGATGGCACATACCCTTAATCAATGATCTAGGGGTGGAGGCAGAAGCCTCAGAAGTTAAGGTCATCCTCACTGCAAAGCCAGGTTGGGATGGATGAGATGCTCTTGCAGAGAGGGCATGAAAATTAATATTGTTACTATAAATTACTAGACAGACCCGAGCATTGGTGGTGTACACCTTTAATCCCAGTGCTTGGGAGGCAGAGGCAGGAGGAGCTCTGTGAGTTCAAGGCCAGCTTGGTCTAAAGGGTGAGTTCCAGAACAGGCTCCAAAAGCTACAGAGAAACCCTGCCTTGAAAAATAAATTACTAAAAAGGATGATCCCATGAAAGGTTCAGTGAATGTTGGGCATTGACATGAGTACTCATATGTCATAGCAGCCTTTGACAGTGGCTGCTATTTTACCTCACTTTACAGAGAGGACCTTGAGGCTTAGAAAGGCAGACAGAGTTTGAGATCTAGCTCAGTATGGTATAGTTGAAATTGTGTTTGGGCTGTCAATCAGCTTCCTAGTTTAGTCTTGTCCTGCTAGCTCTTTTAACTTTTTTTTTTTTTTTTTTTTTTTTTGGTATTAAAGGCATGTGCCGTCACTGCCTGACGCTCTTTTTTAACTTAATTTAACCTGTTTCTATTCATCTTTGTTTTGCCTTGGGACTTTTTACTTATCTTTTATTCTGTATGTCCTGCTTTCCTGCTTCTTCTATATCTGGCTGGCTGGCCCCTGTTGTCCCTTTTTCTTACTTCCTCAAGCCTCAGTTTCTCCTATTTACTCTCCCTGCTTAGAAGTTCCACCTATACCTCCTCTCACTATTGGTCATTCAGCTTTTAATTAGACCAGTCAGATGCTTTAGGCAGGCAAGGTAAAATAGCAACATATCTTGACATTGAACAGTAATGTCTGTACCTCCTCCCTTGCTATTGATTATTCAGCTTTTTATTAGACCAATCTTGCCTTAGTCAGGCAAGGTAAAACAGCAACATAGCTGTATATAATTAAACAAATACAACACATCTCTACATAGCTAAGCAAATATTCCACACCATAAACAAAACAAATACAATATATCTCTACATAGTTAAATATTCTGCAACATAAACAATACAACACATCTTTGCATAGTTAAACAAATATTCTGCAACAGACGAGTGCTTGACTAGCATGAATAATATCTATTTCTAGCATCCCATAAAGTGGGTGTGGTGGTGCACAACTGTGATCCCAGTACTCAAGAGTGCAAGGTCATCCATTCCTACAGAGGGGGGATTGGGCACCCAAGGCCACTCCTCTAGGCCTTGCTTCAGATTTCAGATACATGGCTTTCTAGCACAGATTACATGTCACAGTTCACTTTGAGAAGTCTGTCACTCTATTCATTATTCTCATCATGCATGTGTGTCGTAGGAGCTCCTGTGGCCACTCTAAAAGCACTCAAATGATCCTGTTTCTTGTTTTAAAAGAGTCCTTGTTGCTATGTAACATCTGGTTGTAAATTGAGAATTACTGGGTATAGAGTTTTTTGGAAAGGCTTTTTTTTTAGTATACTACAGGGCAGAGATATAACTCAGTGATAGCTGTTGCATCTCTTATCTGAGGCCCTGGAGTCAATCTCCAGTACTGTAAAAGAAAAGAGGGGGCATAAAACAAAGGCATTTACTAGTAAAAGAAAATTTAAATTTATCTTGAGAACATCTTACTCATAAAACATGTAAAGGAAACAGAATTCTGCTTATGTTTTAATAACAGGTCCATGAGCGTTCGCACACAGGAGACCGGCCTTATCAGTGTGAGCATTCAGGCTGTGGGAAAGCATTTGCAACAGGTAAGTTCAGTGGGGGATTGCCCAGGGCAAACCAGAGGCAGGGCCCCTTCTGTTTTCTGAGACTACAGAAGCACATGATCAGTTTTAGTCTTGTACTTTTTAAAAACTATTTGTGTGTATATATGTGCCTGAATGAATGTATGTATACCACACATATGCAGGTGCCGCTATAAGCCCAAAGAGGTGATTAGATCCTGAAACTGGAGTCAGAGGCAGTTGTGAGCCAAGTGATGTGGGTGCTGGGAACCTACACCTATGTCCTCTGCCACAGCAGTATGCACTCTGAACTGCTGAGCCATCCAGCCAACCCCTTCAGTCTCTTTCTTAACTGCCTCTTGTTCTGCTTGCTCTGAACCACCCTCTGTATTACCGTTTTTCTCCAAAGATATATCTCTGCCTACATATTTGCTGCTCCCTATCCATCCTCTGTTTTCTTCTACCAGCAAAATTAAAAGCCAGGTATAGCAGTGCACAGTTTTAATCCCAGCACTGGGGAGGCAGAGGCAGGCAGATCTCTATGAGTTTGAGGTCAGACTGGTCCATCCAGGTTGACTAAGGCTGCCCCGTCCCCATGCTAACTTAAAATATAATTAATAAAGAGAACCACAGAGAATTGAGCCATCTGTCATAGGGTGCTGGGAATTCAACCTAGATATTTTACAAGAACAACAAGTGCCCTGAATCACTGAGCCCGCTCTCAAGCCCCACCTATTTTAACATTTGTGTTTTTTGGTTTCCTTTATTTGCTTTTTGGGTCATTGTCTCATGCTGTATCCCAGGCTGGCTTCAAATTGATGACAGTGCTCTTACTTCAGCTCCCATATATTGGGATTATAGACATGAGCCACTACACCTAGTTTGCCTCATACATTTTTAATGGTCATCCTATTATGTATGCCTAGTATTTTATCCTAGTTATTTGCTGTATATTTCCTATTAATCTCCAAATACTTGTTTAGAGGAGTATTGTATTGCTAAACTTTTTTTTTTTTTTTTTTTTTTTTTTCAAGATAGGGTTTCTCTGTGTAACCCTGGGTGTCCTGGAACTTGCTCTGTAGACCAGGCTGTCCTCAAACACACAGAGATCTGGCTGCCGTTGCCTTTCAGGTGCTGGGATTAAAGAATTGTCCCATCAGCATCTGGTGTTAAATTTCTTTTATGATTTTTTTTTAAGGTTATGGATTAAAAAGTCATTTCAGAACTCATACTGGAGAAAAGCCATATCGGTGTTCAGAAGATAATTGTACAAAATCTTTCAAAACTTCAGGAGATCTACAGAAGCACATCAGAACCCATACAGGTACCAGTACAAACAGAATATCATATCTGGACCAGGAATTAATTGTTTTCATTGTAGCACAGGCTGACATTGAAT